>CM038141.1:376830963-377364284 GCA_021437245.1 Aegilops speltoides
GTTGCTTGTGTTCTTGCTTTGGGTAGAGCCGGAGACGAGTACGTGAACGAGGAACCTGTTGAGAACGCCTCACGAGGATCAAGTCTTCGACAACTCGAGAACCTTGCGTGCAAGATGACCATACCCTCGAAATCACTACTATCTTTGCTATGCTAGTTTGCTCGCTCTTTTGCTATGCCAATGCTACGATGCCTACCATTTGCTTGTCGGCCTCCCAAATTGCCATGTCAAACCCCTAACTTTTGACACCTTTTCCTATGCAAACCGTTGTTTGGCTATGTTACCGCTTTGTTCAAATTTCTCTTATAGCGTTGCTAGTTGCGAGTGAAGTTGAAGATTTCTCCATGGTGGGCAGGGTTTATGTTGGGATATCACAATATCTCTTATATTATTAATGCATCTATATACTTGGTAAAGGGTGGAAGGCTCGGCCTTATGCAGTGTTTTGTTCCACTCTTGGCGCCCTAGTTTCCGTCATACCGGTGTTATGTTCCCGGATTTTTGCGTCCCTTACGCGGTCGGGTGATTTATGGGACCCCCGACAGTTCGCTTTGAATAAAACTTGTCCAGAAGGCCCAACATTGCCTTTTACCATTTGCCTCACCACCACCTACTTTTTCCCTTGGGAGTCGCTCTCTCGAGGGTCATCTTTATTTTAGCCCCGGGCCAATGCTTGTCTAAGTGTTGGTCCAAACTAGAGCCACTTGCGGCGCCACCTCGGGAAACTTGAGGGCTGGTTCTAGTTATGCGTAGTGCTCATCCGGTCGTGGCTCGAGACGAGATACGCTGCTACTATCGGGATGTCGGCGCGCCGGAGGCTTTGCTGGTCTTGTTTTACCATTGTCGAAATGTCTTGATGTACGGGATTCCGAGCCCGATCGGAGTGTCTCGGTGAAGGTCTATTCCTTCGATGATCGCGAGAGCTTGTCATGGGCTAAGTTGGGACACCCTGCAGGTATAAACTTTCGAGAGCCGTGCCGCGGTTATGTGGCGATGGGAATTTGTTAATGTCCGGTTGTAGAAAACCTGAAGTTGACCTTAATTAAAATACATCAACCGTGTGTGTTACCGTGATGGTCTCTTTCCGTGGTCCGGAAGTGAACACGATGTTGGAGTTATGCTTGACGCAGTTGCTATAGGATCACTTCTTGATCATACTTTTGCCGACCGTGCTTTGCCTTTCTCTTCTCGCTCTCGCTTGCGTATGTTAGCCTCCGTATATGCTAGTCGCTTGTCGCAGCTCCACCTCATGCCTTTACCTTACCCATAAGCTTAAATAGTCTTGATCTCGCGGGTGTGAGATTGCTGAGTCCTCGTGACTCACGGATACTTCAAAACCAGTTTGCGGTGCCTATGTTGCCGAAAGGTGGCGATCTAAGCTCAAGGAGGAACTCGATGAAGATCTTGCCCTTTGTGTTGTTTCGTTCTAGTTGATCAAGAGTGGAGCCCGGTTGGGGTCGATCGAGGTCCTTTATCGCATTTGGGGTTCTTCTTTATTTTGGTTCCGTAGTCGGACCTTGTTTGTATCTGGATGATGTAATGCTTTATTCATGTAATTGTGTGAAGTGGCGATTGTAAGCCAACTATGTATCTCTTTCCCTTATGTATTACATGGGTTGTGTGAAGATTACCTCACTTGCGACATTGCTTTCAATGCGGTTATGCCTCTAAGTCGTGCTTCGACACGTGGGAGATATAGCCGCATCGAGGGCGTTACATTGAGCTTTTGTAACTCCTTAATTCCTCTCATATCACGGTTTCCCTAATGAGGGTATTCCAGACTAAGGGGTCCTCGGGTTGATGGTCAATCTCTCGTGGGCCGGACTGGTGGGCCGCTCTGGATCTCTTGCTGGAAGGCCGAACTATAGGTGACTTCATGTTCGGGCAGGAAACCTCCAAAGCCTTGGTGTATCCTCCAAGTCAAGATCATGGTGATGGCATGTTTATCTCCTGATGGTAATCGACCATGTGTAGCCCTAGGTACCTGATACGTCCATTTTGCATCATGTTTTCCTATTGTTATTTATAGTATTTTTATTCAGTATAACACTTTGTGGAATAATCCAATGGCTTTTCTCTCATAATGTGCAAGGTTTACACAAAGAGGAGAATATCGGCAACTGGAATTCTGGAGCTAAAAAGTGTCAGAGATACCTATTCTGCACATCTCCCAATAAGCTGAAATTTTATGGAGAATTATTTTGGAATATATAAAAAATACTGGAGAAAACAAATACTAGAGGGGGCCACCCAGGTGCCCACTAGGCACCATGGCGCGCCTGCCCCCCTAGCGCGCCCTGGTGGGTAGTGGGGGCCCTGACCCACCTCTGGTGCCCATCTTTTGGTACATAGAGTCTTTTGACTTAGAAAAAAATAAGGAGAGGACTTTCGGGATGGGGCGCCACCGTCTCGAAGCGAAACTTGGGCAGGAGCACTTATGCTCTCCGTCGGAGCGATTTCGTCGGGGACACTTCCCTCCGGGAGGGGGAAATCGAAGCTATCATCGTCACCACCAACCCTCTCATCATGGGAGGGCCAATCTCCAGCAACATCTTCAACATCACCATCTCATCTCAAAACCCTAGTTCATCTCTTGTGTTCAATCTTTGTATCAAAACCTCATATTGGTACATGTGGGCGACTAGTAGTGTTGATTACATATTGTAGTTGATGCTAGGTTATTTGGTGGAAGATTATATGTTCAGATCCATTATGCTAATTATTACTCCTCTGATCTTGAGCATGAATATGCTGTGTGAGTAGTTACTATTGTTCTTGAGGACATGGGAGAAGTCTTGTCATAAGTAATTGCGTGAATTTGATATTCGTTCGATATCTTGATGATATGTATGTCGTGATTCCCTTAGTTGTGTTATGTGAACGTCGACTACATGACACTTCACCATCTTTGAGCCTAAGGGAATGCATTGTGGAGTAACTATTATATGATGGGTTGCTAGAACAATAGAAGCTTAAACCCTGGTTTATGTGTTATTCCGTAAGGGGATGATTTGGATCCATACGTTTAATGTTATGGTTAGAATTTATCTTAATTCTTTTTTCGTAGTTGCGGATGCTTGCGAGAGGCATTAATCATAAGTGGGAGGCTTGTTCAAGTAAGAACGACACCCAAACACTAGTCCACCCACATATCAAATTATCAAAGTAGCGAACGCAAACCAAACCTGTTGGGGAACGTAGTAATTTCAAAAAATTTCCTACGTACACGCAAGATCATGGTGATGTATAGCAACGAGAGGGAGAGTGTTGTCTCGCACCAGTAGACCCGGCGAAGCGATCACAACGTAGAGGAAGTAGTCGACGTTCTCCTCGCGATCCGACCGATCCCGCGCCGTTACTCGGCGCCCCAGTTCTTGACACACGTACAGCTCGATGACGTCCCTCGACTCGATCCAGCCGAGTGTCGAGGGAGAGTTCCACAAGACGACGGCGGCGTGGTGGCGATCTTGTTGTTCTATCGGCGCAGA
Organism: Aegilops speltoides; assembly: GCA_021437245.1. Classification (NCBI taxonomy): domain Eukaryota; kingdom Viridiplantae; phylum Streptophyta; class Magnoliopsida; order Poales; family Poaceae; genus Aegilops; species Aegilops speltoides. The sequence goes on from CM038141.1 coordinate 376,834,452, forward strand.
AGCTTCGCCTAAGCTTCGCGACGATATGACCGAGGTGGAATATGGTGGAGGGGCACCGCACACGGCTAAGGAACGATCCGTAGATCAAACTTGTGTGTTCTAGGGTGCCCCTGCCCCAGATATAAAGGAGGGAGGGGAGGTGCGGCCGGCCCAAGGGAGGCGGCCGGAGGAGTCCTACTCCCACCGAGTAGGACTCCCCCTTTCCTAGTTGGAGTAGGATTGGGGGAGGGAAAGAGGAAGGGGGCACCGCCTCCTTGTCCTATTCGGACTAGGGGAGGGCGCGGCCTGCCCTGGCCGCCCTCTTCCTTTCCCTCATGGCCCACTAAGGCCCATTAACCCCGGGAGGGTTCCAGAACCCCGGTGTTCCTAGAAAATCCGATTTCACCCTAACCATTCAACTCCAAATATAGGCTTCCAATATATCAATCTTTATGTCTCGACCATTTCGAGACTCCTCGTCATGTCCGTGATCACATCCGGGACCCCGAACTTCTTCGGTACATCAAAATACATAAACTCATAGTAACTGTCATCGAAACCTTAAGCGTCATGGACCTGCGGTTCGAGAACAATGTAGACATGACCGAGACACGCCTCCGGTCAATAACCAACAGCGGACCTGGATGCCCATATTGGTTCCTACATATTCTACGAAGATCTTTATCGGTCGACCGCATAACAACATACGTTGTTCCCTTTTGTCATCGGTATGTTACTTGCCCGAGATTCGATCGTCGGTATCCAATACCTAGTTCAATCTCGCTACGCAAGTCTCTTTACTCGCTCAGTAATACATCATCTCACAGCTAACTCATTAGTTGTAATGCTTGCAAGGCTTAAGTGATGTGTATTACCGAGAGGGCCCAGAGATACCTCTCCGACAATCGGAGTGACAAAACCTAATCTCAAATCGCCAACCCAACATCGCCTTTGGAGACACCGTAGTACTCCTTTATAATCACCCGATTACGTTGTGACGCTTGGTAGCACCAAAGTGTTCCTCCGTAAACGGAGTTGCATAATATCATAGTTACAGAACATGTATATGTCATGGATAAAAGCAGAGCAACATACTAAACGATCATGTGCTAAGCTAATGGAATGGGTCATGTCAATCGATCATTCTACTAATGATGTGACCTTGTTAATCAAATAACAACTCCTTGTTCATGGTTAGGAAACATAACCATCTTTGATTAACAAGCTAGTCTAGTAGAGGCATACTAGTGACATCTTGTTTGTCTATGCATTCACACATGTATCATGTTTCCGGTTAATACAATTCTAGCATGAATGATAAACATTTATCATGAAATAAGGAAATAAATAATAACTTTATTATTGCCTCTAGGGCATATTTCCTTGATCTCCCACTTGCACTAGAGTCAATAATCTAGATTACATAGTAATGATTCTAACACCCATGGAGTCTTGGTGTTGATCATGTTTTGCTCGTGGAAGAGGCTTAGTCAACGGTCGCAACATTCAGATCCGTATGTATCTTGCAAATCTCTATGTCTCCCACGGACTAAGTCCGGATGGAATTGAAGCGTCTCTTGATGTGCTTGGTCCTCTTGTGAAATCTGGATTCCTTCGCTAAGGCAATTGCTCCAAGATTGTCACGAAGATTTTCATTGGACCCGATGCACTAGGTATGACACCAAGATCGGATATGAACTCCTTCATCCGCACTCCTTCATTAGCTGCTTCCGAAGCTGCTATGTACTCCGCTTCACATGTAGATCCCGCTACGACGCTTTGTTTAGAACTGCACCAACTGACAGCTCCTCCATTTAGTGTAAATACGTATCCGGTCTGCGATTTAGAATCGTCCGGATCAGTGTCAAAGCTTGCATCAACGTAACCGTTTACGATGAGCTCTTTGTCACCTCCATATACTTGTGACGCCCCCGATTCAATCGTACACTAATCATGCACGCAAACGTGTACGATCAAGATCAGGGACTCACGGGAAGATATCACAACACAACTCTAAAACATAAATAAGTCATACAAGCATCATAATACAAGCCAGGGGCCTCGAGGGCTCGAATACAAGTGCTCGATCATAGACGAGTCAGCGGAAGCAACAATATCTGAGTACGTACATAAGTTAAACAAATTTGCCTTAAGAAGGCTAGCACAAACCGGGATACAGATCGAAGAGGCGCAGGCCTCCCGCTCGATCCTCCTAAACTACTCTGGTCGTCGTCGTGACACCTCGCGTAGTAGTAGGCACCTCCGTGTAGTAGTAAATAAATCGGCGGTGGCGTCTGCTCTGGTTTCCAATATCTGGTTGCGACAACCGTAAAGAGAGGAATGGGGAAAAAGGGGGAGAAAGCAACCGTGAGTACTCATCCAAAGTACTCAAAGCAAGGAGCTACACTACATATGCATGTGTATATGTGTAAAAGGCCATATCGGTGGGTGAATCGCGAATGCCGTAATAAGAGGGGATAGCTAATCACGTCAAGACTACGCTCGGCAGCCTCCGTCTTGCAAAGATGTAGAAGAGAGTAGACCAAGTCCTCCAAGTAGCATCTCCAGTAGCCTCTCCAGTAGCATCGCATAGCATAATCCTACCCGGCGATCCTCTCCTCGTCGCCCTGTTAAAGAGCGATCACCGGGTTATATCTGGCACTTGGAAGGGTGTGTTTTATTAAGTGTCCAGTTCTAGTTGTCATAAGGTCAAGGTACAACTCCGGGTCGTCCTTTTACCGAGGGACACGGCTATTCGAATAGATTAAACTTCCCTGCAGGGGTGCACCACATAACCCAACACGCTTGATCCCATTTGGCCGGACACACTTTCCTGGGTCATGCCCGCCTCGGAAGATCAACACGCCGCAGCCCCACCTAGGCACAACAGAGAGGTCAACCGCCGGTCTAAACCTAAGCGCCAGGGTGCAGGCCCATCGCCTTAGCACACACGCAAGACGCTATAACGCGCCGGAAGCGTAACTAGCCCCTTAATACAAGCGCAGCTTACGTTCCAATCCGGCGCGCCACTCGATTCTTGACGTCAAGAAGGCTTGGTGATACCACGACGTCGGGATACCCATAACTACTCCCACGTAGATGGTTAGTGCGTATAGACCAAATGGCCGACTCGGATCAAATACCAAGATCTCGTTAAGCGTGTTATTATGAATCAACCATGACGCCGATCGAGGGCAGGCCCACCTCTCACCTAGGCGGTCTCAACCTGCCTGCCGCTCCGCCACAAAGATCCACACGGAGGGCCGTCGGGACAAAGGTCCTTTCAATTTCAATCAAGTGAATCACTCATGGTACTCTTCGAAAGCGCACCCGACTTTAGTCACCATCTCGTAGTATGTATGTATGTATAGTATATACCGTGATCACCTCCCAAGTGATCACGGCCCGATAGTATAGCAAGGCGATCGACAAGAATGTAGGGCCAATGATGATAATCTAGCATCCTATACTAAGCATTTAGGATTGCGGTAAGGTATCAACATATGTAGCAACAATGTCGGGCTATGCATCGTAATAGGATTATCGAAAAGCGGTAATATGCTACACTACTCTAATGCAAGCAGATAGAGGAGAATAGGCGATATCCGGTGATCAAGGGGGGCTTGCCTGGTTGCTCTGGCAAGAGAGAGGGTCGTCAACACCGTAGTCGAACCGGGCAAGCAAGCAGCTGTCGGTCTCGTAGTCTACCGAGAGAAGAGGGGAAGAAACAATGAATACAATGCAAACAGATGCATATCGATGCATGACAAGACAAGTAACGATGCTAGGTGTGCCCAATCGCGTAGTAGGTGATACCGACGAAGGGGAAAACATCCGGAAAGTATTCCGGTGTTCCGAAGTTTTGACCGGTGAACCGGAGGGAAAGTTGCGTGTTCGATATGTTAGGGGTGTGTGGTGGATGAGCAGGCTACGTGTCCGGTTCGTCTCGTCGTTCGAGCAACTTTCATGTTGAAAATATTTTAATCGAAGTTACGGATTAAAAGATATGATTTTCTAAAGATTTTATTAATTTCGATTTAATTAATTATTTAAATCCAACATTATCCGTAATGATGTATCTTGACGTCATCATGACGTCGACATGACGTCGGCGATCAACGGACGCCGATGGTAGGTCAACTGACGTGTGGGTCCATGGGACCCACATCATACATAATCGCTTTAGATTAATTAGGTTTAACTAATCTAATTATTGTTTAATTAAACTAATTAGTTTAATTAGGTTAATCTAATCATGATTAATTATCTTAATTAATTCCTTAATTAATTAATTAATTATTATTTATTTTAACTATTTAGTCTTTAATCATTTATTATTTATTATTATTTATTTATTTTATTTTTTAAATTCATTTTTCATTTTTTTTTTTTTTTCGTTCTCTGGGGCGTGGGGCCCCTTTGTCATAGACCCATAGGGGCGGGCCCCTCATGCCAGTGGCCCAGGAGGCCACTGGAGCGGGCGCTAGCGGGTGCGCGGGTGCGGGCGCAAGGGCGGGCGCCTGAACAGGCGTGAGCTCGAGGAGGTCTTGGCGGCGCAGGCCGCCGACGCCGCCGCTGCCCACCAAGGGAGGCGGCGTGGGGCGACTACGATGGCGGGTGCGGATGGGGCCGAGGCGCGCGAAGGCTGCGGTGGTGGAGCAGCAGGGGGGCCGGCGAAGCGGCGAAGAGGCGCGCTGGGCACGCAGTGGCGCGTCGCGAGCGAGCTGTCTTGAGGGCGGGCGGCGACAGCGTCTTGCGTGTCTTGCGCGTGAGCTGTCTTGGGATGGAGCGGAGCCACGGAGCTCATGGGCGCAGCCCGGACGCTGTAGGAGGGAGAGGAGGTCGCGGTGCGGTGAGCACGGCCGCGCTGGCGCGACGACGCGAGCCGGGCGCGGCCAACGGTGCGGCCGGCGGGCGCGAGGGCCACGGTGAGCACGAGGGCGAGGGAGAGGGTAGGAGAGGGGGAGGCCCGGGGCCTCACCGGGTTCGCAGGTCTAGGGCGCGGGCTCGATGGAGCTCGGGGTGGGCGTCGGGGACGACACGGCGGAGCGGGAGGCAGACCGGTGGGGAGGAGGAAGCAGGCCGACGAGGTAGCTCCGGGCGGCGCCAAGCGTGGTGGCGATCCGACGAGGCGCAGCTGGGGCGACGGGCGCAGCGCCCCGATCCAGATCCAGAGAGGGGGGGTCGTGGGGAACGAGAGAGGGAGCGGCGGGTCGGTCGCCGGCGTCGGGGCGACGGATCGGGCGAGCCGATCCAGATCGGCGAGGAGGAGGAGGAGGATCGGGGGCGAATGGGTGCGGCTAGGGTTTGCCGACCGGAAGGGGGGATAAGGGGTGAGGGTGGGCGGGCAGTGGGGGCTGGCCGACTGGGCAAGGTGGGCTTGGCCCAGTTGGGCCAGTGGGGTTTCCTTCTCCTCCCATTTTGTTTTCTTTGTCTTTTCTTATTTTATTTTTTTGTTTTATTTTACTTAGTCTATCTAGATACTTTATAAAAATGTGTGCACTCCACCATAATTACCGATGTAATATTTGACAACCACCGAAGTTTTTAGTTCTAATTTTTGAAGACTTTTATCGTTATCATTAATTTGAATTTTGAATTTTGGACCGGTTTTGAACTAACTCAAGATTAGCAACTATAATTGAGGTGATGTGGCATCACTAGCAGAGGATCACTTTAGCTTAATTTCCCGGGCGTCACAATTCTCCTCCACTACAAGAAATCTCGTCCCGAGATTTAGGATCGGTTATAAGGGGGAAGGGGTCTGGTTACGAAATTTAACGATTCTTCTCGGTCATAGTAGCTCTTCTCGAAGAGGTCGACCCATTACATTGATGTCTTCAGTCCTCTCCTTCAGGTCATCATGATGAAGTTGGTCGTCCTTTCTTCGGGGGTTCCATCGTACTTACGAAAGGATAAAGGGTTATTCCGGGGGAACAGACCTTTGTAAGCCTGACTATCTAGTCGATAACATCGGGGAAGGTGGCGGAAAGTAACTCTCGAATTGAAACTTAGAAAATATCGAGAGCAAAGTAAGGCGGTATCATGGAAAGTTTCAAGCAGGCAGGAATGTTCGATGCCTGTTACAGGGCGTGAAAGGGGTTCAAAGCAACGGGAATAAAAATTGTGTCTGATATCAGACTTGAAGGTTGCTCGTGAATTACATACGAGGCCACGCGCGAGGAACAACCTTGGGAATAGAGGGTGTACAGGAGAGTCAGGTTTCGATCCTGGGACCTGTGGGTTATGGGCCCACCATGTGGGTTGAAAGTAGGAAGGGTGGTGACATCTTGCACAGCCGCGACAGGGAGGCATGTCAGTGAATAGTTTGTCAGGTATGCCGGCAAAAATCTTGGTACCAAGGACGGGGAACGAAGAGAGCAATTTTCCTGCTTGTTGAACGAGGCGAACCAATTGGCAAAGTTATCACCCATCGGTGGTTCCCGGAATGTCCTCAACAATAGTAAAAGGATCTTGCTGACAGAATTGTACACCGGGGTGTTTACATAAGCAGGAGAATATTACTGCTTAGATCACAAGAAGGTTTAAACAAACCAACGGAAAGGAAAAGTGGTTATCAGGTTTAAATAAAACAATGGAAAGGAAAATGTGTATACACACATATTTCAGGGATATATCCTTCCCAAGAGCAAGCAGAGCATGATATCATGTCAGGATATAATTTTAGAAAACCCCTTAGGTAAGGGGAGAGAAATTTCAAGACATTACCCATACAATGGCGTTTGGATAATTGAGAAACAAACATCTTAGCATTGGGCTTCAAATGTTCTTGTTGAAAATCGGAGTTCCACAGCCAAGCTTTTGAGATAGCATTGACATGGTATTCAAACAAAGGTCGGACTTTAGATACTCAATGGATCCATCAGGAACAACTTATAACATAGGTCTTACAATTTCCTCCAAGAATAATGGATATCCTGGCAAAAGAAATTATAATGATAGGTCCTCCACCCAGGGGGGGGGGGGGTGCTAGGCATGAGATCATGTTACCGGGTCATCAAAGGACCAATCATCATAACTCTTGGAAAGTTGTCCCAACCATCATATCTGACTGAGATTCAGATCCGATTGGTGTCATGATACCTCAGACTCAGGATGTCCGAGAAGAAAAGGTGCGCCACATATCGACGAAATGACATTGCAAGATTCTCGAAATGAACTATGGGAGCGGGTTCTGAAACAATAGTTCATCATTAAACCAAGGATAGGATGAGAAGGTGGCTAATGGGCTCAAACGACAATTCATCGAGAATTCCAAATGGATGGCTTTCCACAATAATGTGAACAAGAAGATGACACTTGTCAATTCAAATGATATAATGGGGTATGCTCGAGGAAAACATGCCCAATTAAACATTGGTTGAAAGGTGCACCCGAAATATAGGCTAGGTAGCACGAACAATGTTTGAATGATGATTCAATAAGCCACCAGGCGTAGAATGAAACTATAGCCCAATAACTTCAAAGCAATAGGGTTGCTAGGAGTTCAGAATTTTACACATCACAGACCATTTGTTGGTATTCCGGTTAGAAACAACATGGAGGCCAAGAAATGAACGCAAAAGGCGAGAGATATTGCTATATCAAGAATTCCCAAGAGGTGGTAAAATTACCACCAAATCCTTGACATACAAGGTGGTAATATTCCAAGGTAGAACATAACATAAGTCGGTTATCAAGGAACTCAAGGTATAGCCACAACACGAACATGTTTGTGTTGGGAAGAAGGCAAGGAAGTAGTCGATGACACACAAATCATAGAGGGGCAAGGATGGTAATTCTTATCATGAATTTGATTGTTATTCTAGAATAGCTCAGAAAGTTGATAATGATCACGACACATTTGTCGAGAGATTACCTGAAGATGTAATCGATCCGCGATCACAGCAAGTCAAAAGAATGATGAAGCAAGAGGTTCTTGGAACCATGGGTACGACACAAACTCGAAACCAAGCTTGTTGTCTGAGGTGGAATGATAAGACAAGGAAATCAACGTAAGCTTAGCTCAGCGTCGAAAATTGTGTTCCGGGAGAAGGACCAGTAGCACGCTTAAGATTTAGCACGTTAATGATATAACCGATCGGGCTAGAAATGATGTGATCGGGTACAAACTCGTACTTATAGAAGCTTACCAAGGGTTGTTGAACCGTAGTGCGGACTCGGTTCGATTATTGATGTCTTTGAGCGCTTAATAACTTCGAGCCCGTGAAAAATTGAAATCGGTGGAAATGTAGCACTTGATGAAGAACTCATAAGAAGTTATGCGGTTCAATGATAATCTCGAGATACCGGGGGTAATACTCGAGAATGATCAAAGTAGAGGTTGGATCGGGGTACTGCTCTACAGAAGACAAGTGCTAAAACTTGCACGATAAATGGTATTTAAAAGAGAACATGGTCGGAACCACGATTGTAAAAGGCACGATCCCGGATATAAGATGAACTTATACCAAGGGAATAATTAATTTAAGAGAAGTTTCGATGAGAAGATGTACATCGTGTCCATGGGCATGAACATAAAGTTCAAGGTCGACTCCACTTCTCCAATGCATAACCTTTCATCCACTTCTCGCGTTCGATTAAGTTGTATTGTTGAAATTTTATCCGCAAAATACCGTAGTGTGTGACTCGTGAAAACTTTCGAGTTCACACATATTAAGGTAGGCATAGGTTCAACCCGTCAGGGTTTCGTGGAAACATATACCACAAGCTTCAATAGTAAATACCACCAGCTCGAAAACAGAGCATGGTTGAGAAAACAGAGGATACAATTTACCAAAGGCACTATGCATCAGGGGAAGAACTCACAAGGTGATTGAATATGAAGGACACTGTGGGATAATAGGCCAACAGTGGATATGGCGATCCAAAATGGAGCTGATGTGAGTATCGATACTCCATCACAGGATGATAGAATGCACGAGCATCATATTATAGAACATCGGAATAATTCGATGCTTAGATAACAAAGGAATTACGATTTCCAAAACAAGGATCAGAAGCAGTCGCTCTGATCAAGGATGGATAAGTTGGATAGACCAGAGGCACAATTGGCGACAAATAGTTTGGTCGAGAACCAGCTCATGTTCAAAAATGATGTCTGAGCCGGAAAGATAATTTAGAAGGGTTGATAGATGATTGTGTGCATTCGCACACGTGTTGAATCAATATGATCAAAATGACGGTGTCAAAAGATACTAGTGAATATTGCCAGATATATGGGAAGCATCCATAATGCTAGTAGACAAGTATTTGCAGAGTAATAAAGCTGTTAAGGATTTTCGAAGGATTGAATAGTATTTCAAAGACTTTCGTGAAACACCTGAACAACTGGGATGAGCGGATACTCGGAAGGCGCGAGAAGTTATTCTTAGGGGTATTCAGGTGGCAAAGAACTGCAAGGCAGTAGGCACAAAATATTCTCGAGGTATCTTGTAATAACAAGATTAACTGGGGATGAATGTAAGAATAATAACTGCAAGTAGCTATCCATAAGGGTTGACGGTGGAAGGGGAATTGCAAACGCGATGAAGACAAGTTCTCGGGTTAACCGCGGTGAGTATCTCCAGGGTCTTCATGTGCAGCAGACGATCCTTAGTAATAAGGGGCTCTCCGGGTGAAAGTGATAACGAGATCCTAATGTTAGATTAGCAAAATTCATTTAACCCGAATAGAAGAGAGGTCAGAGTCCCAGAGTAAAGGTCGAGGAGTAAAAGATCCTAATACCACCCAATGGCGACGTGGGCCCATGGGCCACACAGCCATGTTAGTAAAAGTTTTGTAAAGTCTAGACTCGACTTCGGCCAAGGGGTTGGAAGGGGGATTCCTACAGCGATCGGCTCGATACCAACTTCAGACGCCCCGATTCAATCGTACACTAATCATGCACGCAAACGTAATGATCAAGATCGAGGACTCACGGAAGATATCACAACACAACTCTAAAACATAAATAAGTCATACAAGCATCATAATACAAGCCAGGGGCCTCGAGGGCTCGAATACAAGTGCTCGATCATAGACGAAGTCAGTGGAGCAACAATATCTGAGTACGTACATAAGTTAAACAAATTTGCCTTAAGAAGGCTAGCACAAACCGGGATCTGACGAAGAGGCGCAGGCCTCCGCCTGGGATCCTCCTAAACTACTCCCCGTCGTCGCCGCACACGCACGTAGTAGTAGGCACCTCCTGTAGTAGTAGTCGCCGCCGACGGTGGCGTCTGCTCTGGGCTCCAATATCTGGTTGCGACAACCGAAAGAGAGGAATGGGGAAAAAAGGGGGAGAAAGCAACCGTGAGTACTCATCCAAAGTACTACAAGCAAGGAGCTACACTACATATGCATGTGTATATGTGTAAAAGGCCATATCGGTGGACCGAATGCAGAATGCCGAATAAGAGGGGATAGCTAATCACGTCAAGACTACGCTCGGCAGCCTCCGTCTTGCAAAGATGTAGAAGAGAGTAGACCAAGTCCTCCAAGTAGCATCTCCAAGAGCCTCTCCAAGTAGCATCGCATAGCATAATCCTACCCGCGATCCTCTCCTCGTCGCCTGTTAAAGAGCGATCACCGGTTATATCCGCACTTGGAAGGGTGTGTTTTATTAAGTGTCCAGTTCTAGTTGTCATAAGGTCAAGGTACAACTCCGGTCGTCCTTTTACCGAGGGACACGGCTATTGAATAGATTAAACTTCCTGCGGGGTGCACCACATAACCCAACACGCTTGATCCCATTTGGCGGACACACTTTCTGGGTCATGCCCGGCCTCGGAAGATCAACACGTCGCAGCCCCACCTAGGCACAACAGAGAGGTCAAGACGCCGGTCTAAACCTAAGCGCCAGGGTGCAGGCCCATCGCCTTAGCACACACAAGACGTTGCGAACGCGGCCGGAAGCGTAACTAGCCCCTTAATACAAGCACGAAGCTTACGTTCCAATCGGTAGCGCCACTCGATTCTTGACGTCAAGAAGGCTTGGTGATACCACGACGTCGGGATACCCATAACTACTCCCACGTAGATGGTTAGTGCGTATAGACCAAATGGCGGACTCGGATCAAATACCAAGATCTCGTTAAGCGTGTTATTATGAATCAACCGCGGGCGCCGATCGAGGCCAGCCCACCTCTCACCTAGGCGGTCTCAACACGCCTGTCACTCCGCCACAAAGATCCACACGGAGGGCCGTCGGGACAAAGGTCCTTTCATTTCCCAATCAAGTGAATCACTCGCGGTACTCTTGAGCGCACCCGACTTTAGTCACCATCCGTAGTATGTATGTATGTATAGTATATACCCGTGATCACCTCCCAAGTGATCACGGCCCGATAGTATAGCAAGGCGGTCGACAAGAATGTAGGGCCAATGATGATAATCTAGCATCCTATACTAAGCATTTAGGATTGCGGTAAGGTATCAGCAGATGTAGCAACAATGTCGGGCTATGCATCGAATAGGATTATCGGCGGAACATGCTACACTACTCTAATGCAAGCGATATAGGAGAATAGGCGATATCTGGTGATCAAGGGGGGGGCTTGCTGGTTGCTCGGCAAGAGAGAGGGTCGTCAACACCGTAGTCGAACCGGGCGGCAGCAGCGTCGGTCTCGTAGTCTACCGTAGAGAGAAGAGGGGAAGAAACAATGAATACAATGCAAACAGATGCATATCGATGCATGACAAGACAAGTAACGATGCTAGGTGTGCCCAATCGCGGTAGTAGGTGATACCGACGAAGGGGAAAACATCCGGAAAGTATTCCTGTGTTAGAAGTTTTGATTTGTGAACCGGAGGGAAAGTTGCGTGTTCGATATGTTAGGGGTGTGTGGTGGATGAGCAGGCTACGTGTCCGGTTCGTCTCGTCGTTACGAGCAACTTTCATGTTGAAAATATTTTAATCCGAAGTTACGGATTAAAAGATATGATTTTCTAAAGATTTTATTAATTTACGATTTAATTAATTATTTAAATCCAACATTATCGAGCGATGTATCTTGACGTCATCATGACGTCGAGATGACGTCAGCGATCAACGGGGCGTTGATCGGGTCAACTGACGTGTGGGTCGATGGGACCCACATCATACAATCGCTTTTAGATTAATTAGGGTTTAACTAATCTAATTATTGTTTAATTAAACTAATTAGTTTAATTAGGTTAATCTAATCATGATTAATTATCTTAATTAATTCCTTAATTAATTAATTAATTAATTATTATTTATTTTAATTATTTAGTCTTTAATCATTTATTATTTATTATTATTTATTTATTTTATTTTTTTAAATTCATTTTTCATTTTTTTTTCTTTTCGTTCTCTGGGGCGTGGGGCCCCTTTGTCATAGACCCATAGGGGCGGGCCCCTCATGCCAGTGGCCCAGGAGGCCACTGGAGCGGGCGCTAGCGGTGCTTGTGAGTCTTGGCGCAAGGGCGGGCGCCCGAGCAGGCGTGAGCCGAGGAGGTCTTGGGCGCGCAGCAACGCCGGCCGGCTGGCCCGGCCAAGGGGAGGCGTGGGGCGACTACGATGGCGGGTGCGGATGGGGCCGAGGCGGCGCTGGGCGCTGGGTGGTGGAGCAGCAGCAGCTGGGCGAAGCGGCGAGGCAGCGCGAGGCCAGGGCACGGCGAAGGCTTGGCGGAGCCGTCTTGGGCGGGCGGCGAGCGCTCTTGGCGTGTCTTGCGTGAGCTCTGCGGGGATGGAGCGAGCCACGGAGCTCGCGGGGCGCGGCCCGGACGCGTCGTAGGAGGGAGAGGAGGTCGCGGTGCGGTGAGCACGGTCGCGGGCGCGACCAGGGCGAGCCCGGGCGCGGCCAACGGTGCGGCCGGCGGGCGCGAGGGCCACGGTGAGCACGAGGGCGAGGGAGAGGGTAGGAGAGGGGCCCGGGGCCTCACCGGGTTCGCAGGTCTAGGCGCGGGCTCGATGGAGCTCGGGGTGGGCGTCGGGACGACACGGCGGAGCGGGAGGCGAGACCGGTGGGGAGGAGGAAGCAGCCGACGAGGTAGCTCGGCGGCGCCCGGCGTGGTGGCGATCCGACGAGGCGCAGCTGGGGCGACAGGCGCAGCGCCCGATCCAGATCGAGAGGGGGGTCGTGGGGACGAGAGAGGAGCGGGGGTCGATCGCCGGCGTCGGGGCGACAGGATCGGCGGAGCCGATCCAGATCGGCGCGGGGAGGGAGGAGGAGGGGATCGGGGGGGCGAATGGGTGCGGCTAGGGTTTGCCGACCGAAAGGGGGGATAAGGGGTGAGGGTGGGCGGGCGTGGGGCCGGCCGGGCAGTGGGCTTGGCCTGGGCCAAGGGGTTTCTTCTCCCTCCCATTTTTGTTTTCTTTGTCTTTTCTTATTTTATTTTTTTGTTTTATTTTACTTAGTCTATCTAGATACTTTATAAAAATGTGTGCACTCCACCATAATTACCGATGTAATATTTGACAACCACCGAACTTTTTAGTTCTAATTTTTGAAGACTTTTATCGTTATCATTAATTTGAATTTTGAATTTTGGACGGTTTTGAACTAACTCAAGATTAGCAACTATAATTGAGGTGATGTGGCATCACTAGCAGAGGATCACTTTAGCTTAATTTCCAAGGCGTCTGTCGAGAAACATATCCTTAGTCCTTTTCGTATTTCAGGGATGTTCTTGACCGCCGATGATCCACTCCTAGATTACTTTGGTACCTCCTGCTAGGCTTATAGCAAGGCACACATCAGTCTGGTACACAACATTGCATACATGATAGAGCCTATGGCTGAAGCATAGGAACATCTTTCATTTTCTCTCTATCTTCTGCGTTGGTGGGGCATTGAGTCTTACTCAATTTCACACCTTGTAACACGTGCAAGAACCCTTTCTTTGCTTGATCCATTTTGAACTTCTTCAAAATTTTGTCAAGGTATGTGCTTTGTGAAAGTCAATTAAGCGTCTTGATCTATCTCTATAGATCTTAATGCCCAATATGTAAGCAGCTTCACCGAGGTCTTTCATTGAAAAACTCTTATTCAAGTATCCCTTTATGCTATCCAGAATTCTATATCATTTCCGATCAGCAATATGTCATCTACATATAATATCGTAAATGCTCTGAGCTCCCACTCACTTTCTTGTAAATCTGAGGCTTCTCCAAAAGTCTCAGATGAACCCAAATGCTTTGATCACACTATCAAAGCGTTTATTCCAACTCCGAGATGCTTGCACCAGTCCATAAATGGATCATTTGGAGCTTGCACACTTTGTTAGCTCCTTTGGATCGATAAAACCTTACGGTTGCATCATATACAACTCTTCTTCCGTAAATCCATTCAGAATGCGGTCTTTACATCCATTTGCCAAATTTCATAATCATAAAATGCGGCAATTGCTAACATGATTCGGACGGACTTAAGCATCGCTCTGGTGAGAAGGTCTCATCGTAGTCAATCCCTTGAACTTGTCGAAAACCCTTTGCGACAAGTCGAGCTTTAAGACGATAACATTACCGTCGGCGTCGGTCTTCTTCTTGAAGATCCACTTGTTTTCTATTGCTTGCCGACCCTCGGGCAAGTCAACCAAAGTCCATACTTTGTTTTCATACATGGATCCCATCTCGATTTCATGGCCTCAAGCCATTTTATGGAATCTGGGCTCACCATCGCTTCTTCATAGTTCGTAGGTTCATCATGATCTAGTAGCATGATTTCCGAGCAGGATTACCGTACCACTCAGTGCGGATCTTACTCTGGTTGATCTCGAGGTTACAGAGTAACTTGATCGATGTTTCATGATCAACATCATCAACTTCCTCACTACTTGGTGTAGATGTCTCGAAAACCGGTTTCTGCGACAAACTACTTTCAAGTAAGGGAGAAGGTACAATTACCTCATCAAGTTCTACTTTCCTCCCACTCACTTCTTTCGAGAGAAACTCCTTCTCTAGAAAGGATCCATTTTGGCAACAAATGTCTTGCCTTCGGATCTGTGATAGAAGGTGTACCCAACTGTCTCCTTTGGGTATCCTATGAAGACACATTTTCCGATTTGGGTTCGAGCTTATCGGGTTGAAGCTTTTTCACATAAGCATCGCATCCCCAAACTTTAAGAAACGACAACTTTGGTTTCTTGCTAAACCACAGATTCATAAGGCGTCGTCTCAACGGATTTTGACGGTGTTCTATTCAATGTGAATCGGCCGTCTCTAGAGCATAACCCCAAAGCGATAGCGGTAAATCTGTAAGAGACATCATAGATCACACCATATCTAGTAAAGTACGATTCACGACGTTCGGACACACCATTTCATTGTGGTGTTCCGGTGGCGTAAGTTGCGAAACTATTCCACATTGTTTCAAATGTAGACCAAACTCAGTAACTCAAATATTCACCTCCACGATCGGATCGCGAAATTTAATCTTCTTATTACGATGATTTTCAACTTCACTCTGAAATTCTTTGAACTTTTCAAATGTTTCAGACTTATGTTTCATTAAGTAGATATACCCATATCTGCTTAAGTCATCTGTGAAGGTGAGAAAATAACGATATCCGCCACGAGCCTCAACATTCATCGGACCACATACATCTGTATGTATGATTTCCAACAAATCTGTTGCTCTCTCCATAGTACCGGAGAACAGGGTTCTAGTCATCTTGCCAATGAGGCACGGTTCGCAAGTGCCAAGTGATTCGTAATCAAGTGACTCCAAAAGTCCATCAGTATGGAGTTTCTTCATCGCTTTACACGATATGACCTAAGCGGCGAGTGCCACAAATAAGTTGCACTATCATTATCAACTCTGCATCTTTTGGTTTCAACATTATGAATATGTGTATCACTACTATCGAGATTCATCAAAATAGACCACTCTTCAAGGGTGCATGACCATAAAAGATATTACTCATATAAATAGAACAACCATTATTCTCGATTTAAATGAATAACCGTCTCGCATCAAACAAGATCCAGATATAATGTTCATGCTCAACGCAGCACCAAATAACAATTATTTAGGTCTAAAACTAATCCGAAGGTAGATGTAGAGGTAGCGTGCCGACCGCGATCACATCGACTTTGGAACCATTTCCCACGCGCATCGTCACCTCGTCCTTTGCCGGTGTTAAGCAATCCGTAGTCCTGTTTGAGTTGCAAATATTAGCAACAGAACCAAGATCAAATACCAGTGCTCTGCGAGCTCTAGTAAGGTACACATCAATAACATGTATATCACATATACCTTTGTTCACCTTGCCATCCTTCTTATCCGCCAAATACTTGGGACAATTCCGCTTCGGTGTGACGATGCGCTTGCGATAGAAGCGCTTCGATTTCAGAGCTTAGGTCCAGACTTGGGTTTCTTCTCTGAGCAACAACTTGCTTGTTGTTCTTCTTGAAGTTCCTTCTTCTTCCCTTTGCCTTTCTTCTTGAAACTAGTGGTCTTATTGACCATCAACACTTGATGCTCCTTCTTGATTTCTACCTCCGCAGCCTTTAGCATTGCGAAGAGCTCGGTATAGTCTTTACTAACCCTTGCATATTATAGTTCATCGCGAAGCCTTTGTAGCTTGGTGGCGGTGATTGAAGAATTACATCAATGACACAATCATCCGGAAGATTAACTCCCAATTGTGTCAAGTGATTGTAGTACCGGACATTACGAGTATGTGCTCACTAACGAACTATTCTCCTCCATCTTGCAGCTATAGAACTTATTGGAGACTTCATATCTCTCAATCCGGGCATTACATTTGGAATATTAACTTCAACTCCTAGAACATCTCATATGCTCCATGACGTTCAAAACGTCGTTGAAGTCCCGTTCTAAGCCGTAAAGCATGGCACATTGAACTATAGAGTAGTCATCAGCTTTGCTCGCGAGACGTTCACAACATCCGGTGTTGCTCGGCAGAAGGCACGCACCCAGCGGTGCATCCAGGCGTAACTCTTACGTGTAGCAATGAGGATAATCCTCGAGTTACGGACCCGATCCGTGTAATTGCTACCATCATCTTTCAACTTTGCTTTCTCAAGGAACGCATTAAAATTCAACGGAAAAACAGCACGAGCCATCTATCTACAATCAAACATAAACAAGCAAGATACTATCAGGTACTAAGTTCATGATAAATTTAAGTTCAATTAATCATATTTCTTAAGAACTCCCACTTAGACAGACATCTCTCTAGTCATCTAAGTGATCACGTGATCCAAATCAACTAAACCATAACCGATCATCACGTGAAATGGAGTAGTTTTCAATGGTGAACATCTTATGTTGATCATATCTACTATATGATTCACGCTCGACCTTTCGGTCTCCGTGTTCGAGGCCATATCTGCATATGCTAGGCTCGTCAAGTATAACCCGAGTATTCTGCGTGTGCAAAACTGGCTTGCACCCGTTGTAGATGGACGTGAGAGCTTATCACACCCGATCATCACGTGGTGTCCGGGCACGACGAACTTTGGCAGCGGTGCATACTCGGGAGAACACTTCTTGATAATTTAGTGAGAGATCATCTTATAATGCTACCGTCAATCAAAGCAAGATAAGATGCATAAAGGATAAACATCACATGCAAATCAATATAAGTGATATGATATGGTCATCATCATCTTGTGCTTCGTGATCTCCATCTCTGCAGCACCACCATGATCACCATCGTCACCGCGCGACACCTTGATCTCCATCGTAGCATCGTTGTCGTCTCGCCAAAACTTATGCTTCTCGACTATCGCTACCGCTTAGTGATAAAGTAAAGCATTACGAAGCGATGCATTGCATACAATAAGCGACAACCATATGGCTCCCGCCGATTGCCGATAACCGGTTACAAAACATGATCATCTCATACAATAAAATATAGCATCACGTCTTTACCATATCACATCACAACATGCCCTGCAAAAACAAGTTAGGCGTCCTCTACTTTGTTGTTGCAAATTTTATGTGGCTGCTACGGGCTTAAGCAAGAACCAGTCTCACCTCGCATCAAAACCACAACGATACTTCGTCAAATAGACTCGTTTTAACCTTCTCAAGGACCGGGCGTAGCCACACTCAGTTCAACTAAAGTGAGAGAGACAGACACCCGCCAATCACCTTTAAGCAACGAGTGCTCGTGGCGGTGAAACCAGTCTCGCGTAAGCGTCTGGCGTAATGTCGGTCCGGGCGCTTCATCTCACAATACCGCTGAACCAAAGTATGACATGCTGGTAGGTAGTATGACTTGTATCGCCCACAACTCACTTGTGTTCTACTCGTGCAAAACATCAAACCATAGAAAAACCTAGGCTCGATACCCTTTGTTGGGGAGCGTAGTAATTTCAAAAATTTCCTACGCGTTACGCAAGATCATGGTGATGTATAGCAACGAGAGGGGAGAGTGTTGTCTCGTACCCTCGTGAGACCAAGCGAAGCGATCTGGCGTAGAGGAAGTAGTCGTCGTTCTCCTCGCGATCCGACCGATCCGGCGCCGTTACTCGGTGCCCCGAGTTCTTGACACACGTACAGCTCGATGGCGTCCCTCGTACTCGATCCAGCCGAGTGTCGAGGGAGAGTTCCGTCGACCTGACGGCGTGGTGGCGATCTTGATGTTCTACAGCGCAGAGCCGCCTAAGCTTGCGACGATATGACCGAGGTGGAATATGGTGGAGGGGGCACCTGCACGGCTAAGGAACGATCCGTAGATCAAACTTGTGTGTTCTAGGGTGCCCCCTGCCCTCGTATATAAAGGAGGGAGGGGGAGGTGCGGCCGGCCCAAGGGAGGCGCGGAGGAGTCCTACTCCCACCGAGTAGGACTCCCCCTTCCTAGTTGGAGTAGGATTGGGGAGGAAAGAGGAAAGGCGCCGCCCCCTCCTTGTCCTATTCGGACTAGGGGAGGGGCGCGACCTGCCCCGGCCGCCCTCTTCCTTTCCCTCATGGCCCACTAAGGCCCATTAACCCCGGAGGGTTCAGTAACCCCGGTGTTCCAGAAATCGATTTCACCGGAACCATTCGAACTCCAAATATAGGCTTCCAATATATCAATCTTTATGTCTCGACCATTTGAGACTCCTCGTCATGTCCGTGATCACATCCGGGACCCGAACTTCTTCGTACATCAAAATACATAAACTCATAGTAACATCGCCATCGAAACCTTAAGCGTGCGGACCTGCGGTTCGAGAACAATGTAGACATGACCGAGACCGTCTCGGTCAATAACCAACAGCGGGACCTGGATGCCCATATTGGTTCCTACATATTCTCGAAGATCTTTATCGGTCGGACCGCATAACAACATCGTTGTTCCTTTTGTCATCGGTATGTTACTTGCCCGAGATTCGATCGTCGGTATCCAATACCTAGTTCAATCTCGTTACGGCAAGTCTCTTTACTCGATCGTAATACATCATCTCACAGCTAACTCATTAGTTGTAATGCTTGCAAGGCTTAAGTGATGTGTATTACCGAGAGGGCCAGAGATACCTCTCCGACAATCGGAGTGACAAAACCTAATCTCAAATCGCCAACCCAACATCGCCTTTGGAGACACCTGTAGTACTCCTTTATAATCACCCGATTCGTTGTGACGTTTGGTAGCACCAAAGTGTTCCTCCGATGGCACGGAGTTGCATAATCTCATAGTTACGGGAACATGTATATGTCATGGATAAAAGCGGTAGCAACATACTAAGCGATCGTGTGCTAAGCTAATGGAATGGGTCATGTCAATCAGATCATTCTACTAATGATGTGACCTTGTTAATCAAATAACAACTCCTTGTTCATGGTTAGGAAACATAACCATCTTTGATTAACCAGCTAGTCTAGTAGAGGCATACTAGTGACATCTTGTTTGTCTATGCATTCACACATGTATCATGTTTCCGGTTAATACAATTCTAGCATGAATGATAAACATTTATCATGAAATAAGGAAATAAATAATAACTTTATTATTGCCTCTAGGGCATATTTCCTTCAAAACCAACATGATGAAAGTGACCAGATGAAATTCTGGTGTGTCCTCAAGAACGCTTTGCTTACTATAAGAGCTTGTTTTTGCTTTTCCTTTGCTACAAAAGAGAATTGGGCTGCCTTGCTGCACCTATTGTTATTGTTGCTACTTTTTACTTGTTACAAATTATCTTGCTCTCAAACTACGTGTTACCGATAATTTCAGTGCTTGCAGAATTTACCTTGCTGAAAACCGCTTGTCATTTGCTACTGCTCCTCGTTGGGTTTGACACTCTTACTTATTGAAAGGACTATGATTGATCCCCTATACTTGTGTGTCATCAAGAATCTTTTCTGGCACCGTTTTCGGGGAGCGAATCACTCTTAGTAAGTGGAAATTGGTAAGGAAAATTTTATATAACATGCTGAAATTTGCTATTACTTGTTACTATGGAAAACAATCCTTTGACGGGTTTGTTCGGGGTATCTTCACCTCAACTGGAAGCACACATAGTTGCCCCTCAGCCTACTACACCTACTGAAAATATTGGTGATGAGATTCCTTTGGGTATGATAGAGAAAACTGCTAGCTAATCCTTATGTGGGAGATGGAACACTACATCCTGATATGCACCTAATCTATGTGGATGAAGTTTGTGGATTATTTGAGCTTGCAGGTCTACCCGGAGATATAGTTAAGAAGAAGGTTTTCCCTTTATCTTTGGGGGAAAAGCATTGACATGGTATAGGCTATATGTGAGATTGGAGATTGGAACGGGAATCGATGGAAATTGGAATTTCACCAAAAGTTCTATCATGTGCATCTAGTTTATCGTGATCGGAATTATATAAAAAATGTCCTTGTGAAGGATAAAGTATCGCTCAAGTTTAGGGGATGCTTAATTCAATGTTATATTCATGCCCCAATCATGAGCTCTCAAGAGAAAATATTATACAGAATTTTTATGCTCGTCTTTCTCGCAATGATCAATCCATGCTCGATACTTCTTGTACTAGTTCTTTTATGAATAAGACTACTGAATTCAGATGGGGTCTCTTAGAAATAATTAAACGCAATTCTGAAGATTAAGGAACTCGACAAAGGTAAGGAGTCGGGTATAAAACTTGAGTTTGATTGTGTTAAAACTTTTATGGATACCGATGCTTTTAATAATTTTAGCACTAAATATGGACTTGACTCGGAGATAGTAGCTTCTTTTTGTGAATCATTTGCTACTCATGTTGATCTCCCCAAGGAGAAGTGGTTTAAATATCACCCCCTATTAAATAAAACATCGAGGAGCCAGTTATAGGTAAGGATGAAACTATCATTTACAATGGTGATCCAGTTATGCTTACTGCTTATATTGAAAAACCACCTTTCCGTGTTAGGATAAAGGAACATGCTAAGGTTTAGATCGTGGTCAACAAAAGTAATATTAGAGCACCTAGACCCTCTGAACAAATTAAAGTAGAACCTAGTATTTCTATGGTTAAAGATCTCTTGGTTGATAATGTTGATGGGCATGTTATTTATTTCTGCGATGAAGCTGCTAGAATTGCTAAACCTGATACTAAAGATAAGAATAAATCAGTTGTTGGCATGCTTGTTGTCTCAGTTAAAATAGGAGATCACTGTTATCATGGATTATATGATATGGGTGCTAGTGTCGCTATTCCTTTTACTCTGTACCAAGAAATTATGAATGATATTGCACCTGCTGAAATAGAAGATATTGATGTCACTATTAAACTTGCTAATAGAGATACTATCACACCACTTGGGATAGTTAGAGGTGTTGAAGTCTTGTGTGGGAAGATAAAATATCCTACTGATTTTCTAGTTCTCAGTTCTCCACAAGATTAATTTTGTCCCATTATATTTGGTAGACCTTTCTTGAACACTGTTAATGCTAAGATAGATTGCAAGAAAGAAACCGTCATTGTTACTTTTGGTGATGTGTCTCATGAGCTTAATTTTTCTAAGTTTCGTAGGCAACCCCATGATAAAAATTTTTCCTAGTAAGGATGAAATAATTGGTCTTGCTTCTATTGCCGTACCTCCTACTGATCCACTAGAACAATATTAGCTTGACCATGAAATGATATGCACTCGCATGAAGGAAATGAAATAGATAGGATGTTCTTTGAACAACAACCTATTCTTAGACATAATTTGCCTGTAGAAACTCTAGGAGGTCCTCCTCCACCTAAGGGTGATCCTGTGTTTGAATTGAAACAATTACCTGATACTTTGAAATATGCTTATCTAGATGAAAAGAAGATATATCATGTTATTATTAGTGCTAACCTTACAGAGCATGAAGAAAAGAGATTACTAAAAACTCCGAGGAAGCACCGAGAAGCTATTGGATATACTCTTGATAATCTTAAGGGCATTAGTCCCATGCTCTATCAGCACAAGATTAATATGGAACCAGATGCTAAACCAGTTGTTGATCATCAGCAACGACTGAATCCTAAGATGAAGGAAGTGGTAAGAACTGAAATATTAAAGCTTCTAGAAGCATGTATAATCTATCCTATAGTTGATAGTAGATGGGTAAGTCATGTTCATTGTGTCCCTAAGAAAGGAGGCATTACTGTTGTTCCTAATGATAAAAATGAACTTATCCCAAAAAGAATTGTGACTTGTTATAGAATGGTTTGATTTCAGAAGATTAAACAAAGCCACTAGAAAAGATCATTACCCTTTGCTTTTTATTATCAAATGTTATAAAGATTGTCAAAGCACACACACTTTTGCTTTCTTGATGGATATTCCGGTATCTCTCAAATACCTGTATCACAACATGATCAAGAGAAAACCACCTTTACTTGTCCTTTTGGAACTTATGCTTATCGACGTATGCCTTGTGGTTTATAAAATGCACCTGCTACCTTCCAAAGATGTACGACTGCTATAGTCTGGGTTGCCTATACAGTTCATAGACAAGTGAAAGTGGATACTCTAAAATACGCAAGATAAGCGTGAGTGCTATGGATGGCGCTCCTGTAGGGAGACGTGAGCGGATCCATAGTGGTGTATCGATATGGTGAATATGTGGACTCGTGTGCGCCACCTCAAAAGAGTTACTTGCAGTCGTAGTTCAGGATAGCCACCGAGTCAAAGCTGGCTTGCTGCAGTTAAACCCCACCATCCCCTTGTTGATAATGATGCATATGTAGTTAGTTCTGATGTAAGTCTTGCTGGGTACATTTGTACTCATGTTTGCCTATTTTATATTTTTGTAGAGAGATTACAGTCTCGCTAGTAGTTCCGCGTGGACTTCGACGTTTAGTTTGTTACCTCAGCTACGATCTTGTGCCCTCGGCAGGATCTGGTAGATAGTCAGGCTTCTCAGCCTTTTTCATTTGTAGATGTCTGTACTCAGACATATTAGGCTTCCGTTTGTGCTTTGACTTGTATGCTATGAATGTTGGGTCATGAGACCGATGATTGTAATATCTCGCTCCTCGGAGCCTAATGAATACATACTTGAGTTGTTGAGTCATGTTGTGATGCCATGTTGTATTTGCACATATCGAGCATATTATGTGTATGTTATTGAAATGCTTGGATGTGTGGGATCTGACTATCTAGTTGTTTATCCTTGGTAGCCTCTCTTACCGGGAAATGTCTCCTAGTGCTTCCACTGAGCCCTGGTAGCTTGCTACTGCTCCGGAACACTTAGGCTGGCCGGCATGTGTCCTTCTTCGTTCTGTATGTCCCTTGGGAAATGTCACGCGTGTCTACCGAGTCTGTTAGCTGCTACAGCCGGTTTACTGAGTCCTGCTAGCCAGTTGCTATAGCCCGATTCACTCGGCGATGACCAACGCGTTCATTGCTCGGTCATGTATGCATGTCCCTGTAAGTTAGTGCCACTTTGGGTTCACGACTAGCCATGTCAGCCGGGCTCCTTGTCATATGGATGTTTGCGACACTATCATATCGTGTGCCAAAAGGCATAAACGGTCCTGGCACAGTAAGGCGACACCCGTGGGAATACCATGCGTGAGGCCGCAAAGTGATATGAGGTGTTACATGTTAGATCGGTGTGCCTTTGAGTCGGGGTCCTGACAGTGTGATTTGACAGTGAATTACTGCTGGACAGGTGGGGCCACATGATTTGACTTGCCATTATCATTTTAATCTGGCGGCCACGACCGGCGTGAGTCTCGATTCTGACCACCTCCATCAGGTGCCTCTCCCAATGCTCCACCATGTAGCAGAGGCTGGCTCTTGCATGAGAGCCCACTTCTCCACTTTTTCCTTGCCTCTCTTTCCTCCACATATGCAAAAATTCCATGTAAAGCGCACTATTGTACTTAGGTTGGTCGTAATGGAGAGTATCATATACCAGTATCATGCATATGATACTTTTGTATGATACTACATCCGTAATGCATAGTATCATGTGTTGGTATCATAGGATAGTTTATTTATTGTCATGCATGACACATAGTAGCACATCATTTAATATGATACAGTATCATATTATGATACTCAACTCTCTCTTTTCTTCATTTAATTCGACGTCACCTCATCAAGATTGCATAGTTGGCATGCATGATACTAGTACCTATGATACTCCCATTACAAGCAGCCTTACTTGCTCCTATAGGTGCTAAGCTTGCCACATAGGCATAAAGTCTGATGTGGCAAGTTAATCAAGAAGAGAGAGAGACTAGTTTGGTGACCAAGGAAGAAACGGTGCTAAGCGCGTGTACCTAGGTGAAAAGACAATTTTGATTCTATAGCTAATTAAATGAAGCAAACTTAGCAACAAAAAACTAATAAGCACACCATTTCATTAGAAGAGGTCACTCCTTGGCAAATGCAACAAATACTAGTACTCCGTGTGTCCCATAATATAAGAATGTTTTTGGCACTACACTAGTGTCAAAAACATTCTTATATTATGGGACACAGGGAGTACGAAGAAAGAGATAGAGAGAAGTAAAAATAAATAAATACACTTATAGCCAACCTTATAGCTAATTTTGTTGTAGTATGAGTGACTAAGTGATGACTATGTATGACATGCCAACATCAGATAGCCTAACACACCGTGTTAAATCTCCAAGGGCGCGACCACGTGAGTGACGCAATGGTTGTGGTAGGCGCAACCATGATACGGCCTGCTGGTAGCCCTTGGATCTGAGATCAAACGGCCGCATGCTAAGTTGCTGAAAATTTGCAGAATAACCCTCCAGGATAGGATATTCACCCATAGGTCTAGAATCACGCCATGCAACCATTCGATCTCAGATCCAAGGGCTCTCGGAAGCCTGTATCATGGGAGAATGGAAAGCCACTACCCTACCGTTTGCACGCTGGCAGTTCGCTCCTACTCGTCCCCGCACGTCCTTTAATATTATGGCGGTTCGCTCCTAGTCGTCCCGTCCTTCCACATTACGGCAGTTCCACTAATCCTAACCCTCCTCCCAAATCCATGGCATCCCAAATCTCCATGATCAGCTGTGAGTACAAGGTTAGAACCATCACCGGCGATGAGTTCAACGTCATCTACACCCGTTCTTCCGCGACGGTGAAAGGATGCCTTTCTCGCTTCAGACGCATGTTCAAAAACTCAGATGATGAGTGGGTCATTGGGCTAGATGTTGAGTACACCACAGTCCTGGGACGAGAGAAGGATCTAAAGGACAAAGAGAGGAAGAAGCCCGCCGTGATCCAGGTTTGTGTGCATGACTTATTCTTGGTCTACCACATATGCCATGCCGACGTTGAATGCCTGGATTTTAAGGACTTCCTCGAGAGAAACCTAGTCAAATTCGTTACTGTAGACTTTAGTAACGACAAAGAAGTCCTGGGTCGGATAGGCCTCGTTGTAGGCAACCCCTTCGACCTCCAGAAGAATCGGCTGGTGTCCTCTCGTCAGCCTTCAATACTGACCCTGGCAGGAGCCATGGTTCATCCTTCGTACGGTAAACTAGAGAAACCTCCATACACATTTCATCGTTATGCATGGCAGCGGAATGTACTAGAAATAGACCACATCCACTATGCTGCAATGGATGGCTACCTTTGTTTCAATATCTACAAGGGTTGGATGAAGAGCAAGAGCCAAGTGTGCGGTTCAAGCAAAGAAGTATCGACCAAGAGGAAGAGGGACAAGGACGAAGTTGAGGACGTGGACGAGGACTCCGAGTAAGGTGGCAGTGTCGTTGCTCATGGTGGTTCTAATGCAGTGTCTACCGGAATAGTTGCAAAGTTTAATTTCAGGTGTGCTTAATTTAATTTGAGGGGTGTGTTGTGCTGAGCACCCAGCAGAACTATGTTATGTTTCTTCTCGTTACTTTAACTCTTCAGTATGTACATACTAGTATTTATTACATTTCATCTTTTAGTTGGTATAGTACTACCAATACTTTTGTCAAAGAATTTCAGGGTGCTTAGTTTTGTCAAAGAATTCCAGGATGCTTAGTTTTATTTGAGGGGTGGGTTGTGCTGGACACCATTATTGTGATTAGCCTTTTTAATAGTACTATATGCATAATTTGGCGACGATTGCTCTCTATATGTACCACCTTTTTTTTAATTTCAAGTTTTGCTCCATGGCGCAATCCATCGATACTACTACTGTACAAAAGTATACATTTTCTAAAAGGCTAGAGGGCGGGGCAGTCTATCTTGGTCGGTTTCACGAGAGGCGAGGGCCTTTGTGGTTTGGCGGCTCATTACTGCTGGAAGGTGGGGCCTTGTGATTTGACTGCTCGTATAAATGCGCCGACGACCTAAGGAGGAGCAAAGAACCATGCGGTATACTCAAGTTTTTCACTGGAGTAGTACTACGACGGAGGAGCACGAAACACAGCAGCCCAGTGCCATATGGCGATAAAAATGATCTAATTTGCTAGTCATCTCATTGTTAACATTGTTCTATTCATTCCCTAAAAAAGGCATTGTTCTATTCATGCCTCGCAGAGAGCGTGACACGTGCGGTGAAACACCCGAAGTAAAATATGAAACACAAGAGCAAAAGAAGAAGGAAGATTATCACCCCAAATGATCTAATTTGCCGCGGAGTCATAACTGCTTCTTCATCGCCTCCACGACCTCCATCTCCTTGCGCGTCTCCTCCACCATCTTCTTCATTCTGTCCATGATGCGGGATTTCTCGACGCGTGCCTTCATCATCTGTTCCACGGCCGCATTATGTACCTTGACAGCAGTCGGGTGCTCGATCGCGAGCTTTATAACTCCTCCTTCATTTCCATGACGAGGGCTGCAGCATCTTCATCGAGGAACTACTATTCTCATGCAGCTTCTTCCAGCCGGCGTTCTTCTCCTTCAACAGGTCGATCTCGTGGCAGAGCTTCGCCTTGTCCTCCTGAAGTCGCAAGATTTCACCGGTCGCCTTCTTCTCCGAGGCAATGCTCTTCTTCAGCAACATCACCAAGCCGGCGGTCAACTCCCCCTGCTTATTGAGCTCAGCGGGCAAGTCGTCGAGGCTCTCCTTCAGCAGCTCCACCAAGCCTTGGATGAATTCCTTCTGCTTATTGAGGTGCTTATTGAGCTGATCGGGCATGCCGTCGAGGGATAATGACTCCAGCACCACTGGCTCGGCATGTTCGCCTCCGCAGCTAGGGCGCTCCTGGGAGCCATCGCCTGCCCGTGAGAGATCATTCGAGGTCTCTGCGTGGCGGCGAGCCCTGTCTTTTTTCCGCAGCCTTGGTTGCCGCTCCCTTGTTACGAGTAGTTCTCGACCTAGAGCTCTGCTCACCGGCCATGGCAAGGACGGATGAAGAAGAAGCACTTATGAGGAGGAAAGGTAGAGTAATTTTCGGTTAGGTAGTTCCCCTTTTTATAACCTAAGTACTAGCACTAGTACTAATACCTGCATAGTGGGAACACGTTTAGGTTTGGTACGTACTAGTAGGTGTGAGCAGGCTTTCGAATGTGATGGGAACAAGGTAAAGATTAATTGATGGTTTTGGTTTCTAGGCCCGAAACGGCTCCCGATGAGTTTAGTGGAACATAAATTTCAAGTAGACTACACTGCTAAAAAATTGGCACAAAATACGAAGGAGACCAATGGAAGTACTACTAGCAACCCATGATTTAACTACTCGCATGCGCGCAGTGGAGTAATAATGTCTTT
Organism: Aegilops speltoides; assembly: GCA_021437245.1. Taxonomy (NCBI): domain Eukaryota; kingdom Viridiplantae; phylum Streptophyta; class Magnoliopsida; order Poales; family Poaceae; genus Aegilops; species Aegilops speltoides. The sequence continues at coordinate 376,862,485 of CM038141.1, forward strand.
CTTCCACCCTCACGTCCACTGAATTTGCATGCGCTGAATTAATTGACCATCAATGAAGTGAACAACTTTATGCGCGTCAAATTATCATATGGGATGGATCTTGGTACAAAATTGCATCCGCCCGTGTACCCGCGTGTGCGTGCGAGGGAATGAGTGCGTGCGTGCACATCTTTGCTTCATGCATGTACCACCAGTATGGCTCAGGGAGGACGAGTACATTCTTCTGGAACCAGCAGCATGTCACTGTGATCAATCCACGCAAGGAGGTCGCGACAACGCCTCCACATGTGCCACGTGGCTTTATGAACTGTAAGAGAGACACTATGTAGCGTGCCATTGGAATTCTAATTTATGTGTTTTGCACATACTCGAAGTACTAGTAAGGTACACATGCATTGCACGCATCAGATTTTGCAACCAAATTATGAATAAATACCACACTATAGCATGTAAGCTCTGAGTCATATATGCCTGATGTAGACCTTCGTTTAATTCTTATAGTTCATCTCATTCAAAATCAATTAGTTTTTAGAAAAAAGCTAGGGCCTCTTGGATTCTTAGGATTTCCAAAACGTGGGAATAGGAAAAACATGGGATTATAGTGGAATGTCGATTGAATCCTACAGGATTGTATGAGTGTTTGATTGTGCATAGAAAAATGCAGAATTCTTTCAAAGAGGTTTGAGTGGATGGGATGTTTTCTATGAAATCTAGTGCAAATGAATCATATGGAAAAATTCCTATGGTTTACAATCCTACGAAATAAACAACCAAGATAGGAAAAATTCCTAATGATTAGAATCCTCCAAAATTCCTTTGAGAATCCTTTGAATCAAAGAAGCCCTTAATATATTTTATGATTCATGGAATTGTGCGTTGTAAAGCATAAAGTAAAAACAAATAATGGAAATTCAACTAGAAAAAAAAGTTTGGGCAGTTATGATACGCAAGATTATAGAACAAAAGAGAACCACTATTGTTTTAAGGTTTGTGCATTATGCTTAAGTTCAACCATGGAGTCTGCTAGGTTGTACATGTGGCAAAATCCGGTGGGGGCTAGAAGATGGTGCGAGGGGCCGAGTGGAGGGAGACTATGAAGGAATGCACAAGTGCGAGACCGATATTTAGAGAGAGGGGGCGAGAACATGCGTTGTTGCGCGCAGTGGCAGAGCCATGAAAAATAAATGAGCTAGGGGGCCAAGCATTGCTAAGCCTTTACGAGGAGGGTCAATTCATGAACTTAAACCATTTTAGCAGCAATTGTCTAATGATCACATTCATATTAGCCTCGATATATAGTGATGTTAGGGGCGGGGCCTTATCGCTTTGTCTTCGCATTGTGCTTGTCGAGAGATGAAGCGGAAGGCATGGATGATGAGAGGGGGACGTTGGATGTATAATTAATGTGGGTGTATTAGCTATATATATGTTAATCCTATATAGAGAGGTATAGATTGATCGATGTGGACGTGGAAAAGAGGGTGAGACCTCACTGGATATATCGATTGATCGGTTTGTGTGTAAAAATATGAAAGACCTAGCTATATACACACATACATAGAGGAACATCGATCGTTGCGCATGCACGCGTGAGAGATAAAGAATGCTCGATATGATGGAGAGGGGGATGTGTGTGGGTGTGTGCCTTCATGGGAGATCGACCTGAAGAAAAAGATTGCATGTGTGCGATGGATAATGCCGACTGGTAGTGTGTGTGCATGCATGCACGAGAGAAAGTTAGTGGTACAATTATAAAGAGAAGACGAGTGTGTGTGGGTGTAAAAGACTAGGTGAGGTCATAGTCAATGTAAAGTTGAATTCAAATATTTGAATAAGAGATCCTGATGTTTGAAACCCATGCATGCATGAATATAACGGAGATCTATGCGGTGTGGTTTGGAAACGAGCATGTTGTAATGTATACACATTGAACAAGGTCAGACTGATTTGATTTGAGATACCGATGGCAGACATCATTTGGCCACGTCGCATCCATGCATGGACACACTATTCTAATTGGAGATGATGGGTGGCTTTCGCATCACATATCTATATCTATACCCCTATATATATTATATTTATATTTTTTTATATTCTGTGCGGGTAACTTTAACTTTGAAAGATGGTCGTTGGATGAGGCGAATCCGATGGTCCAAAGATGGCAAATTTGAGCACTACTGGCCGTTGGATATCATCTAGATTCCACCAGATTTCGCCACATGTATAATCTAGAAGACTCCATGGTTGAACTTAAGCATAATGCACAAACATCAAAACACAAGCACTTCTTCTTTGTTCTAGAATCTTCCGTATCAGAATTGCCCAAATGTTTTTCTACATGATTTGCCATTATTTGTTTTTACTTTATGTCTTACAACGCACAATTCCATGAATCTTAAAATAGATTAGCTTTCATCTAAAAAGTAGATGATTTTGAATGAAATGAACTATAAGAATTAAATGAACATCTACATCATGCATATATGACTCAAAGCTTACATGCTATAATGTGGTATTTATTCATAATTTGCTTGCCAAATCTCATGCGTGCAATGCACGTGTACCTTACTCTAGTCTAAATGGTGTTTGTGTGTGTTGTGCATGTTGAGGTGCAAATTGTCTTTTTTTTGGGTATACGTTAAGCTTGTTCTTCCGAAATTTCAAGCTGCGCCTTGTTATGCCGAAAATTCAAGCTAGCGTCTCTGTCTATCGTGCTGTGAAACTCCCGCCTCTTCAACCCGCGCCTTGTTAGCCCGAAATATTTAAGATATATATTTGTCTCGTTGTGCTCCGACAACTCCCTCCATCTCAATCCGCGCCTTGCTATTCTGAAATTACAACGCGCGCGAAAACTCCCACCTCCTGTGAAATCCCGACACACGAAATGCACGTGGTACCCCTGAACCGAAAGAACCGCCTCAAATCGGTGGGGGGTACTTTCGTAACTTACCCCACATGTCGGACAAGCGCGTACCTAAGCCATGGTTCCCCACTGCTATCCCATCCGCCCACCCATTCGTACACCGAGGCCGCAAAAACCCACGACGAAGCCCCACACCCTGCTCCGTCCGCCACCCAGTCGGAGCCTCTTCCCCGACGACGTCGTCCACAGCAACACCTCGACGTCCCTCATCCACTGTACCGGATGAGGATCCGTCGTCGATCTCGTCGTCCCGCCGGTTCAGCCACCCGGTCCTCCACCTCCAAGGAGCTGCCCCGATGTTCCCCTCGTCTTTCGCACCACCTCCATTCCCACACCGCTGTCTTCACCTGCACCACCGGAAGAGCATCATCATCACCGTTTCCTCGGATGAAGCTGCGGCCTAATCGGCGCCACCAAAGAGGTTGTACACTAATCGCCACATTTTCTTCTTGATTCGATCTCACGGTGCTGTCGGCGCTCGGTCCCGAGCCGACACGGCACGGCTCCATCAACGGCTACGTCGCTGGCTACTTCCTCCACGGTGTCGCTCCCTCGGCGGCGACGTCCACATTAGTAGGAGCTGCTGCTGCTTTAGCTCTCGCTCGCGCTGCTGCTCTGCTCTTGCTCTCGGTCCCCTGCCTGGTCTGCTCTTGCTATTGCTCTTGCTCGCGCTGCTGCTCTCGCTCTTGCTCTTGCTTGCGATGCTGCTCCGATTTAGCTACACTTCAGTTGTCTGAATCGACTTTTGGGTCAGTCGATTTTCAGGGGGGGCTCGCCGGGATGAAGGAAGAACCAACCGCAGCGGGGAGGGGGCTCGTCGGAGAGGTACCCCACTGTCTATCTTAGGGTTCGAGGTGTGGGCGGTGGTCGTCGACGGTGGCGGGGCGTTGGCGGGGCGGTGGCGTGGGGATCGCCGGAGAAAAAGCTCGGCAGGGGGGCTAGAGGGATTGCCAGGGCGGCGGCGGACTGGCGGTAGGGAGTGTTTTCGGGGCGGGCAGGGCGGCGCACCACCGGCCGCGGGCGGCGGGGGGCTGATGTTTGGCCGGTGGTGGCCGGCGGCTCAGTGGGGTGGAGGTTGAAGATGAACCGCAGGCCCTTGATTTCGTATCCAACAGCTGCAAAATTGACTGACCAGAGATGAAAAAGTCAGTCGACCAATGTGTAGCCTCACCTTGCTAGTGCGTTCGGTTTGACGACAAAATTCAGTTTAAACGCTTAAGTTCAGTTTAACGAGTTAAGTTCGGTTTGACGATTAAATTCAGTCTCGACATTTAAGTTCAGAGATGAGCGGCTGACGTATTTTACATCTATCACTTTGTGGTTATGTATTTTACGTCATGTATTGGAGATGCTATTAGAATTCTACTCAGGTCAACATTGTCTCTCTTGTCCTGCTTCAGCCTCGGCGTCGTACAACTCACCGGAGCTGCTCCAACGACGAGTCCCTACATCACAGCGGAGCAGTACCTCGGGCTCCATCTCCAGACACCTAAGATCTTCTTCCCCTCCTCCGACAGCCAAGTCAGCCGGAGCATCCTCACCGGCCAACCCAATCACGCTGAGATCGACATGTCTTCGCCAAAGAGGTTGTGCACTTGTTGCATCTCTTTTTTACTCTACATGTTATATATATTGTCCACTGAGCACTCGTAGTAACAGGAAATACGATTATTTTATCCTACTATATGACAAGCAGTGAGGTACCATGCAACTTAGCTATCCGTGATGGACTCTCTTGAACGCCATCATTATTTATCTCTGCGCGTTTGAGGTGTACATTTGTCGATGGGCCTGGGAGTTGAGCTAGTATGGTAGTGGCCTGGGTTCAAAGCAATAGAAGTAGCACAGAAACATTTTTTTAGTGTAGGATTTTCCTTGCTCAAGCCTTCCTACTAGAATCGCCAGTGCTTGAAAGGAAAAGTGAATGAAAAACATAGGAATTGGAAAGTTTCCTATGGTACTACTTTTCATGAATTTTGTGCAAAGGAATGGAGCAAAGGAAAACTGTAGGATTTGTTCCTTTAGTGTCTCCTTGAAAGAAAAACCGTAGGAATTCTAATTTCCACTTGTCCCCCTTTTCATATTCCTATTCATCAAGCACAAGACTAAGAGATAGTAGCATAATAGCATTATAACCGTACATTTTCTTGTGGTATGACTTAATCTCACCATGCTTTTTTGCATCCTGTGATCTTCCAATTGTTGTGAATCAAACACCCAGATTGGCAGAAATCTTGTGTTTTTAAATTCTCTATTTTGCATGTGCATTCCTATCCTATTCCTATCTATTTCCTATCCCTACATTGTTAGAATCCTCAAATTCAAACAAGCCCTTACTCAATTACTTCTGTTACAGATATGTGTCAAAGAAAACCTTGTGTGGTTTGTCCTGCTCTGCTGTGTGTGTTCCACCCAGCTCAGCTGCTCCAACGACGGAAGGGTTCACCACAGCGAGGATCCGCTCTCCAGACTATCTTTCGCCGCCTCGAGATCTTCTTCCCGCCGCGCGCCATCACGACAACTGCATTACCATCATCAATTGAGCAGATGACCTTGAGGACTACACGGGTCCGCAAGAGAGGTCACACTCTTCCATGTCTGCTTACGTTATGCGTTGCTTAATATGATGGCATGCTACATTATCGTCGTGTTCACCTATTAGACTCTGAGTCAGGTCCAAACTAATGCTGCAACTTGAGTTTTTAAATGGTTGTGGGGTACATATTGGGGCAGCAATCAGTACTATCTACGTACTATCTGGTTAATCTCCGGTGTCTACTATGAGTTTCATGTTGGGTAAAAACAAACATTAAATGAGCCATTATCTGTATGTTTTAACTAAAGCTATTATCTGCCTGCTATCATTGGTTTTGGGTCTATCCACAGTTTGCTAGCATCACTCTGGATTTGTGCATGCACTCCTTACATAATCTCACTATGTTTTATTCCTATGCATGCCAGTTATTGTACACAATGGAACTGATCATGTAGAGCAAAAGAGACGAGCCTTGCGTGGTAATAAAATTTCGTGCACACATCGTTCCATGGTGGGCGCAAAGGCAGCCCCCCTCCACCCATTTCGGATCGTAATCAAGAGAAAGATAACTGTTCTGAGGGGGATTCAGAAGGAGAAGACCACTCCTATTTACCCCATGAGGTCTTCGCTCTAACTTATACATTAAAGATGTCATCTGCTTAGTTTAGACATGCTTTGTGTCAATGCCATCTATTTAGTTTCTTTATCGTATATGTGAATCATGCAATGCCATCTTGTTTAGCCAGGTATCATATATGTGAATTTTGCAATGCCACCCTGGTTAGCCAGTCATCTTATATGTGAATTATATCATGCCATCATTTTTTATTATGTGTTGAATTTGTCAACAATTTTAGTACATTCAATTACTCTTCCTGTGCATCAGCCATTCGGCACGGTCATGGAAAAATCTGGAGTGGAAACAAGGTCTTCAGAGCAAACAATGCTATCTGACGAAGCGCATGTCTTGCTGGTTACCAATAGCTCCTCAGAGGAGGATTCAGAGACAGATGACCAGTCATATCCCCCCCCCCACGAGGTGCATGCTCTAACTTGGCAGGGTTATGTTGCTCATATCGTGTGTATGGTATCTTGCATTGCTATGTCATTTGCTTAGTTAAGCATGCTTTGTGTGAATGCCACCTGTTTAGTGTCTAATTACCATATATGTGAATTGTGCAATGTCATCTTGTTGCAAGACATTATATATGTGAATTATGCTCAAACTTGGCAGGGTTATATTACTCATATCATGCATATGTTGTATTGCAATGCTTAGTTTTTTCATCATATACACAATATTGAATGCCATATCCTTAGTTGACACATCATATATGCGATTGCCCTCTGCTCACTTCCTTAGTATATAAATCATATATTTGAATTATGTCATGCCATGATGTTTACATAGACAGCATGTGTCTGAATTATGGCATGCCAACCCATTTTCTAAAGACATAATATAGTTATATCATCTCATCCTGTTTACATAGTCATCATATTTTAAATTATGTCATTCTATCCGTGAATTATATCATGCCATCATGTTTCCATCGACGACATGTTTGTGATTTATGGCATCCAACCACTTTAATAGACACATCGTATAGTTATATCATGTCATCCTGTTTACATAGTCATCATATTTTGAAGTATGTCATTCTATCCTGTTTAGTTAGCCATCATACATGTGAAATTGTGTCATGCTATCCTGTTTAATTAGCCATCATATATGTGAAATTATGTCATGTTATTCTGTTTGGTTAGACAACATAAATGTGAATTATTTTATGCCCTGTTTTCTTCACTACTATCCATTGCACCTGTCTATCTTACAATGTCTGTACATTCAATTAATTTTCTTGTTTATCAGCCATTTCAATTGGAGGGACTGATGGCAGTATCTATGGGAGTAAAAACACGGTCTTCAGAAAAGATCATGCTACCTGTCGATGCACATAGAACCACAGTTGTACTTGCCCAAGAACCAGCCCCACCACACATAACCCACACTCATGCAGATTGTACCCCTACCCAATTGGACAGAGAACCAGCTACACCCCTTCTAACCCCAATCCCAGCAGATAGACACCCAGTTCCCGTTGACACATCACCGTCTCCACCACAGAGCACCCAAACACGAGCAGATAGTAAGGCAATTGCAGTGCACAAAGCACGAGGACCACCACTCCGAACCCCAAGTCAACGCTTAAAGCAGAAGAAGAATTGTTCTCAGGTCAGGTTCTATAGCTATAGTTCATACTACTTTGCTCTTGCATCACTGTATTTACTCATACCAACTAATTTCAAATTTTAAGGATGCAATTGAAACTCCAATGGCGCAACAGGTATGTTTTAAACATGTTTCTTCAACGTGTTTGGCTGTTTGCCGTTGTAACTTGCTCTATGTTGATTTCAGTTTCAATTGAATAAACAGTTATATTCTCATGTCATGCACATTACAAGTGTTGTTATTGTTGTGTAGTTTCCCACACTTATATTATGTCTATGTTGCTTTGTCTTAAATAGATATGATTCGAACTGTATCTATCTTGATTTGGCAACATAAACTAGAATGATATAAACCATACAGTGACCATACTACATAGATATATGTTTGTTTCATGATGTTATCCTGTCCACCTTACTACTGAACTAGTTTACCAAAATGAGTTTCATATACTACATTGTAAACCTGTGATGTGTTTGTTTGTTTCTCTTTTATAACGCGGATAAAATATTGGAGAAGAGTACCCCATTATGCAATGGTAAAGGAAGTAATACAGATAAGGTTCAAGATAGTGAGAAATCCCTGTTGGTCTCCAAGAAAGCTGATAAAAACTATATTGAAGACACCGAGACAACCCCAAAGTCCTGTCTTGATGTAGTGTTGAGTTCTTGGCTACTATGCTTGGCACCAGCTCTTGAACTCGTTACTGAATCAGTTCGACTTCTTGAGTCTCAACTTCAAGTTGAAAGACATCGATCGATGTTATCGACGAAGTCAAGGACTGAGGAAGTCCCCGCAGAATTCAGATGCATACTTTCTGGTGCAACCACAAGTGCTGGAGGACTTAAGCGCCAAACAAGAGAAAGTTAATAAGCTTGCTAAGCATCTTGCCAGCATTATGGGTACCCAGGATGTTGTTTCTTGAGCTCTTCTGAAGTGGTTTTAGTTCTGGACTTATTTTGCTGCGGCGTTTATATGCTGCTGTGTTCCCTATATTTGCACTTGTGGCGAACTTTGATGCCCAGGAATGTAATATGTGTAATAGCCGTGATAGCCTAGCATAAGTTGCTTGCTTATTTATTTCCTTATTGTCTTGTTTATTTCTTTGCTTGTAGTCAATGCAGTTCTTTTTTCGCGGTTTGCTAGTGGCCGCAATAACCTATTTTTTAAAACTAGGCCACAATAACCATGGGCTACATATTTACTGTAGTTACCATTTCCCTCCTATGGGCCGTAGAAACAATGGGCCTTCTACGTGTCGTAGACACAATGGGCCTTTTACGGGTCGTATCATCAATGGGCCTTGTACGGGCCGTATGATCGGTTGGCCAAACGTGGGCCAATAACAGACCGCATTATGGCCATAAACGGGCTAGAGTTGGAATCGTCTGTTCATGGGCCGACCATAACGGGCCGTCGTTAATCGATCGTATTTGATGACGCTATGAAAACGGCCCAGTGTATTAACGGGCCACAAAACAGGCCGACTGTAACCTCGGGCTGAATTTAGCCCACAAGCGAAAATAGCGATGGGTCGTAAGTAAGCGAATCTTTGAAATGAGCCCAAGAGTAAATGGGCTCGAGAAGGCCGAAAGATAACATGGGCTGGAAAAGGCCCAACGGAATAACGGGCCGTTAATGGGTATAAAGTGATACACTGTTCATTACGGGCCAGTTTCACCACGGGTCGTTAATGGGTATAAAGTGATACACTGTTCACTGCGGGCCAGTTTCACCATGGGCCGTTAATGGGCCAAGAGTTACAAAGGGCCTCACATGGGCCAAAAGACACCATGGGCCATACATGGGCCATAAGTGAAAACGGGCTGGAATCATATTGGATGGCCCAGATGACGCTACTGGGCCTAATTCGGATAGGGCGTAACGGGCCTTGGGTTAGCGGGTTGTAAATGGGCTATATGCGAACAAGCCGTTAACAGGCTTTCCATGGGCCGGCCCGCCACCTTTTGACCAAGTCAAACGGGCCGGCCTTTTCACAGGAATGGGCCTCTATTGGGCGTGCCACGGTCGGCGTATCATAGGCGCCTTCAGTCCAGTGAGTGGATGACATATGTCCCAACGATGAGCCGACACGTGTTCCTTCCAGCCAATGATGATTTTACACGTGGAAAATCCCCAGTGGTCGGGGCTGTTAATGGGTTATCGGATCCAAAACCCGACCCGATAGCTTAACGGAGTTCCGTTACGGTGGATGCCACGTGTTGGTCACCCTGGACGAAAGCACTTTTGTGACGCGCGATTTATTGTCATGGAAGTGGACACTTCCGTGATGATAATTTTGGTAATGTCATGGAACACTTCTTCGACAACACAGGGACTATCTTGATTCTGTCATAAAATCGTCATGGATGTACATGCATGGCAAAAAACGCGACCTACTGTGACAAACACGTATCATCACGGAAGTGTATTTTTTGTAGTGCTAGATTGATCTTTCTTGCAATGGGAGAAGTGCTTAGCTTTGGGTTCAATCTTACGGTGGTCCTTTCCCAGTGACAGCAGGGACAGGAAGGCACGTATTGTATTGTTGCCATCGAGGATAAAAAGATGGGGTTTATATCATATTGCTTGAGTTTATCCCTCTACATCATGTCATCTTGCCTAATGTGTTACTCTGTTCTTATGAACTTAATACTCTAGATGCATCTTTGGATAGCGGTCGATCGTGGAGTAATAGTAGTAGATGCGAATCGTTTGGTCTACTTATCGCGACGTGATGCCTATATACATGATCATGCCTAGATATTCTCATAACTATGCACTTTTCTATCAATTGCTCGACAGTAATTTGTTCACCCACCGTACTACTTATGCTATCTTGAGAGAAACCACTAGTGAAACCTATGGCCCTCGGGTCTATCTTTTATCATATAAGTTTCTGATTTATCTTTATTTGCAATCTTTACTTTTCAATCTATATCATAAAAATACCAAAACTATTTATCTTATCTTATTATCTCTATCAGATCTCACTTTTGCAAGTTACCGTGAAGGGATTGACAACCCCTTTATCGCGTTGGTTGCGAGGTTCTTGTTTGTTTGTGTAGGTACGAGGGACTTGCATGGAGCCTCCTACTGGATTGATACCTTGGTTCTCAAAAACTGAGGGAAATACTTACGCTACTTTGCTGCATCACCCTTTCATCTTCAAGGGAAAACCAACGCAGTGCTCAAGAGCTAGCAGATATCATGACATTGCTTTGGTGATGGAGATCAAAAGCACATGATGATGATGGCCATATCATTTCACATATTTTGATTGTATGTGATGTTTATCTTTTTGCATCTTATTTTGCTTAGTACGACGGTAGCATTATAAGATGATCCCTTAACTAAATTTCAAGGTATAAGTGTTCTCCCTGAGTATGCACCATTGCGAGAGTTCTTCGTGCTGAGACACCATGTGACGATTGGGTGTGATAAGCTCTACGTTCAAATACAACGGGTGCAAGCTAGTTTTGCACATGTGGAATATTCAGGTTAAACTTGACGAGCCTAGCATGTACAGACATGGCCTCGAAACACTGGAGGCCGAAAGGTCGAACTTGAGTCATATAGTGGATATGATCAACATAGAGATGTTCACAATTGATGACTACTCCATCTCACGTGATGATCGGACATGGTTTAGTTGATTTGGATCACGTATCATTTAGATGACTTGAGGGATGTCTATCTAAGTGGGAGTTCTTAAGTAATTTTCTTAATTGAACTTAATTTATCATGAACTTAGTCCTGATAGTTTTTGCATATCTATGTTGTAGATCAATGGCCCGTGCTAATGTTCCCTTGAATTTTAATGCGTTCCTAGAGAAAGCTAAGTTGAAAGATGATGGTAGCAACTACACGGACTGGGTCCGTGACTTGAGGATTATCCTCATTGCTACACAGAAGAATTATGTCCTTGATGCACCGTTGGGTGAAAGGCCTGCTGCAGGAGCAGAAGCTGACATTATGAACGTCTAACAAGCTCGATCTAAGGACTATTCATTAGTTTAGCGTGCCATGCTTTACGGCTTAGAATCGGGACTTCAAAGACGTTTTGAACATCATGGACCATATGATTTGTTCCAGGAGTTGAAGTTAATATTTCAAGCAAATGCCCGAGTTGAGAGATAGGAAGTCTCCAACAAGTTCTATAGATGCAAGATGGAGGAGAACAATTTTGTTAGTTAGCACATGCTCAGAATGTCTGGGTACCACAATCACTTCACTCAGTTGGGAGTTAATCTTCCAGATGATTGTGTCATTGACAGAGTTCTTCAATCACTGACACCAAGCTACAAAGGCTTCGTGATGAACTACAATATGCAAGGGATGGAAAAGACTATTCCCGAGCTCTTCGCAATGCTAAAGGCTGCAGAGGTAGAAATCAAGAAGGAGCATCAAGTGTTGATGGTTAACAAGACCACTAGTTTCAAGAAGAAAAGCAAGGGTAAGAAGGGGAACTTAAAGAAGAATGGCAAGCAAGTTTTCACTCCCGAGAAGAAAACCAAAGCTGGACCCAAGCTTGAAACTAATTGCTTCTACTACAAAGGGACTGGTCACTGGAAGCGGAACTGCCCCAAGTATTTGGTGGATAAGAAGGATGGCAGAGTGAAAAAAGGTATATTTGATATACATGTTATTGATGTGTACCTTACTAATTCTCGTAGTAGTGCATGGGTATTTGATACCGGTTCGTTTGCTCATATTGGTAACTCAAAACAGGGACTACGGATAAAACGAAAATTGGCTAAGGACGAGGTGACGATGCGCGTCGGGAATGGTTCCAAGGTCAGTGTGATCGCCGTCGGCATGCTACCTCTACATCTACCTTCTGGATTAGTTTTAGACCTGAATAATTGTTATTTGGTGCCGCGTTGAGCATGAACATTATATTTGGATCTTGTTTAGTGCGAGACGGTTATTCATTTAAATCAGAGAATAATGGTTGTTCTATTTATATGAGAAATATCTTTCATGGTCATGCACCCTTGAAGAGTGGTCTATTTCTGTTGAATCTTGATCGTGGTGATACATATATTCGTAATATTGATGGCAAAAGATGCAAAGTTGATAATGATAGTGCAACTTATTTGTGTCACTGCCGTTTGGGTCATATCGGTGTAAAGCGCATGAAGAAACTCCATAAAGATGGACTTTTGGAATCACTTGATTGTGAATCATTTGATACTTGCGAACCGTGCCTTATGGGCAAGATGACTAAAACTCCGTTCTCCGAAACAATGGAACGAGCTAATGACTTATTGGAAATAATACATACCAATGTATGCGGACCAATGAGTGTTGAGGCTCGTGGCGGGTATCGTTATTTTCTGACCTTCACAGATGATTTGAGCAGATATGCGTATATCTACTTAATGAAACACAAGTCTGAAACATTTGAAAAGTTCAAAGAATTTCAGAGTGAAGTGGAGAATCATCATAACAAGAAAATAAAGTTTCTACGATCTAATCATGGAGGTGAATATTTGAGTTATGAGTTTGGCCTTCATTTAAAACAATGTGAAATAGTTTCACAACTCACATCACCTGGAACACCACAGCGTAATGGTGTGTCCGAACATCATAACCGCACTTTATTAGATATGGTGCGATGTATGATGTCTCTTACTGATTTACCACTATCATTTTGGGGTTATGCATTAGAGACAGTTGCATTTACGTTAAACAGGGCAGCGTCAAAATCCGTTGAGACGACACCGTATGAACTGTGGTTTGGCAACAAACCTAAGCTGTCGTTTCTTAAAGTTTGGGGATGTGATGCTTATGTCAAAAGGCTTCAGCCTGATAAGATCGAACCCAAATCGTAGAAGTGCGTCTTCATAGGATACCATAAGGAAACAATTGGGTACACCTTCTACCATAGATCCGAAGGCAAGATCTTTTTTGCCAAGAATAGAACCTTTCTAGAGAAGGATTTTCTCTCGAAAGAAGTGACTGGGAGGAAAGTAGAACTTGATGAGTTAATTGTACCTTCTCCCAATAAAGAAAGTAGCTCATCTGAGAAATCCGTTCCCGTGATGCCTACACCAACTGGAGAGGAAACTAATGATAATGATCATGCAACTTCAGATCAAGTTGCTACAGAACCTCGCAGGTCAACCAGAGCACGATCCACACAAAAGTGGTATGGTAATCCTATTCTAGAAGTCATGTTACTTGACCATGACGAACCTATGAACTATGAAGAAGCTATGATGAGCCCAGATTCCGATAAATGGCTTGAGGCCATGAAATCTGAGATACGATCCATGTATGACAACAAAAGTATGGACTTTGGTGGATTTTCCCGATGATCGGCGACCCATAGAGAATAAATGGATCTTCAAGAAGAAGACTGACGCTGATGGTAATGTTACTGTCTATAAAGCTTGACTTGTTGCAAAAGGTTTTTGACAAGTTCAAGGAGTTGACTACTATGAGAGTGTCTCACCCGTAGCGATGCTTAAGTCTGTTCGAATCATGTTAGCAATTGCCGTATTTTATGATTATGAAATGTGGCAAATGGATGTCAAAACTGCATTCCTTAATGGATTTCTTAAAGAAGAGTTGTATATGATGCAACCGGAAGGTTTTGTTGATCCTAAAGGTGCTAACAAAGTGTGCAAGCTCCAGCGATCCATTTATGGACTGGTGAAAGCATCTCGGAGTTGGAATATACCCTTTGATGAGGTGATCAAAGCATATGGTTTTATACAGACTTTTGGAGAAGCCTGTATTTACAAGAAAATGAGTGGGAGTGAGTGGGAGCTCTATAGGATTTCTAATATTATATGTGGATGACATATTGTTGATTGGAAATGATGTAGAATTTCTGAATAGGATAAAAGGACACTTGCATAAAAGTTTTCAATGAAAGACCTTCGTGAAGCTGCTTATATATTGGGCATCAAGATCTATAGAGATAGATCAAGATGCTTGATAGGACTTTCACAAAGCACATACCTTGATAAAGTTTTGAAGAAGTTCAAATGGATCAGTCAAAGAAAGGGTTCTTGCCTGTGTTACAAGGTGTGAAGTTGAGTCAGACTCAATGCCCAACCACTGTAGAAGATAGAGAGAAAATGCAAGTCATTCCCTATGCCTCAGCCATAGGTTCTATCATGAATGATATGCTGTGTACCAGAACTGATGTGTGCCTCGCTATAAGTTTAGCAGGGAGGTATCAAAGTAATCCAGGAGTGGATCACTGGACAACGGTCAAGAACATCCTGAAGTAGCTGAAAAGGACTAGGTATATGTTTCTTGTTTATGGAGGTGACAAAGAGCTTGTCGTAAGTGGTTACGCCGATGCTAGATTTGACACAGATCCGTATGACTCTAAATCACAAACCGGATACGTATTTTTATTGAATGGTGGAGCTGTCAGTTGGTGCAGTTCCAAGCAGAGCGTCATGGAGGGATCTACGTGTGAAGCGGAATACATAGCTACTTCAGAAGCAACAAATGAAGGAGTCTGGATGAAGGAGTTCATATCCGATCTAGGTGTAATACCTAGTGCATCGGGTCCAATGAAAATCTTTTGTGACAATACTGGAGCAATTGCCTTGGCGAAGGAATCCAGATTTCACAAAAGACCAAACACATCAAGAGATGCTTCAACTCCATCCGAGATTTGGTCAAGGAGGGATACATAGAGATTTGCAAAATACATACGACTCTGAATGTGGCAGACCCATTGACTAAGCCTCTTCCATGAGCAAAACATGATCAGCACCAAGACTCCATGGGTGTTAGATTCATTACAAAGTAATCAAGATTATCGACTCTAGTGCAAATGGGAAACTGAAGGAAATATGTCCTAGAGGCAATAATAAAGTTTTTATTTTATATTTCCTTATTCATGATAAATGTTTATTATTCATGCCGGAATTGTATTAACTGGAAACTTGATACATGTGTGAATACATATACAAAACACCGTGTCCCTAGTATGCCTCTACTTGACTAGCTCGTTGATCAAAGATGGTTAAGTTTCCTAGCCATGGACATGTGTTGTCATTTGATGAATGAGATCACATAATTAGGATAATGATGTGATGGACAAGACCCATCCGTTAGCTTGGCATAATGATCGTTCAGTTTTATTGCTACTCCTTTCTTCATGTCAAATATATATTCCTCCGACTATGAGATTATGCAACTTCCAAACACCGGAGGAATGACTTGTGTGCTATCAAACGTCACAACATAACTGGGTGATTATAAAGATGCTCTACAGGTATCTCTGAAGGTGTTTGTTGGGTTGGCATAGATCGAGATTAGGATTTGTCACTCCGAGTATCCGAGAGGTACCTCTGGGCCCTCTCGGTAATGCACATCATATGAAGCCTTGCAAGCAATGTGACTAATGAGTTAGTTGCGGGATGATGCATTATGGAATGAGTAAAGAGACTTATCAGTAATGAGACTGAACTAGGTATGAAGATACCGACGATCGAATCTCGGGCAAGTAATATACCTATGACAAAGGGAATAACGTATGTTGACATTGCGGTTCGACCGATAAAGATCTTCGTAGAATATGTGGGAACCAATATGAGCATCCAGGTTCCGCTATTGTATATTGACCGGAGAGGTGTCTCGGTCATGTCTACATAGTTCTCGAACCCGTAGGGTCCACACGCTTAACGTTCGTTGACGATATGTATTATATGAGTTGTGTGTTTTGGTGACCGAAGGTTGTTCGGAGTCCCGGATGAGATCACGGACATGACGATGAGTCTCTAATTGGTCGAGAGGTAAAGATTAATATATTGTAAGGTAGTATTCGGATACCGAAAGGGTTCCGGAATGTATCGGGTACATATCGGAGTACCGGAGGGGTTACCGGAACCCCCGAGGAAAGATATGGGCCATATGGGCCATAGGAGGGAGGCAAACCAGCCCATGTAGGTGTGGCGCCCCCCCTCCCAAGTGAGGAGTCCGAATTGGACTAGGGGATGGGGCGGCGCCCCCCTTTCCTTCTCCTTCTCCCACTCCTCCTCCCTTTCCCCCTCCAATAAAAGGAAGGGGACCGAATCCTACTAGGAGCCCAAGCGGGACTCCTCCCACTTGGGGCGCGCCTAGGGCCGGCCTCCTCTCCCTCCCTCCTTTATATATGAGGGCGCCCCTAGAGGACACACCAATTGCTCACGCCATGTGCGGCACCCCCACTCCATAGTTTACGCCTCCAGTCATATTCTCGCGGTGGTTAGGTGAAGCCCTACGCGGATCACATCACCATCTCCGTCACCACGCCGTCGTGCTGACGGAACTCATCTACTTCCTCGACCCTTTGCTGGATCAAGAGCTCGAGGGACATCATCGCGTTGAACGTGTGCAGAACTCGGATGTGCCATACGTTCGGTACTCGATTGGTCGGAATAAGAAGACGTTCGACTACATCAACCGCGCTAAGTAAACGCTTCTGCTTTTGGTCTATGAGGGTACGTGGACACACTCTCCCCCTCTCATTGCTATTCATCTCCTAGATAGATCTGGCATGAGAGTAGGATTTTTTTTGAAATTACATGCTACGTTTCCCAACATTAGGAGCTTTATCAAAAAGGAACAAAAATCCAAAGATAAGAGTGAAAATTGTTATACCTCCCGTGGTGGGGTTACATCGTCGAGGCCGATGTCTTCTTCCTTGGCCGTCCATTCCTTTTGGGGCTTGAACAACACCTTCCTAGTGTGGGTGGTGTGGTAGAAGTGGAGCACGGTGGCAGAGTCTTCGGGCTTGTAAGACAACATGGGGACAACCCGATCTTGAAAGGGTAGGAGGCGGCGTCAAAGCATGATCAGAACAACATTGGTCAGTTCGACCTTCTTCTTTATCATATGGGAGATGTGCTTCTGTAGTGACGCCACATCCATAGGCGACCCCCTTCCTTTTACTAGATCTTGGGGCCAGATCAGAAAGTGGGGATTGCCGCCCAGTGCACACCACACGACTCTGTGATATAAAACCACTCCTTTTACTAGATCTTGACGGTATCTATGAAGGTGCCTCCCGGCCACTCAAATCGGGGGAGTTTGCTGATCATCACCCCCCAAAGTTCCCTTGCTAGCTATTCACGATCTTCGACTTGACATTGAAAACCTTCAGCCACAGGCAGAAGTGTGGCCGGATTCGAAGAAAGGCTTCACAAATGATGATGAAAGCCGAGATGTGCAAGAAAGAGTTCGGGGCAAGGTCATGGAAGTCTAACCCATAGAAGAACATGAGACCCCTGACGAAAGGGTGGAGATGAAAGACCAGTCCCCGGATAAAGTGGGGAAGGAACACCACCCTCTCACCTAGCCTGGGCGTGGGGACAACCTGGCCCTCCTCCGGGATGCGGTGGGCGACGTTGGCCGGAAGGTAGCACGCGCTCTTCAGCTCCTGGATGTCGTCTTCAGTGACACGGGAGGCCTCCCAATTGCCCTTTGAGTCGGATCCAGCCATGGCTGGATTGAGGAAATGGCTCAAAAGTTTTTTGGAGGAAGAATTGATCTGGGTGCTGGAGCTCAGGAGATTGGGAAGGCAATGGCGATGGAGGAGGGGAAAGCGTATGGAGAGATTGGTGGTCGCTCCCCTTTATAAGCTACTGTAAGCCCAAGGGTCCCTTTACTGCGCCGCAGACCTTGCCGCTTCCCGGTGTAACCATGCCATTATGCGCACGGGATAACCCAAATAATTGATCATGTCCCTTAAAAAACGGGGCACGATCTCCATATTGATGGTCCGTGCCAATGGAGAGGCTGCCTCCAATTTTGAATCGAGTTTTCATAACTGGTCGGTGGTTATGGTTGGTGGCGACCTTTTGCAAAAAGTTGTCAGGTGAAGGCACTGTTCACACTTGAGCAGCTAGCCTTCGAGGCTAAGTGAATCATACAATTCGGAAATTAGGACATAATCTGGACAACACATGAACGGAATTGGCCAGACATCCCTCAAAGGTTTGGCTAAAAGTAATTACATGCCTGGTGCAGGTACCATGGAAGGAAGGAATAGGTTCACGAAACTGATGACTCCCGCGCATACCTCGGCTTCAAAGACCAGTTCAGGGGCTACTGAGGGTGTCCTGGACCAAGGGGTCCTTGGGTTGACGGTCAATCTCTCGTGGGCCATACTAGTGGGCCGCTCTGGATCTCTTGATGGAAGGCCAATGTATAGGTGACTTCGTGTTGGGGCAGGGAACCTCCAAAGCCTTGGTGTATCCTCCAAGTTAAGATCATGGTGATGGCATGTTTATCTCCTGATGGTAACCGACCATATGTAACCTGATACGTCTCCAACGTATCTATAATTTTTCATTGTTCCATGCTATTATATTATCCATCTAGGATGTTTTATATGCATTTATATGCTATTTTATATGACTTTTGGGACTAACCTAGAGCCCAATGCCAGTTTCTGTTTTCTCCTTGTTTTTGAGTTTTACAAAAAAGGAATACCAAATAGAGTCCAATTGACGTGCCAATCTTTGATGATTTTTTATGGATCAAAAGAAGCCCCTGGGGTGAAAGAGTTGGGCCAGAAGAGTCCCCCTATCTCATGGACAGCCCGGAGACCCCCCTGACGTGAGACCTACGCCAAAAATTCCTATAAATACTGAAACCTCCAAAAAATAACATAGATCGGGAGTTCCACCGACACAAGCCTCTGTAGCCACCAAAAACCAATCGGGACCCTATTCCGGCACCCTGTCGGAGGAGGGATCCATCACCGGTGGCCATCTTCATCATCCCGGCGCTCTCCATGACGAGGAGGGAGTAGTTCACCCTCGGGGCTGAGGGTATGAGATAACCCGCAAGTATACGGGATCAATTGTAGCCTCTTTTGATAAGTAAGAGTGTCGAACCCAACGAGGAGCTAAAGGTAGAACAAATATTCCCTCAAGTTCTATCAACCACCGATACAACTCTACGCATGCTTAGTGTTCGCTTTACCTAGAACAAGTATGAAACTAGAAGTACTTTATTGGTGTTGTTGGATAGGTTTGCAAGAATATAAAGAGCACGTAAATAAAAGCTAGGGACTGTTTAGATAAATATGCAATAAAGTAAATATAGCAAGTGTGGGAAAGTGGTGGTAGGAGTTGTGAAATTGCCCCTAAGCAATTGACTACGTTACTAGACCGGTAATCACTATTGCAATTCTATTTGAGGGAGAGGCATAAGCTAACATACTTTCTCTACTTGGATCATAAACACTTATGATTGGAACTCTAGCAAGCATCCACAACTACTAGAGATCATTAAGGTAAAACCCAACCATAGCATTAAAGTATCAAGTCCCCTTTATCCCATACGCAAACAACCTACTTACTCGGGTCTGTGCTTCTGTCACTCACGCCACCCACCATAAGCAAATCATGAACATATTGCAAACCCTACATCGGGAATCCCTCACGCTTGCGCGACACGGAGGGCACAATAGGACAGCACCAATAATAAAACATGCAATTCAAACCAATCATAGCAATTCATCAATCACCGGTAGGACAACAAAAATCTACTCAGACATCATAGGATGGCAACACATCATTGGATAATAATATGAAGCATAAAGCACCATGTTAAGTAGAGGGTACAGCGGGTTGCGGGAGAGTGGACCGCTGAATATAGATGGGGGAAGGTGATGGAGATGTTGGTGAAGATGGCGGAGGTGTTGGTGAAGATCACGGTGATGATGATGGCCCCTGGCGGCGCTCCGGCGCTACCGGAAGCAAGGGGGAGAGAGGCCCCCTTCTTCTTCTTCTTCTTCCTTGACCTCCTCCCTAGATGGGAGAAGGATTTCCCCTCTGGTCCTTGGCTCCCATGGCGTGGGAGGGGCGAGAGCCCCTCCGAGATTGGATCTATCTCTCTCTCTCTCTGTTTTACGCGTTCGGGATTACGCCTGCACCGTTTCTTTTATATCCGGAGATTCGTAACTCCGATTGGATTGAAACCTTCGCCCAGATCTTTTTCCAAAAATTAGCTTTCTTGCTGCCAAAGAAGGGCATCAACCGCCTTACGAGGGGCCTAGGAGGGTGGCTGGAGCGCCCACCTGGAGTGGGCGTGGGCCTCTATCTCGTGGCCACCTCGGGCACCATCTCGCATTGATTTTAATTCCCAAAAATCACAAATATTCCAAAATAATTCTCCGTCCGTTTTATCCCGTTTGGACTCCGTTTGATATGGGGTTTCTGCGAAACATAAAACATGCAATAGACAGGCGGCACTGGCAATTTGGATCAATATGTTAGTCCCAAAAAATAGTATAAAAAGTTGCCAAAAGTATATGAAATTTGTAGAATATTGGCATGGAACAATCAAAAATTATAGATACGATGGAGACATATTAGCATGCGCAAGCTTAATTCCTGCTCGTCCTCGAGTAGGTAAATGATAAAAAAGAGAATTTTTGATGTGGAATGCTACCTAGCATAATTTTGATCATATGTCTAATCATGGCATGAATATTAAGACACGAGTGATTCAAAGCAATAGTCTATCATTTGACATAAAAACAATAATACTTCGAGCGTACTAATAAAGCAATCATGTCTTTTCAAAACTACATGGCCAAAGCAAGCTTATCCCTACAAAATCACATAGTTTGGCCATGCTTCATTTTCGTCACACAAAATGCTCCCATCATGCACAACCCCGATGACGAGCCGAGCAATTGGTCCATACTTTTTAACGCGCTTCAGCCTTTTCAACCCTCATGCAATACATGAGCGCAAGCCATGGATATAGCACTATAGGTGGAATAGAATATGATGGTGGAGGTTTATATGGAGAAGACAAAAAAGGGAGAAAGTCTCACATCGACGCGGCTAATCAACTGGCTATGGAGATGCCCATCAATTGATGTCAATGCGAGGAGTAGGGATTGCCATGCAACGGATGCACTAAGAGCTATAAGTGTATGAAAGCTCAAACTGAAAACTAAGTGGGTGTGCATCCAATTTGCTTGCTCATGAAGACCTAGGGCATTTGAGGAAGCCCATCGTTGGAATATACAAGCCAAGTTCTATAATGAAAAATTCCCACTAGTTTATGAAAGTGACAACATAAGAGACTCTCTATATGAAGAACATGGTGCTACTTTGAAGCACAAGTGTGGTAAAAGGATAGTAACATTGCCCCTTTTCTTTTTCTTTTTTTCTTTTTTTTCTATTATTTTCTTTTTCTTTTTCTTTTGGGTGGGCTTCTTTGGCCCCCTTTTTTATTTAGGCTTCTTTGGCCTCTCTTTTTTTTTCTTTTTTTTCATGGGGCAATGCTCTATAATGATGATCATCACACTTTTATTTACTTACAACTCGATATTACAACTCGATACTAGAACAAAGATATGACTCTATATGAATGCCTCCGACAGTGTACCGGGATGTACACTGATCTAGCGTAGCAATGACATCAAAAAACGGACAAGCCATGAAAACATCATGCTAGATATCTTACGATCATGCAAAGCAATATGACAATGAATGCACAAGTCATGTATATGATGATGATGGAAGTTGCATGGCGATATATCTCGGAATGGCTATGGAAATGCCATGATAGGTAGGTATGGTGGTGATGTCTACTACACAACCTTCTTCTTGTAGACGTTGTTGGGCCTGCAAGTGCACAGGTTTGTAGGACAGTAGCAAATTTCCCTCAGGTGGATGACCTAAGGTTTATCAATCCGTAGGAGGCGTAGGATGAAGATGGTCTCTCTCAAGCAACCCTGCAACCAAATAAAAAAGAGTCTCTTGTGTCCCCAACACACCCAATACAATGGTAAATTGTATAGGTGCACTAGTTCGGCGAAGAGATGGTGATACAAGTGCAAAATGGATAGTAGATATAGGTTTTTGTAAACTGAAATAATAAAAACAGCAAGGTAAGTAATGATAAAAGTGAGCGTAAACGTTATTGCAATGATAGGAAACAAGGCCTAGGGTTCATACTTTTACTAGTGCAAGTTCTCTCAACAATAATAACATAGATAGATCATATAACAAGCCCTCAACATGCAACAAAGAGTCACTCCAAAGCCACTAATAGCGGAGAACAAACGTAGAGATTATGGTAGGGTACGAAACCACCTCAAAGTTATTCCTTCGGATCAATCTATAAAAGAGTTCGTACTAGAATAACACCTTAAGACACAAATCAACCAAAACCCTAATGTCACCTAGATACTCCATTGTCACCACAAGTATCCGTGGGCATGATTATACGATATGCATCACACAATCTCAGATTCATCCAACCAACACAAAGTACTTCAAAGAGTGCCCCAAAGTTTCTATCGGAGAGTCAAGAACGTGTGCCAACCCCTATGCATAGGTTCATGGGCGGAACCCGCAAGTTGGTCACCAAAACATACATCAAGAGGCACATGATATCCCATTGTCACCACAGATAAGCACGGCAAGACATACATAAAGTGTTCTCATAAAAGACTCAATCCAATAAGATAACTTCAAGAGGGGGAACTCAATTCATCACAAGAGAGTAGAGGGGGAGAAACATCATAAGATCCAACTACAATAGCAAAGCTCGGGATACATTAAGATCGTGCCATAGAGGGAACACGAGAGAGAACACGAGAGAGAGAGATCAAACACATAGCTACTGGTACATACCCTCAGCCCCGAGGGTGAACTACTCCCTCCTCGTCATGGAGAGCGTCGGGATGATGAAGATGGCCACCGGTGATGGATTCCCCCTCAGGGAGTGCCGAACGGGCTCCGAGAGGTTTTTGGTGGCTACAGAGGCTTGCGGCAGCGGAACTCCCAATCTATCTTTTTTCTGATGTTTTTAGGGTACGTAGGGATATATAGGCGAAAGAAGTCGGTCGAGAGGTACTCGAGGGGCCCACGAGATAGGGGGGCGCGCCCAGTAGGGGGGGGGCGCCCTCCTATCTCGTGGCCTCCTTGAGGCTCTTCTGACGTGAACTCCAAGTCTCCTGGATGATATTCTTCCAAAAAATCACGTTGCCGAAGGTTTCATTTCGTTTGGACTCCGTTTGATATTCCTTTTCTTCGAAATACTGAAACAGGCAATAAAACAACAATATGGGCTGGGCCTCCGGTTAGTAGGTTAGTCCCAAAAATGATATAAATGTGTAAAATAAAGCCCATAAACATCCAAAAGGGGTAAGATAATAGCATGGAACAATCAAAAATTATAGACACGTTGGAGACGTGTATGGAATCCCCAAGCTTAATTCCTGCTCGTCCTCGAGTAGGTAAATGATAAAAACAGAATTTTTGATGTGGAATTCTACCTAGCATAATTCTCAATGTTATTTTCTTTTTTGTGGCATGAATGTTCAGGCCCAAATGAATACAAAATAAAAGAGCATATTAACATAAGAAATAGTAATATTTCAAGCGTACTAATCAAAGTAATCATGTCTTCTCAAAATAACATGGCTAAAGAAAGTTATCCCTACAAAATCATATAGTCTGGCTATGCTCTATCTTCATCACACAAAGTATTTCATCATGCACAACCCCTATGACAAGCTAAGCAATTGTTTCATACTTTAATAATCTCAAACTTTTTCAACTTTCACGCAATACATGAGCGTGAGCCATGGACATAGCACTATATGTGGAATAGAATGGTGGTTGTGGAGAAGACAAAAAGGAGAAGATAGTCTCACATCAGCTAGGCGTATCAACGGGCTATGGAGATGCCCATTAATAGATATCAATGTGAGTGAGTAGGGATTGCCATGCAACGGATGCACTAGAGCTATAAATATATGAAAGCTCAACAAAAGAAACTAAGTGGGGTGCATCCAACTTGCTTGCTCACGAAGACCTAGGGCACTTTTGAGGAAGCCCATCATTGGAATATACAAGCCAAGTTCTATAATGAAAAATTCCAACTAGTATATGAAAGTGACAACATATGAGACTCTCTAACATGAAGGTCATGGTGCTATTTTGAAGCACAAGTGTGGAAAAAGAGATAGTAGCATTGTCCTTTCTCTCTTTTTCTCACATTTTATTATTTTTTTCTTCTTCTTTTTTTAATTTTTTTCTTTGGCCTTTTTTTTGTAAAGTCCGAAGTCTCATCCCGACTTGTGGGGGAATCATAGACTTCATCATCCTTTCCTCACTCGGACAATGCTCTAATAATGAAAATCATCACACTTTTATGGATTTACAACTCAAGAATTACAACTCAAAGCTAGAACAAGATATGACTCTATATGAATGCCTCCGGCGGTGTACCGGGATATGCAATGAATCAAGAGCGACATGTATGAAAATTATGAAGGTGGCCTTGCCACAAATACGATGTCAACTACATGATCATGCAAAGAGCAATATGACAAAAGTAATGCGTGTCATATGAACGGAATGGTGGAAAGTTGCATGGCCATATATCTCGGAATGGCTATGGAAATGCCATAATAGGTAGGTATGGTGGCTGTTTTGAGGAAGGTAAATGGTGGGTATATGGTACTAGCGAAAGTTGCACGGTACAAGAGAGGCTAGCAATGGTGGAAGGGTGAAGGAGTGCGTATAATCCATGGACTCAACATTAATCAAAAGAACTCATATACTTGTTGCAAAAATTTAGAAGTCATCAAAAACCAAAGCACTACGCGCATGCTCCTAGGGGGATAGATTGGTAGGAAAACACCATCGCTCGTCCCCAACCGCCACTCATAAGGAAGACAATCAATAAATAAAATTGTGCTCCAACTTCATCACAAAGTGGTTCACCATACGTGCATGTTACGGGAATCACAAATTTCAACACAAGCATTCTTTAAATTCATAATCACCCAACTAGCATGGCTTTAATATCACTACCTCCATATCTCAAAACAATTATCAAGCATCAAGTTGATCATAGCATCCAATTCACTTTCTATGATAGTTTTTATTATACCCAACTTGGATGCTCATCATTCTAGGACCAACTTTTAAGATCATAGAAAATACCATGCTGTTCTAAAAGACTCTCAAAATAATATAAGTGAAGCATGAGAGACTAGCAATTTCTTCAAAATATAACAACCGTCGTGCTCTAAAAGATATAAGTGATGCACTAGAGCAAATGACAAACTACTCCGAAAAGATATAAGTGAAGATCAATGAGTAGCTAAATAATTATGTAACTATGCGAAGACTCTCTCTCATTAAAGAATTTCAGATCTTGGTACTCTAATCAAACATCAAGCAAAACAAAATAAAATGACATTGCAAGGATAGCACAACTCATGTGAAGAAGCAAAAACTTAGGCTCAACCGATACTAACCGATAGTAGTTGAAGAAGAAAGGTGGGATGCCTACCGGGGCATCCCCAAGCTTAGATGCTTGAGACTTATTGGAATATTATCTTGGGGTGCCTTGGGCATCCCCAATCTTGAACTTTTGTGTCTCCTTAATTCCTCTCATATCATGGTTTCTCTATTTCTCAAAAGCTTCATCCACACCAAACTCAACAAGAACTCGTGAGGTAGGTTAGTATAAACCAATGCAAAACCTTATCATAATCTACTGTAACAAATCAATAAAATTATTATTCAACATTGCATACTAAATGCCTCTGCATATTTAATACTCCTATCCTCAAATAGAATCATTAAACAAGCAAACATATGCAAACAATGCAAACATAACAGCAATCTGCCAAAACAGTACAGCCTGTAAAGAATGCAAGAGTAACCATACTTACCTAACTCCAAAAATTATGAAATAAAATTCCCACTGTAGTAAATTTATCAGAGCTCATTATTCAAAAGGTTTCAATATTATACCATTCTCTGACTTTTCTAGGGAATTTTTGCAACAGCGGTAAACTTTCTGTTTTCAAACAGCAACATGTATACTAGCAAAATAAGCATGGCAAAGGCTATCCTTGACTTTTTATTGAAAATAAAGATGCAAAACATTATTCTAACTAACAGCAAGCAAAAAATAACAAAAGGAAATGACGCTCCAAGCAAAACACATATCATGTGGTGAATAAAAATATAGCTCCAAGTAAAGTTACCGATGGACGAAGACGAAAGAGGGGATGCTTTCCGGGGCATCCCCAAGCTTAGGCTCTTGGTTTTCCTTGAATATTACCTTGGGGTGCCTTGGGCATCCCCAAGATTAGGCTCTTGCCACTCCTTATTCCATAGTTCATCGAATCTTTACCCAAAACTTGAAAACTCCACAATACAAAACTCAACAGAAAACTCGTAAGCTCCGTTAGTATAGGAAAATAAAACCACCACTTTAGGTACTGCAATGAACTCATTCTAAATTCATATTGATGTAATATCTACTGTATTCCAACTTATATATGGTTCATACCACTTAATACTAGCCATGGACGCTTCGAAATAAGCAAACAACACATAGAAAACAGAATCTGTCAAAAACAGAACAGTCTGTAGTAATATGTATCAAAACGTATACTTCTGGAACTCCAAAAATCCTACTACATTAGGAATTCCTAAGCAATTCTTGTACCAATCCAGAGAAAAACGAATCAGATCAGAAGCACGTTTCGGTGAATTAAAAAAACTAATTTACTGGGTGCAAAAGTTTCTGATTTTCAGCAGGATCAACACAACTATCACCGTAAGCTATCCTAAAGGTCTTACTTGGCACTTTATTGAAACAAAAGCTATAAAACATGATTACTACAGTAGCATAATCATGTTAACACACAAAATCAGTAAGGATAAATATTGGGTTGTCTCCCAACGAGCGTTTTTCTTTAATGCCTTTCTAGCTAGGCATGATGATGACAATGATGCTCACATAAAAGATAAGAATTGAAACATAACGGGAGCATCATGAAGCATATGACTAGCACATTTAAGTCTAACCCACTTCCTATGCATAGGGATTTTGTGAGCAAACAACTTATGGGAACAAATAATCAACAAGCATAGGAAGGTAAAACAAGCATAGCTTCAAAATTTTCAACACATAGCGAGGAAACTTGACATTATTGCAATTCCTACAAGCATATATTCCTCCCTCATAATAATTTTCAGTAGCATCATGAATGAATTCAACAATATGACCAGCACCTAAGGCATTCTTTTCATGATCTACAACCATAGAAAATTTACTACTCTCCACGTAAGCAAAATTCTTCTCATTCGGAATAGTGGGAGTATCATAAGAGACTTGAACACTAAAAATTGTTTCCACATTAAAATAGTAATGTTCAGAAAAAGGGTAATCATAATCATGCCAAGATTTGTAAATAAAATCATCACTACTTTTTATAGCATAAGTTTCATCACAATAATCATCGTAAGTAGCAACTTCGTTCTCATCATAATCGATTGAAACCTCTCCCAAGATAGTGGAATCACTAAATAAAGTTGACACTCTTCCAAATCCACTTTCATATTCATCACAATAAAATTCAACATCCTCCAAAATAGTGGGATCACTACTTCCTAAAGTTGACACTCTTCCAAACCCACTTTCATCAATATAATCATCATAGGTAGGAGGCAAGCTATCATCATAACAACTTTGCATATCAAAACTTGGGATGCTAAAAATATCATCTTCATTAAACATAGCATCCCCAAGCTTGGGACAAACATTAATTCCAGCAAATATATTCTCAAATATTTCATCCTCATCAAACATAGCTTCCCCAAGCTTGGGCCCTTTCATATCATAAGCATAATCACTCTCATCATTAAAAATATTGATAGCACCAATAGTATAGCAATTATCATCATCACAATGAGTAGTAGGAGCAGCATCATTTGGGAGGGATAACTTTCTACCTTTGTTGCTCCTTCTTTTCTTTTTCTTCTTCATATTATGTGTGGGTTCAACCTTCCTCTTTGAGCTCCTTATTGATGAGATTGGTTGAATAGATAGCTCCTCCTAGTTACCTGAATCATCATAAGAAATAATAGGAGGAGATTGGGAAGTCTCTTCCCTTTCATTAGTATTCTCATCATCTTCTATTTTCTTTCTTTTCTTTATGTAATTGTGCATATAAGGATTTTCAATGCAATTCTCCACACAAAACATATAAATATCCTCTAGATCAAAATCAAGAAATCTATCAAGATTAAATTTTGGAATACCCTCAGTTATACGTTTCATTTCTTCATACCCCAAAAGAAGACTAAGCTCTTTATGATGCCCAAGGGTAATCAAGCTATCACAATTTTTGGACACAATTCGATCATAAAACAATTTTCACTGGAGATTTAAATGACCATGTTCATTGCAAAGTTCACAAGGAGCGCGAAAAATATTGAATCTTCAAGCACACTCATCAAGAATTTCTTGCAAACCTTTAGTTTTTAAATACTTATGGCTCTTGCAATATCTATTTTCTCTATTTGGTGTGTCCATGCAAATCCAATCTACTCCACAAAAATCAACATGCTTATAGGAGAGATTTTCATCATAACTAGTGCAATCATCATTAAAGTACTATGGATATTCAAAGAGTTCATACTAACAACATTGCAATCATGCTCATCATTCAAATATTTAGTATCAAGCATTTTAATGCATTCTTCTTCTAGCACTTGAGCACAATTTTCTTTTCCATCAAACTCACGAAAGATATTAAAAAGATGAAGCGTATGAGACAAACTTAACTCCATTTTTTTGTAATTTTTATTTTATAAACTAAACTAGTGATAAAACAAGAAACAAAAAGATTTGATTGCAAGATCTAAAGATATATGTTCAAGCGCTAACCTCCCCGGCAACGGCGCCAGAAAAGAGCTTGATGTCTACTACACAACCTTCTTCTTGTAGACGTTGTTGGGCCTGCAAGTGCACATGTTTGTAGGACAGTAGCAAATTTCCCTCAAGTGGATGACCTAAGGTTTATCAATCTGTAGGAGGCATAGGATGAAGATGGTCTCTCTCAAGCAACCATGCAACCAAATAACAAAGAGTCTCTTGTGTCCCCAACACACCCAATACAATGGTAAATTGTATAGGTGCACTAGTTCGGCAAAGAGATGGTGATACAAGTGCAAAATGGATAGTAGATATAGGTTTTTGTAATCTGAAATAATAAAAACAGCAAGGTAACTAATGATAAAAGTGAGCGTAAATGGTATTGCAATGATAGGAAACAAGGCCTAGGGTTCATACTTTCACTAGTGCAAGTTCTCTCAACAATAATAACATAGATAGATCATATAACAAGCCCTCAACATGCAACAAAGAGTCACTCCAAAGCCACTAATAGCGGAGAACAAACGTAGAGATTATGGTAGGGTACGAAACCACCTCAAAGTTATTCTTTCGGATCAATCTATAAAAGAGTTTGTACTAGAATAACACCTTAAGACACAAATCAACCAAAACCCTAATGTCACCTAGATACTCCATTGTCACCTCAAGTATCTGTGGGCATGATTATACGATATGCATCACACAATCTCAGATTCATCCAACCAACACAAAGTACTTCAAAGAGTGCCCCAAAGTTTCTACCGAAGAGTCAATAACGTGTGCCAACCCCTGTGTATAGGTTCATGGGCGGAACCCGCAAGTTGGTCACCAAAACATACATCAAGAGGCACATGATATCCCATTGTCACCACAGATAAGCACGGCAAGACATACATAAAGTGTTCTCATAAAAGACTCAATCCGATAAGATAACTTTAAGAGGGGAAACTCAATTCATCACAAGAGAGTAGAGGGGGAGAAACATCATAAGATCCAACTACAATAGCAAAGCTCGGGATCAAGATCGTGCCATAGAGGGAACACGAGAGAGAACACGAGAGAGAGAGAGAGAGAGAGAGAGAGAGAGAGAGAGATCAAACACATAGCTACTGGTACATACCCTCAGCCCCAAGGGTGAACTACTCCCTCCTCGTCATGGAGAGCGCCAGGATGATGAAGATGGCCACCGGTGATGGATTCCCCCTCCGGCAGGGTGCCGGAACGGGCTCCCGAGAGGTTTTTGGTGGTTACAGAGGCTTGCGGCAGCGGAACTCCCGATCTATCTTTTTTTCTGATGTTTTTAGGGTACGTAGGGATATATAGGCGAAAGAAGTCGGTCGGGAGGTGCTCGAGGGGCCCACTAGACAAGAGGGCGCGCCCAGTAGGGGGGGCACGCCCTCCTATCTTGTGGCCTCCTCGAGGCTCTTCTGACGTGAACTCCAAGTCTCTTGGATGATATTCTTCCAAAAAATCATGTTGTCGAAGGTTTCATTCCGTTTGGACTCCGTTTGATATTCCTTTTCTTCGAAATACTGAAACAGGCAATAAAACAACAATATGGGCTGGGCCTCCGGTTAGTAGGTTAGTCCCAAAAATGATATAAATGTGTAAAATAGAGCCCATAAACATCCAAAAGGGGTAATATAATAGCATGGAACAATCAAACATTATAGATACATTGGAGACGTATCAGGTGGCTGTTTTGAGGAAGATATAAGGAGGCTTACGTGTGATAGAGCGTATCGTATCACGGGGTTTGTATGCACCAACAAAGTTTGCACCAATTCTTGAGGTGAGAAAGGGCAATGCATGGTACCGAAGAGGCTAGCAATGATGGAAAGGTAAAAGTGCGTATAATCCATGGACTCACATTAGTCATAAAGAACTCATATACTTATTGCAGAAGTTTATTAGCCCTCGAAGCAAAGTACTACTACACATGCCCCTAGGGGGATAGATTGGTAGGAAAATACCATCGCTCGTCCCCGACCGCCACTCATAAGGAAGACAATCAAAGAAACACCCCATGCTTCAAATTTGTCACACAACGGCTACCATACGTGCATGCTACGGGACTTGCAAACCTCAACACAAGTGTCTCTACAATCCACAACCACCCAGTAGCATGACTCTAATATCACCATCTTTATATCGCAAAACTATTGCAAGGAATCAAACATATCATATTCAGCGATCTACAAGTTTATGTAGGATTTTATGACTAACCATGTGAATGACAAATTCCTGTCATCTCTCTAAATAGATATAAGTGAAGCAAGAGAGTTTAATTCTTTCTACAAAATATATGACCATCTCTAACAAATATAAGTGAAGCAAAAGAGCATTCTACAAATGGCGGTTTTCTATGTGAAGAGAAACAAACAATCCAAACTTCAAATGATATAAGTGAAGCACATGAAACCTTCTATAAAGCCATACTCAAAATATTTAACTGAGGTGCAATGAGCATTCTATAAATAAACCAAGCACTATCTCATACCAGCATGGTGCATAAAATTAAAGTGAAAACTAAATGCAAAAGATGCTCCAAGACTTGCACATATCACATGAACGAAGCGAATCCGAAAAACATACCGATACTTGTTGAAGAAAGAGGGGATGCCTTCCGGGGCATCCCCAAGCTTAGACGCTTGAGTATCTTGAATATTTACTTGGGGTGCCTTGGGCATCCCCAAGCTTGAGCTCTTGCCTCTCTTCCTTTTTCTCTTATCGAGACCTCCACAATTAGACACTACATCCACACAAAACTTCAACAGAAAACTCGGTAAGATCCGTTAGTATAATAAAGCAAATCACCACTCTAAGTACTGTTGCAAACCAATTCATATTTTGTTTTTGCGTTGTTTCTACTGTAATATAACTTTTTCATGGCTTAATCCACTGATAGAAATTGAAAGATTCATCAAAACAAGCAAACTATGCATCAAAAACAGAATCTGTCAAAAACAGAACAGTCTGTAGCAATCTGAACATTCACCATACTTATGGTACCTCAAAAATTCTACCAAAATTAGGAAAAATAAAAAATTTGTACAGAAAGACAGTGCAAAAAGAATCAGAACTATTTGACTTTCCAGATAAAAATGTAAAATCGCGAACTACAGCCAAAGTTTCTGTCCTGCATCGTACAAACCAACAAGCATTGTAAACATCCCAAAGGCAAACCTTGGCACATTATTTTTATAATACAATGGAATTGTACAAGGGGATAATTATTTTTGATAATAAGTTTCTGTAATTAAGATTCACAAAGTTTCCGTGAGCATGAACAAAGTTCAAGGATAGCTCCCACTTCAACAATGCTTGTCTCTCTCACTTTCACTTTCCTTTTTGAAAAGTTTTTATTTTTTTGTTTTTAAACTATATGAAAGCGCTCAACAAAAATAATGACTCTCTAAAACTTCCGAGTTGTCTCCCTGGCAGCGCTTTCTTGAAAGCCATTAAGCTAGGCATATAGTGCTCAAGTAATGAATCCACCCGGATCCCAAGGTATATCAAAGCCAAATTTAATTAACAACGATTAGTAATTTAGTAGTGAGCACAAAGTAACATATATCATGCAACAACGAAGTCTAACTCTCTTCCTATGCATCGGCATGTCATAAAAGAACAATTCATGCACACCAAGTAAAGGCCAATGCATAGTATAAGTAGTTTCTTGCAATTTTATCGTGTTGGAAACATAGAGAGGTGGAGATATAGTTCCTCTCTCATAATAATTGCAAGTAGGAGCAGCAAGCACATGCATATTATATCTATCAAAATCATCATGCGTAGTAGTAATACGCAACCCATCAATATAATCCTTAATAAGCACAAACTTCTTCGATATAGTGTAGTCGAGAGAATTCAAAAAGATAATAGGACTATCATGCATGGGTGCAATAGCAACAATTTCATGTTTAACATAAGGAACTATAGCAAGTTCATCTCCATAAGCATAATTCATATTGGCATCTTGGCCACAAGCATAGCAAGCATCATCAAAAAGGGATATTTCAAGTAAATCAACGGGATCATAACAATCATCATAGCAATCATCCTTCGCTAAGCACGAAGGGGAATTAAACAATGTATGAGTTGAAGGGTTACTCTCATTAGAAGGTGGGCACGGGTAGCTAATCCGCTCTTCCGCCTTTTGTTCTTCGCTCTCCTCCTCATCTTTTCATCCAATGAGCTCACAGTTTCATCAATTTCTTCTTCCATAGCTTCCTGCAAAACATTAGTCTCTTCTTGGACAACGAAGACTTTCTCAATAAATGCATCAATATTGTAATTGTATTCATAATTTTCATAGCAATATCTAAGTATAGCAAAATTTTCAGGTCTATAAACTGAATCATCAAAATCTTCAAACGTTTAAACATAGATACAATCTCATAAGCACCCATAAAAGCAACAAATTCTTCTGTTTGTTCCACATCATAGTAATCATATATACCATTAGCATAAGAGGCTAAGGTTTTATCATCATTAAATTTGCAAGAAAAGGGAAGGTGTGGAGCCTTTATCCTAGAGCAACAAGTATAATCATGTCTCAAGCATAGCTCCCGAGCATACCAATACAACATATTAATTTGATCCCATAATAGTTTCCCTTTTTGTGTCAAGCGATAATCCCTGAAGTATTCACGTTGATCCAACGTGTCTCCCATAACATAATTGAATGGGGTTTTCTCAGGATTATCGAAGTAGTACATAATTTCTTTCACATAACGAGCATCAAGGGTTTTAGGAGGTTCCCCATCTCCATGAGTGGCAAGTACACCTATTTTTTTTATATTTCGTGTTCCATATCCATAACTAAAGATAGAGAACAACTTAGAACATCAAATAAAAATTACTTAGTGATAAAGCAAACAAGCACACACGAGAATATTCACCCCACGCTATGACTCCCCGGCAACGTTGCCAAAAAAAGGTCTTCATAACCCGCAAGTATATGGGATTAATTGTAGCCTCTTTTGATAAGTAAGAGTGTCAAACCCAATGAGGAGCTAAAGGTAGAACAAATATTCCCTCAAGTTCTATCGACCACCGATACAACTCTACGCACGCTTAGTGTTTGCTTTACCTAGAACAAGTATGAAACTATAAGTACTTTGTTGGAGTTGTTGGATAGGTTTGCAAGAATATAAAGAGCACGTAAATAAAAGCTAGGGGCTGTTTAGATAAATATGCAATAAAGTAAATATAGCGAGTGTGGGAAAGTGGTGGTAGGAGTTGTGAAATTGCCCCTAAGCAATTGACTACGTTACTAGACCGGTAATCACTATTGCAATTCTATTTGAGGGAGAGGCATAAGCTAACATACTTTCTCTTCTTGGATCATATGCACTTATGATTGGAACTCTAGCAAGCATCCGCAACTACTAGAGATCATTAAGGTAAAACCCAACCATAGCATTAAAGTATCAAGTCCCCTTTATCCCATACCCAAACAACCTACTTACTCGGTCTCAGTGCTTCACACCACGCCACCCACCATAAGCAAATCATGAACATATTGCAAACCCTACAGCGGGAATCCCTCACGCTTGCGCGACACGGAGGGCACAATAGGATAGCACCAATAATAAAACATGCAATTCAAACCAATCATAGCAATTCATCAATCACCGGTAGGACAACGAAAATCTACTCAGACATCATAGGATGGCAACACATCATTGGATAATAATATGAAGCATAAAGCACCATGTTTAAGTAGAGGGTACAACGGGTTGCGGGAGAGTGGGCCGCCGAATATAGATGGGGGAAGGTGATGGAGATCTTGGTGAAGATGGCGGAGGTGTTGGTGAAGATCGCGGTGATTATGATGGCCCCTGGTGGTGTTCCGGCGCCACCGGAAGCAAGGGGGAGAGAGGCCCCCTTCTTCTTCTTCTTCTTCTTCTTCCTTGACCTCCTCCCTAGATGGGAGAAGGGTTTCCCCTCTGGTCCTTGGCTCCCATGGCATGGGAGGGGCGAGAGCCCCTCCGAGATTGGATCTATCTCTCCGTCTCTCTCTATTTCTGCGTTCTAGGATTCTGCCCTGGAACCGTTTCTTTTATATCTGAAGATCCGTAACTCCGATTGGATTGAAACCTTCGCCCAGATCTTTTTCCAAAAATTAGCTTTCTTGCGGCCAAAGAAGGGCATCAACCGCCTTACGAGGGGCCCAGGAGGGTGGGGGCGCGCCCACCTGGAGTGGGCATGGGCCCCTATCTCGTGGCCACCTCAGGCACCGTCTCGCGTTGATTTTACTTCCCAAAAATCAGAAATATTCCAAAATAATTCTCTGTCTGTTTTTATCCCGTTTGGACTCTATTTGATATGGGGTTTCTACGAAACATAAAACATGCAACAGACAGGAACTGACACCGGGCACTGGATCAATATGTTAGTCCCAAAAAATAGTATAAAAAGTTGCCAAAAGTATATGGAAGTTGTAGAATATTGGCATGGAACAATCAAAAATTATAGATACGACGGAGATGTATCAATATGTACTAGTAGCTATGTGTTTGATCTCTCTCTCTCTCTCGTGTTCTTGATTCGACACGATCTTGATGTACCGCGAGCTTTGCTATTATAGTTGGATCTTATGATGTTTCTCCCCCTCTACTCTCTTGTAATGGATTGAGTTTTCCCTTTGAAGTTATCTTGTCAGATTGAGTCTTTAAGGATTTGAGAACACTTGATGTATGTCTTGCATGTGCTTATCTGTGGTGAAATTGGGATATCACGTGATCTACTTGATGTATGTTTTGGTGATTAACTTGCGGGTTCAGTGACCTTGTGAACTTATGCATAGGGGTTGGCACACGTTTTTGTCTTGACTCTCCGGTAGAAACTTTGGGGCACTCTTTGAAGTTCTTTGTGTTGGTTGAATAGATGAATCTGAGATTGTGTGATGCATATCGTATAATCATACCCATGGATACTTGAGGTGACATTAGGGTTTTGGTTGATTTGTGTCTTAAGGTGTTATTCTAGTACAAACTCTATGATAGATCGAATGGAAAGAATAGCTTCATTTTATTTTACTACGGACTCTTGAATAGTTCGTCCAAAAAGGATAACTTTGAGGTGGTTTCGTACCCTACAATAATCTCTTCGTTTGTTCTCCGCTATTAGTGACTTTGGAGCGACTCTTTGTTGCATATTGAGGGATAGTTATATGATCCAGTTATGTTATTATTGTTGAGTGAACTTGCACTAGTTAAAGTATGAACCCTAGGCCTTGTTTCTTATCATTGCAATACCCTTTACGCTCACTTTTATCATTAGTTACCTTGCTGTTTTTATATTTTCAGATTACAAAAACCTATATCTACCATCCATATTGCACTTGTATCGCCATCTCTTCGCCGAACTAGTGCACCTATACAATTTACCTTTGTATTGGGTGTGTTGGGGACACAAGAGACTCTTTGTTATTTGGTTGCAGGGTTGCTTGAGAGAGACCATCTTCATCCTACGCCTCCCATGGATTGATACACCTTAGGTCATCCACTTGAGGGAATTTTGCTACTGTCCTACAAACCTCTGCACTTGGAGGCCCAACAATGTCTACAAGAAGAAGGTTGTGTAGTAGACATCATAACCCTAGGTACCCCTGGTGTCTATATAAACCAGAGGGTTTAGTCCGTAGAGGCTAGAAAAACCATCATCCTACTCATCTAGGGTTTAGTCCATCCACTCTCGTGGTAGATCAACTCTATAACCATCGTATACACATCAATACAATCAAGCAGAGCGTAGGGTTTTATCTCTTCAAGAGGGCCCAAAGCTGGGTAAATATTGTCCATGTGTTCACTGTTCCCCATTGATCCAACATCCACAGCTCGGGACCCCTACCCGAGATCCGCCAGTTTTGACACAGACACCTAAATCTCAAAAACTTCATCCACACAAAAAGTGAACAAGAACCCGTGAGATAAGTTAGTATAAATCAATGCAAAACCTTATCATTCTCTACCGTAGAAAATCACTAAAATTATAATTTAACATTGCATACTAAATGCCTTTATTTAATACTCTTATCCTCAAATAGAATCATTAAACAAGCAAAGATATGCAAAGAATGCAAACATAACAACAATCTGTCTAAACAAGACAGTGTGTAAAGTATGAAGAAAGATCCATACTTATTTAACTCCAAAATTCTGAAATATTACCACACTGTAGAAAATTTATCATAGCTTACTGTGTAAAAATTTCAAGATTTTATCATGTTTTGACTTTCCAGAAGAATTCAGACAATAATGGAAAACTTTCTGTTTTCAAACAGCAACATATAGACTTGCAAAATAAGCATGGTAAAGGCTATACTTGACATTTTTTATTGAAGTAAAATATACAAAAAATATTCTAAATAATATCAAGCAAGTCTCAAAAAAATAAAAGAAAATGATGCTCCAAGCAAAACATATATCATGTGACGAATAAAAATATAGCTCCAAGTGAGGTTATTGATAATGTTGAAGACGAAAGAGGGGATGCCCTCTGGGGCATCCCCAAGCTTAGACACTTGGGTCTTCCTTGAATATTACCTTGGGGTGCCTTGGGCATCCCAATTTTAGGGTCTTGCCACTCCTTATTCTCCTCATATCGATATCTGACCCAAAACATGAAATCTTCAATCACACAAAACTTAACGGAACTTCGTGAGATGGGTTAGTATGATAAAGAGCAAATCATTCACTTTGGTTTTTTCAAGACAAGATTCATAATTGTTCTAACACAATTACTACTGTACCCTACAATTTATATTAACCAATATAATCCATAGAAACTATAAAACAAGCAAACTATGCATTAAAAACAGAATCTGTCAAAAATAAAATAGTCTGTAATGATCTGGACAATGACCATACTTCTATAAATCCAAAAATTCTGAAAACTTAGGAAAAATGCATAGACAATTTGTATATAAATCATGTGTAAAAAATTCAGAATTTTATCGCATCCCAATGAATTATGGTAATTCCATAATTGGGCGCAAAAGTTTCTGTTTTTGTGCAGATTCAAGTCAACTATCATCCACACTATCCCATAGGCTTTACTTGGCACTTTATTGAAACAAAAGCTATAAACATGATTACTAGGTTAGCTTAATCATGTGAACACACAAAAATAGTAGGTATAAATATTGGGTTGTCTCCCAACAAGCGCTTTTCCTTAATGCCTTTCTAGCTAGGCATGATGGTTGTAGTGATGCTCATATAAAAGCAAATAATTGAAACATAACGGGAGCATCATGAAGCACATGACTAGCACATTTAAGCCTAACCGACTTCATATTCATAGGGATTTTGTGAGCAAAAAATTTATGGGAGCAAGAATCAACTAGCATAGGAAGGAAAAACAAGCAATACTTCAAAACTTTCAACATAAAGAGAGGAAACTTAATATTATTGAGATATGTAGAAGCATATATTCCTCTCTCATAATAATTTTTAGTAGCATCATGAATGAATTCAACAATATAGATATCACATAAAGCATTCTTTTCAAGATCCACATGCATAATTTTTTATTACTCTCCACGTAAGCAAATTTATTCTCATCAATGGTAGTGGGAGCAAACTCAACAAAATAACTATCATATGATACTTGATTCACATAATCAATTTGAGCATTAAAATCATGATGAAAAATTTCATGGTTATTGTCGGTGTCAAAACCGGCGGATCTCGGGTAGGGGGTCCCGAACTGTGCGTCTAGGCGGATGGTAACGGGAGACAAGGGACACAATGTTTTTACCCAGGTTCAGGCCCTCTCGATGGAGGTAATACCCTACGTCCTGCTTGACTAATATTGATGATATGGGTAGTACAAGAGTAGATCTACCACGAGATCAAGGAGGCTAAACCCTAGAAGCTAGCCTATGGTATGATTGTTGAGATGTAATGTTGTGTCCTACGGACTAAAGCCCTCCGGTTTATATAGACACCGGAGAGGCTAGGGTTACACAGAGTCGGTTACAATGGTAGGAGATCTACATATCCGTATTGCCAAGCTTGCCTTCCACGCCAAGTAAAGTACCTTCCGACACGAGCCGAGTCTTCAATCTTCTATCTTCGTAGTCCGGGAGTCCGCGGATATCGATAGTCCGGCTATCCGGACACCCCTAGTCCAGACTCCTCAAGAGCCTGAACCAGTCTTCAATGGCGATAAGTCCGGCGTGCATAATGTTCGGCATTGCAAGGCGGGTTCCTCCCTTGAATAATCCGGAGAAGATAATGAACACCAGGATAATGTCCGCTCGCAAAATAATTTCCACATTCCAACGTAGAGAGAATAAAATACACACTTAGTTCAATCTGGCGGCGATACGCAGCGTGACATCACACCGCAGCCAAGCCCTCGCTTGAATCGTCTTTATTATTCCGCCAAAGATGTTTAGCGGCGGTTTCTTGGCACGCCCCGCCGAAGCGAGATCGTGTTCCCTTTATTCCGGATCCTCATCAATACGTGCATGGGTAACCCAACCGCTCCGTCGCCGCCTCCTCTATCGAAGGGAATCTCAAGCGGTCACGAGACGGCCCTTGGTATTATTTCCCTTTATAAGAGGACCAAGGCCTGTCCTTGTCTTTCAACCTCGCATCGAATCTTTCCTCTGCTCCCAGTTCCAACACCAAGAGCTTCAGACTCGAGCGCTTCGGATCTACAGCAATGTCCGGCTCCGACCCCCAGGGCCGGTGGGTACCCTCCTCCGTCACGGAGGAGGACATATTGAAGTTGCGTGAGGCCAAGTACCTGGCCTACAAAGTTTCGCACAGGTTGCCTGCCCCTGGGCAAGCCGTGCCAGCCCCCGAGCCCGGCGAATACGTCGTTTTCACATCTCACCTCCGTCGGGGACCGGGCTTCCCGACGGATCCTTTCGTGAGGGGGCTCCTGTTCTTCTACGGGCTGGACTTCCACGACTTGGCTCCGGAGTCCATCCTCCATATCTCCGCATTTATCATTGTCTGCGAAGCCTTCCTCCGCCATCCCCACTTCGCCTGTGGCTGAAAACGCTTAAGGTGGAGCCAAGATGATCGGGGCGTCAGCGGAGTGTGGCGGGCGACCATAAGCAAGAAGGTCGATGCCCGTGGCTCAAGGTTCCTTCCAAGAGGAACAGGATTGTGGCAGCAGGAGTGGTTCTACATCACCGCTCCAAGGGGAGCAGCGAAGCCGCCGCCTCCTTCCGCCTGGGAACTCCACAAAGAATCGATGTCATGGGTCAACCAAGGGCTCAACTGGGGCCGTCCGAGGACGTGCCCGCACCGCAGGCCGGATTTGAGACCTCTAGACAAGGGAGATCGGCTGGTCAAGGTGACGCAAGTCATGCTAGTCGAGCACCTCCTACCCTGCAAACGCCATCCTCTCCGGCTATGGGAGTTCAATCCGGAGGGACCTCGTATTCCCAGCATTTTATGGGCGCGACACCCATGGAGATGTACAAGCTGTTCTTCGACCGCAGTAGCGTGTCCGGATTCGGCCGAGGACGCAGGCTTAAGCCGCGATCGCCCGGATACTCAGGTAAGTAGCTCAAAGCTCGGACGTTCTATCTGTATGCCTTTCAAAAGATCATCTCCTGACCCTTTTTTATTCTCTACAGGAATGGGTGGCGCGATCAAGGCTGATAAGGTGTCCGGCCCCCCTCCCAGAGACCGCACTGGAGCCCGTGCTGGTCAGAATGTTGGAGGTTGCGCCCACAGAGGGGGGCGACGGGGGAGATAAAGGAGCTAATACTTCGTCCAAAGGGGCGACTGAAGAGGAGGGAACCAAGGATCCCTCCCTACAGAAGGAGAAGAGGACCGCCTCCGAAGATCCGGAGGTGCCAGCCCCTAAGCGTGGGAAGAAATCCCCACCGGGGAGTCCGGCGTCCGGAGAGAATCCGGACGCGCAATCATCGCCCAAGGACCAACCCTCCAACGAGCCGTGAGTATGAAAGAGAAAGTTTTAATAAGGAAGTACCTTCGTTTATGCTTCTGTAGGTAACCGAAATATTTATATCGCAGTTCGGATCTGCAGCCGTCTCAGATGAGTTCGTCCTCGGGGGATCTTCTTCCGGAGATGATGGAGAGCGATACCTCCATCTGCCGCCGCCAGATGAGGCAAGCGAGCCCAAGTGTCGCCACGGAGGGCGCCCCGAGTCTGGAGGGGCCAAGGAGTTCAACACCCACCGAATCCGCCGAGAATCAAGAGTTTGCTTGAGAGGGCGCCCATTTCAAAGATCACCGTGCGTTAATGCGTATGGTGATTGGAAGGATTTCGTCCCGCTGAAAGCAGATTATGTGAGGCCGCCATGAGCTTGTCAAGGGATTTGAGGTATGCGAAAATGGCGTACTTTTGTTTTTTAACAGTTGTGCATATGAAAAATGCGCCTGATAGATAGTAGCCCTCGAGACTCGGTAGGTTGTCGAAGACGACAGCGCATCGAGGATCGAAAATCTAAATGTCTCGTAATGAATACCGCTGTTCGCATTGTGGCGGATAGTCCGGGGCCAGCCGATCGATCGGTTTGCGAATCGAAGTCGGCAATCGGACATGGCGATGCTTGACATCGCACTTGTCAATCAGCGACTTGACGAGTCGCAAGGTAAATAAATTCTCCGTGGCCGCTTTATTGAGTGGGTTAAAGCCCTCCTCGATAAGTTTTATGCTATTTATGCAGCGGTCTTTGTATAGCGCCTCGATGCGGCTATATCTCCCACGTGTCGGCACGACTTAGAGGCATAACCGCATTGAAAGCAATGTCGCAAGTGAGGTAATCTTCGCACAATCCATGTAATACATAAGGAAAAGGTACATAGTTGGCTTACGATCGCCACTTCACACAATTACATGAATAAAGCATTACATCATCCAGATATACCAAGGTCCGACTACGGAACCAAAATAAAAAGAAGAAAACCCCACATGCAACACAGATCCCCGATCGCCTAACTGGCTCCACTACTAATCGTCCGGAAAGGAAACATAGTATTGACCAGGGGCCTCATCAGATTCCCACTTCAGCTCGATTCGCCATCTGCTACCGCATCACCGGTACCGCATCTGTTTTGGTAGAATCTGTGAGCCACGGGGACTCAAAGAATCTCACACCATGAGATCAAGACTATTTAAGCTTAAGGGAAAGCTGGTGTCAAAAGGAGGAGCTGCTGCAAGCTAGCATATATGGTGGCTACATCGCAAAAGAGAGCGAGAAGAGAAGCAAGGCGCGGTCGTGAAGCTATTAGCGATCAAGAAGTGATCCCGACTACTTACGCCAAGCATAACTCCAACACCGTGTTCACTTCCCGGACTCACGAGAAGAGACCATCACGGTTACATACACGGTTGATGTATTTTAATTAAGGTCAACTTCGGGTTTTCTACAACCGGACATTAACAAATTCCCATCTGCCTCATAACCGCGGGCACGACTTTCGAAAGATAATACCCTGCAGGGGTGTTCCAACTTAGCCCATAACAAGCTCTCACGGTCAATGAAGGAATAAACCTTCACCCAAGACACTCCGATCAGACTCGGTATCCCGGTACATCAAGACATTTCGACAATGGTAAAACTAAACCAGCAAGACCACCCGACTGTGCCGACAAATCCCGATAGGAGCTGCACATATCTCGTTCTCAGGGCACAACGGATGGGTCAGCCTACGAGTAAAACCAGCCCTCGAGTTGCCCCGTGGTGGCCCCGCAGTCTTCCCGGTTCGGACCAACACTCGAAGGAGCACTGGCCCGGGGGGGGGCTAAAATAAAGATGACCCTTGGGCTCGCGAAAACCCAAGGGAAAAAGGGGTGTAGGTGGCAAATGGTAAAACCAAGGTTGGGCCTTGCTGGAGGAGTTTTATTCAAAGCGAACTGTCAAGGGGGTCCCATAAATCACCCGACCGCGTAAGGAACGCAAAATCAAGGAACATAACACCGGTATGACGGAAACTAGGGTGGCAAGAGTGGAACAAAACACCAGGCATAAGGCCGAGCCTTCCACCCTTTACCAAGTATATAGATGCATTAATTAAAACAATAGATATTGTGATATCCCAAATTATCCGTGTTCCAACAAGGAACAAACTTCATCTTCACCTGCAACTAACAACGCTATAAGAGGGGCTGAGCAAAGCGGTAACATAGCCAATCAACGGTTTGCTAGGACATGGATGGTTAGAGGTTGACATGGAAATATGGGTGGCATGATATAGCAAGTGGTAGGTATCGCAGCATAGGCATAGCAAAAGAGCGAGCATCTAGCAAGCAAAGATAGAAGTGATTTCGAAGGTATGGTCATCTTGCCTATAAGGTTCTCAGAGTTGTCGAAGGCTTGATCTTCGTAGGCGTTCTCAACAGGCTCCTCGTTCACGTACTCGTCTCCCGGCTCTACCCAAAGCAAGAACACAAGCAACGGAACCACAATCAAACAAGGTACAATGCACAAGCAATATGATGCAAAACATGACATGCGATGCGAGATGTGATATGCAATGCATATGTGTGCTCCGGAAGGAAAATGATGAACCGGGCATCAACTTGGTAAACCAAGTATGCCGCTGGAAAGATGAGATGATTTCGGTTGAAATCGATATAAAGATCACCGGAATCGGATGCACGGTTTGCAAATGACAAGCAAGACAAGAATGACGCAAATCTGCGTTTAACAGCCCGATGCTACTTAGCACGCAACACGAAACTATGCTACAGCACCCCAACATAAAAACAAAGCATATGGCAGCGAACTACAGGAGATGCTTAACAAAAGAGGAACACTGAGCTACGGCTAAATCACATCATAACATGTTCAAACAAGCATGGTGAAAGTGCTCAAAATATCAGGTTCACAGACTTAGTGAAAATATTAACATGCCAGGAATTAACATCAGGAAGGCATGTTTAGAGCAAGCAAACAACATGCTACAGGAACTTATAATAGCAAGGCAAGGCATGACATGATTCTACTCAAAGCATATTTCAATAGTCCCTTACTGACCATAAGCCAAAAAGGACTCTAAGAAATGATGGCACCCATGTAAACATTGC
This sequence comes from Aegilops speltoides, assembly GCA_021437245.1. Classification (NCBI taxonomy): domain Eukaryota; kingdom Viridiplantae; phylum Streptophyta; class Magnoliopsida; order Poales; family Poaceae; genus Aegilops; species Aegilops speltoides. The sequence goes on from CM038141.1 coordinate 376,906,882, forward strand.
AAGTTTTATTACAGATTTCAGACTTAGTGAAATATCAGGACATGGCAGAAACAGATACAACATGGCATGTTCGTGAGCTCGATGCACTCACTACAGAGCACCTCATGATAAACTAAGCATACACCCATCAAGAAGACATGGCATAGGAGCTATACATGGCAAGAACAACATCATAGCATACACGGATCAACTACACCGACCTCGTGAAAATTGAATCTCACGCAAACAGTCTGCCTGAAACATTTTCAAGCAAAAGTAGAGCACGAAAATGACATGCTAGACTACTCCATAAATGCCAACAAAGGCATGGATGGATAGAACACATCCATATGTTCAAAACACCCTTACTGATCATGCTCAAAAAGGGCATAGATCTCTCTGTAACAACATGAACATATGGCATAAAATTATCAGCAGGACAAGACTTAGTGAAAACACTAAGTTCCTGAAATCAGCAACATCATCATCCCTACTTTGCATGCTTGTTCTAGTCAACACATAGCTCACAAAAATACATGGAAAACACCCCTGGAAAGATGGCATGGCAATGTTCAACTCACATCTAGGACTCAAGTTCATAGGGTGCACACATAATTCATGGCAAAAATGACAAAAGAGCTCGAACTGATAAGATTCTGAAACTAACAATCTGAAGCCATCTTCCAACAGCATTTAGGGCATCAAGATGAGCTCAAGTGCAAATTATGCAATGGAATGAAATGATGTACTCTTCGAGACGAACAATTTGACATATTATACGCCCAAAACGGAGCCACGGTTGAGGAGATGTGATGCGTTGAAAACTGCACGAAATTAATCACAGACAAAACACTTAGTGGATTTCGGGGTGAGAAAAGTCAACCGTGGGTTTTCTGCTCAGATCTGGATCGGGCGATGCTCGCCGGAGTTGGAGCTCCTCGCCGGAGAGGAGGTCGGGGCCGGAGGAAGGAGAGACGCCGGCGGGGCTGGGGCGGCCGGATCCGGCGATCGCCGGCGCTGCGGGCCGGCAGGAGGCGCGGCGGCTTCCCGAGGCGGGCCGGCAACGGCGCGGCGCGCGGCGGGCGGCGGCGCGGCGGCCGCGGCGGCGCGGCAGCAGGGCGGCGGCGCACCGGCGCTGTGGAGGAGGCCGGCGGCCGGGCTGGGGCGGCGGCGCTGCGGTCGGCGGCGGCGCGCGCATGATGGGTCATGGGGCCTCAGACGGCCTCGCGGGCCCTGGGATCGACGGCGATGTGGGCGCGGGCTGCCCACGTGCGCTGCGATTCGTCCGGCGGCGCTGGCGATGTCCGGCCGCCTGGATTTCGTCCGGCCGGCGGAGGAAATGTAGACTAGGGTTTGCCCGGATTTTCTGGGAGGGTCTTTAAATAGAGGTAGAGGGAGATAGGAGACTCCAAATGAGGTGTAGTTTTCGCCCACACGATCGTGATCGAACGACCGAGGACATGGAAGTGACTTAGATGGGTTATTGGGCTGTTTTGGAGGGTTGTTGGGCTGCAACTCAAAAGAGGCCTTTCGAGAGCGCTGTTAACCGTTGAGTACCAAACGAACTCCAAATGACCCGAACTTGACAGTGGTCTACCGGTGCTATACCAGGCCACTTGGCAAGGCTCGTCCATTCCGAGAATGTTCAACACCCGCACACGGAAAAAGAGCAAGAGGGGACGCCGGGGAACATAGGAGTGTCGGATTGCAAAACGGACAACGGGGAATATGCTCGGAATCATGAGACGAACACGTATGCAAAAGAGATGCACATGATGACATGATATGAGATGCATGACATGGACAAAATGCAAAACGAAAACAAAACCCAACCACGGAGGGAATATCATAGCACATATCCGAAAATGGCAAGAGTTGGAGTTACAAATATGGAAAGATACATCCGGGGTGTTACATGCTGTGGAGAGACTTCGGGCCGAGCTTGCACAAGCTAAGGAGCAAGCCCGAAGGAGTGATGCGGCTGCCGCGAGGGCGGCCGAGGAGTTGAAGGTCGAAAAGGTCACGCGACCGCCTAAGCGAGGCGGGGTGTGAATTGGCCAAGAATTTAAAGGATGCTACCGACCGTAGCGAGGCTCTTGAAAAGGAGCGCCTATCGGAGTGGGAAGACCTGAAGAAGGCCACCACTGAAGCCAAGGATGCCCGTTCTGCAATGCGGGCTATGAAAGAGGAGCTGCGCCAAGCCGGAGAAATCACGGCTGGCAAGCCGTTTCTTATGCGTCGCCGGTTTATGGATGCCAAGTACGCTAAATTTGAGCGGCAAGGAGTTCGGAGGATCCTTATATGGACTTGGCTGCGAAAGGGCCGACGCAGTTAAGCACTTCCGGAGCTGGGGATCACGAGGTGGAAGAGTTATATTGACTCAATTCCACAACCGGATCGCCCTCTTCCTCTGTCGGACAAGTTGGCGAATGGGCCGAACTGAATAGACCGTCCGGCTAGCTATGATCGACATCGTGGCCCATGTGTGGCTAGAGAGGTCCAAGGCGACGAGCTATTTCGCCCATCGCAGCAGTTCCTTGGGGCGGTGCCGCATATCAAGGAGATGAAGCGGTCGGCTTGCATCGAGGGCGCGGGATGGCTCGCCCGTAAAGGTGCAAATGTCCGGAGATGGATGCCACCGCTGTTGCTGCTTAGGGTTCGGATGGGAACCACTTCCGCCGAGCATTATTTCGGGAAGTTATGCGCGGGCGCTCAGATAATAGAGTCGCAGTGCTCAAAGAATGTAACGCTCAATTGAACGCATTAACTTGTATATCGCTGATTATAGTATGAATGCTTTTTATACTTGTGCTTCCAAGTAGTAAAACTTCTCCGTCTTGGTCGCTTATGATACTTGTGTATAACCCGAAGATGCAGATCTTGACTTCCCCTTGCACAAGGTGCTGGGGTGTTCGCAAAATAGCGCTTTTTCACACTTTAATCCGACGCCTCGGTCCTGTTATAAGGAGGTGGTAGCGAGCTAACGAGGCAATCCGGACTATAGTGCTTTATCTCTTTCACTTAACCAATGGAGCTCGAGGTGGGGCTACGATATAGCCCCTAATGACACCGCACATCTCCGGATTCGGGTGCGTATGTGTCCGACCGAAGCGCCCTTCGTCAAAGCGGGAATTCTAAACATTCCGGTGGTCGATCAAGTGGCTAACCGGACTCTCGCTATATCATGACGATCGGTTTCGGCTTTCATCGAGGCGCCGCCAAATTAATCGGGCACAATCGCAGAGTTCTCCGGTGCCGCGTTAGCGGGTGATACGGAACGTAAGGCAGCAAAACGTGAGCCGCAAACCCAACATTTGACCAAAGACATGATTCGAGCTGATGCATATAATGCCCAACTTGAGACGCCGAACACTCCGAAGGTGTTCGGACTTTATGATAACGGACAGAATTATGCCCTAAACCCCTTGTGTCCAGTACGGGCATTGTCTTCCGACGCGCCAATGCCAAAGCGCCGGGCTCCGCTTTATAGGAGGAAGCCAAGGAGATTAACAACAAGAGACGAGAATAAAAAGGTCTATGTAGGGTCTTAATCAAAAGAATCCTTGCAACGGGTCCCTCCGCACGCTCTGCGCTGGTTCTCCGTTGTGCCGTTATCCTCGACGGTGCGCACGCTTGTTCATCTCAGAGAAAAAGAGGAACATTTTAGTTTTAGAAACAGTTTGTGCGAAAATAATGCAAAATAATAAGTGCAAATAATTAAAGCTAGGTTTATATGAAACCGTGGTTAGTTGTGCGCGCAGCCCCTTATGAAAGGATATGCGGCTAGGGAGCCCCTAGCCTGCTGAGTCCGGATTCGTCTATCCGAATCCGGGGTCTTTATGACCTCGCACCAAATGGTGCCATGTGGACCGGCATCTTAAGTGTAAGAGACGCGAATACGGTATGGCGTTGAAGCGGACAAAAGCCTTCGTCCCAATAGTGCTTGATGTTCACTTTTAAATGGGACGATATGGAAAATTAACTTTTCTCGTCGAAAATTGTTCGGTGATTCAACACGACTTGAGTAATATCGAGCCTGTGCACTTGGCGTAAGGGCTGGCGTAACTCCTTTGAAGGAAGTGCGGCCGTGTCGAATTTTGGTAGGGTCTATCCCCATCCGACGGATTGTGTTTGAATATAGCAGGTTTAAGTCACCGCCTCCGCCCATTAGGACGCTTGTGAATTGTAGTCCGCCTATTATTGGATTCAATATCGGGAGTCCGTCCCGCGTTCAACACTTTTGGAATAATCCGGTGGTCGAAAGTGATTGGTTTTAATATCCAATCTCTATGGTTTATGGGCGGACCGTCGGCGGCTCTTTTAGAAAGTGCCGCGACTGTTTTTCGTGTCCTCACATGAAGTGAGTTTATCGCTTTGACCCCTTGTGGGAAAGTCTTTTGTTTTCCAGTGCCTCGCCGGCAGGGTTTATCTTCTTCGCTGACGCTGCCGAGCCCCTTGCGTTCGGCGTTTAGTCGGCGGACTGTTTGAAAACCCAACAATCCTCGTGGGTGTGATTTGCGTGCCTTCGGGGTACTGTGGATTTGACAACCGACCAAGAATTTTGTGTAGGTTAGACGGTTCGTCATTGTCGTCCTTGATGGGTTGAGCTTTATTATTCGCCGTGAGCTTTTGAATCCGGCGCTGACCGCCGTGCTTTTGGGCTTTTCTCTTTATTCGCGCCGTTTTTTCTTTTCTACCGTGATTTTCCGCTTCCATCTCTTATCTCGGATGTACTTGGGTCAGCTGGTGCTGCTTCTTGCCAACCAGCTGTCCTCTCCGCGCAAAAGCGGGTCATGAGGCTTGTTAATGCGGTCATTGTCCTCGGTTTCTCTTGACCGAGGTGTCTGGCGAGCCATTCGTCTCGGACATTGTGCTTAAAAGCTGCTAAGGCTTCGCGTCCGGACAATCGACTATTTGGTTCTTTTGGTAAGGAACCTGTTCCAACTTCCGCTACGACTCTCCGAGCTGTTGAGTTATGTGACTTAGGTCATCTATCCGGAGGCCGAGTCCCTTGAAAATTTGCTCTAAACGCTTCTCGAGCTCTTCCCAACTTCCAACAAGTTTTCGGGAGGCTTTTGAGCCAATGACGGCTGGCCCTTTGAGCTTGAGGGGTAGATATTTTATGGCGTGGAGATCGTCTCCTCCGCCATATGTATATGCAGATATAGTCTTCATCCGCACTCGTGGTCTGTTGTTCCATCGTAGGCTTCTATGTTTATGGGTTTAAACCTGCTGGGAATTCATGTTCCAAAGACTCGTCTGTGAAGCATAGTGGGTGTGCGGCGCCCTGCATTTGTATGCGCCGCTATCGTCGGACACTTGACGTGTTCCTTTGCTTATTGGGGCTTTCCTTTTGGGTCCAGATGGACTGGCTGGGCCATTTGACGGTGGGGGCTTTATGGCCTCTTCGTCGAATCTCGGGAGCAGCTTGCGCTCGGGTAGCTCTTCGATTGGTGGCTGTTGCCGTGCTTGTCTCATGGTTTTGAGCACTTTGCTCCATCTTATCTGGAGCGCGTCTTCCGCCGTGTTGAGCTTCCGTTTTCCTTCTTCAGCTTCTTGTCAGTAGCGATGAGCCTGCGTTTGCAAAGATCTTGTTCGACGAGCTCCTCGAGTTCGTCGTCATTGGGGCTTGTTTCGTCTTCGGAGGGAGGTACATAGTTGTGATCCTCAACCTTTTCTTCTGCCGCCCTTTCGTGAGGGCTTGCTTCTATATCCTCCTTTGCCGAGTCTTGCTGGAGGGGTTTGTCTTCGGCACTCTCCGGGGTGTTATTATCTCCCGTGCCGGATTCTTCATTCTTGTTGTGGCGGGATTTAGAGCGGCGCCGCTGACGCCGGCGTTTGGGTTGCTTCTTTGGAGAATCTTCCTCCGCTGCTTTCTCGCCATCCCCTTCTTTTGGGGTATCGACCATGTAGACGCTGTCGACGAGGTGGCCTTCCAGGTGCCCGTGGGCGCTGGTCTGTTCGCCTCCGGCATCATCGTCCATAGCGCCGATGTCATCGGAGTCGTAGTCTAGCATGTCGGTTAGATCTTCGACAGTGGCTACAAAGTGGGTGGTGGGTGGGCTCTGAGTTTCTTCATCGTCCGTACTCCAACCGTCCTGGCCATAGTCCGCCAGATTCTCCGACAGCGAGAGATGCTTCAGGAATTCAGGATATCGCCAAAAGGGAGTGTTGAAAGATGTCCGCGGCGGTGAATTCCATAACCGCGCCAACCTGGCTTAATTGGCGGGGCGCGGAGGCTCAGAGTCCGCGAGGAGTCCGCGCTCGGGATCACGAAGTTTCGCAAGGGACAAAATCGGTATTCGCTCCATCGCCAGATGTTGAAGCCCCGGGCGGCGCTCATCCACCGACCCTCGCCATGGGCAATCGGCTCCGCAAGTAGCCGGGCGGATTCAGTGCGCCACCAAAGCACCGTCCGGCGGCAGAGTCGATCATGCCCATCGTCGCAGCGGCGGCACGCTATGGTGGCTCGAGTCCGTCAAGATCAAGTCTCCGCGGTCATCGGCCGTGAAGTTTAGGGCTTCGAATCGACTGACGGCGGGGCGAAGCTTCGATCTGCTCCAGATGGCCAAGAGAGTTGCCCGCAGCAAAGCCGCCAATACGAAGATCTGTCTCGGGAGAAAAGTCTCACCTCGATAGCGTTGAAGGTTGAAGATGCCATCGAGCCTATCGGTGACGACACGAGGAACTCTCAATGAAAGCACCAATGTCGTGTCAAACCGGCGGATCTCGGTAGGGGTCCCGAACTGTGCGTCTAGGCGGATGGTAACAGGAGACGAGGGACACAACGTTTTACCTGTGTTCAGGCCCTCTCGATGGAGGTAATACCCTACGTCCTGCTTGATTAATATTGATGATATGGGTAGTACAAGAGTAGATCTACCACGAGATCAAGGAGGCTAAACCCTAGAAGCTAGCCTATGGTATGATTGTTGAGATGTAATGTTGTGTCCTACGGACTAAAGCCCTCCGGTTTATATAGACACCGGAGAGGCTAGGGTTACATAGAGTCGGTTACAATGGTAGGAGATCTACATATCCGTATTGCCAAGCTTGCCTTCCACGCCATGTAAAGTACCTTCCGGACATGAGCCGGAGTCTTCAATCTTCTATCTTCGTAGTCTGGGAGTCCGGCGGATATCGATAGTCCGGCTATCCGGACACCCCCTAGTCCAGGACTCCCTCAGTTATCATTATTCTTTATAGCATACATGTAACCACAATAATCATCATAGATAGCAACTTTGTTCTCATAATAAATTGAAACCTCTTCCAAAATAGTGGATTCATCATTAAATAAAGCTATGACCTCTCCAAATCCACTTTCATAATTATCACAATAAGATTCAACACCCTCTAAAATAGTGGGATCATTACTTCCTAGAGTTGACACTCTTCCAAACTCACTTTTATCAATATAATCATCATAAATAGGGGGCATGCAATCATCATAATAAATTTTCTCATCAAAACTTGGGGGACTAAAAATATCATCTTATCAAACATATCATCCCCAAGCTTATGGCTTTGCATATCATTAGCATCATGGATATTCAAAGAACTCATACTAGTAACATTACAATCATGCTTATCATTCATGGATTTTATGCCAAACATTTTATTGAATTTCTTCTATCAATTGAGCACAATTTCCCAATCCACCATTTTCAAGAAAGACACGATAAAGACAAATAATATGAGGCAACCTCACTTCCATTTTTTATAGTTTTCTTTTATAACACCAAATTAGCGATGAAACAAGAAACTAAAGATTCAATTACAAGATCTAAAGATATACCTTCAAGCACTCACTTCACTGGCAACAGCGCCAGAAAATAGCTTGATGTCTACTACACAACTTTTTTTATACTCGTGTTGGGCCTCCAAGCGCAGAGTTTTGTAGGACAATAACAATTTTTCCTCAAGTGGATGACCTAAGGTTTGTCAATTCGTGGGAGGCGTAGGATGAAGATGGTCTCTCTCAAACAACCTTGCAATCAAGTACAAGAAATCTCTTGTGTCCCCAACACACCCAATACAATGGTAAATTGTATAGGTGCACTAGTTCAGCGAAGAGATGGTGATACAAGTGTAGTATGCATAGCAGATATAGGTTTTTGTAATATTAAAATATAAAAACAACAAGGTAGCAAGTGATAAAATGGAGCACAAACGGTATTGCAATGCCTGAAAACAAGGCCTAGGGTTCATACTTTCACTAGTGCAATCTTTCAATAGTGCTAACATAATTGAAACATATAACAATCCCTGAGCGTGCGACAAAGAATCACTCCAAAGTTCTTATCTAGGAGAGAAAATAAGATAAAATTGTTTGTAGAGTACGAAACCACCTCAAAGTTATCCTTTCTGATCAATCTATCGAGTTTTTCCTATAAGTGTCACAAAGAGCCCAAGAGTTCGTACTAAAATAACATCATATGATACACGTCAACCAACTCTAATGTCACCTAGATACTCCAATGTCACCATAAGTATCCGTGAGTTGATTATTCAATATGCATCAAACAACTTCAGATTCATAATATCCAATCTAATACAAAGACTTTAAAGAGTGCCCCAAGTTTTCTACCGGAGAAATTAGGATGAAAACGTGCATCAACCCCTACGCATAGATTACCCCAATGTCACTTCGGGAATCCGCGAGATGAGTGCCAAAACATACATCAAGTGAATCAATATAATACCCCATTGTCACCATGGATATCCATATGCAAGACATACATCAAGTGTTCTCAAATCCATAAAGTATTCAATCCAATAATAGTGAAACCTCAAAGGTAAAAATTCAATTCATCACAACAAGATAGAGAGGGAGAAACACCATATGATCCAACTATATTAATAAAGCTCACGGTACATCAAGATCGTGCCAAATTAAGAACACGTGAGAGATCAAAAACATAGCTATTGGTACATACCCTCAGTCCCGAGGGTGAGCTACTCCCTTCTCGTCATGGAGATCGCCGGGGTAATGAAGATGGCCTCCGGTGATGATTTACCCCTCCGGCAAGGTGCCAAAATAGGGCTCCAAATGGTATTTTGAAGGTATAGAGGCTTACGGCGACAGAGTCGAAGTTCTAGGGTTATTTCTAGGGGTTTATCTATTTATATGATTTTTTGGCGTCGGTTGTCGGTGTCAAAACCGGCGGATCTCGGGTAGGGGGTCCCGAAATGTGCGCCTAAGGCTAATGGTAACAGGAGGCGGGGGACACAATGTTTACCCAGGTTCGGGCCCTCTCGATGAAGGTAATACCCTACTTCCTGCTTGATTGATCTTGATGATATGAGTATTACAAGAGTTGATCTACCACGCGATCATAGAGGCTAAACCCTAGAAGCTAGCATATGATTATGATTGTTGTTGTCCTACGGACTGAACCTTCCGGTTTATATAGACACTGGAGGGGGCTAGGGTTACACAGAGTCGGTTACAGAGAAGGAGATCTACATATCCGAATTGCCAAGCTTGCCTTCCACACAAAGGAGAATCCCACCCGGACACGGGACGAAGTCTTCAATCTTGTATCTTCATAGTCCAACAGTCCGACATAAGTATATAGTCCGGCTGTCCGAGGACCCCCTAATCCAGGACTCCCTCAGTAGCCCCTAAACCAGGCTTCAATGACGACGAGTCCGGCGCGCAGATTGTCTTCGGCATTGCAAGGCGGGTTCCTTCTCCGAATACTACATAGAAGATTTTGAACACAAGGATCGTGTCCGGCTCTGCAAAAAAAAAATTCCACATACCACCGTAGAGAGTAGAATATTCCACAAATCTAATCTGCTGACAACTTTTCACAGCGTGACATCACGCTGCGGCTTGGTCATTACGAACCGTTTTTCCCAGCCTGCCACTGCACGTGTTGCGAAGCAGTTTTATTGGCACGTCTTGTCGAAGCAGAGATCATGTTCCCCTTATCACGGGGTTCTCATAAATACGGGTGTGGGTAACCCAACCGTGCTTGTTAGTATGACTCCTCGATTTTAGGCAAGTTCCAAACGGCCACGCGGAGGACGCTTGATATTCACCCTCTTTATAAAGGGGCCAAGGCCTGTCCTTTTCTTCCCACGTTCGATCCTTCCCTTCCCCCACCTCGAGTTCCAACACCCAAGGCTCAGGCTAAGCCCTTTGGACCTTCAACCATGTCTGGATCGAACCTTCAAGGCCAGTGGATGGCCTCCTCTGTCACAGAGGAGGACATCAAGAAGCTTAGGGAGGCCAGGTATCTGACCGCCGAAATCCCGCACAGGCTGCCTGCTCAAGGGCAGGTCATCCCCACTCCCGAACCCAATAAGAGTGTCGTATTTGTTTCCCACTTCCTCCGAGGGCTAGGCTTTAGTCTTGATCCCTTTGTTAGAGGGCTCATGTTCTATTACGGGCTAGATTTCCATGATCTAGCTCCAGATTCCATCCTTCACATCTCGTCGTTTATCGTCATGTGTGAGGCCTTCCTCCACATCATCCCACACTTCGGCTTATGGCTCAAAACCTTCAATGTGAAGCTGAAGATGATCGACGGGCAACACGCGGAGTGCGGAGGTGCTATAATAAGCAAAGGCGCCGACGCCCTATGGCCAAAGGGTTCCTTCCCGGAGGTGTCCGACTTATTGCAACGAGAGTGGTTTTACATCACAACTCCCCAAGGTACAAAGCGGGCGGCCTCCCCCGCCTTCCGCTCGGGCCCTCCGCCCCAATTGGCGTCATGGGTCAACAAGGGGTTGGACTGGGGGGCAGTTAATGACGTGCTGACATTACAAAGCGCATCCGAGATCTCCTCAAGAGGGATGTTAGTCTTGTCAAGGTAGTGCAAGTAATGCTAGTTCGTCGGGTCCTGCCGTGCCAACGTTGATCTCTCCGTATGTGGGAGTTCAACCCGGAAGGACTGCGAACTATTCAACAATTCTTCGGCGTGACGCTCGAAGGGATGTACGGATTGTTCTTCGGATCATGAATATAGTGTTCGGACACCACCGAGGATGCGGGTCTCAACTGCAACCATCCAGATACCCAAGTAAGTAATTCCGCGACCGAACATGCCGTCTTTATATTTGTCACAACATCATACTGAAAAATTGCTCTCGGCCAGGACAGGATAAGAAAGGCGGAGAGGATCAGGTGTTCGGCCCCCCTTCCCGAAGGCTCGCCAGATCCTGTACTAACCAGGATGCTTGAGCGCGCACCCTATCAAGTGCCATCAGGAGAAGATGAAGGGAGTAATAGAGAAGCCGAAAGCGGGCTTCATACATTACACATCCAAACCAGGGGAATTAGTGTCTCTGCGAAGGAGGATAATCGGGGAGGTGAATCTAGAATCCCCTCTCCCCACGGGAAGAAAAGGGCCGCCTCTGAAGACTTGGAAACGGAGGTTTCCAAACGAGGGAAGAAACCTTCGCCAGGGGGCCCTACCCCGGAGGGCGTCCTTACCGCACAAATACGCAAGGGGGCCAGCCATCAACCGAGCTGTAAGTGAACAAAAGTACTTTGGTAAATATATCCCGCTTTATCTCTGAGAACAATAACCGAGACATATATCTTGTAGTCCGGCTCGTAGCCTTTCTTGACAGAGTTCGTCTTCGGGGGATCTTCTTCCGAAGATGATGGAGAGCGAAACGCCTCCTCCTGCCTCCCCGCCTCATGGGGCGGACGACCACGAGGTGTCGTCACGAAGGATTTCTCCTGATCCGCAAAGGCCAGAAGGTAACTCCTCGGCTGCCCGAAGTCCGGAGTATTCGGCTCCTAAGGAGAGCAATAGAAAGAGTCCGGGATTGTCTGGTGCACAACCGGACACACTGATGGGTCTTCTGGAGCAATCGGCTATCTCATAGGCGCATCATACCTTAATGGGTACGGTGGTTGAGAGGATTTCATCCGCTAAAAGCGGTTTGAATGAAGCTTTTACTAGCCTGCTAAGAGGCTTTGAGGTACGCAAAGTAATATATATGTATTTTTGACGGTACCGCACACGCTAGGTGTGCTCTATATAGATAGTAGCCCCTGAGACTCTGGTTGCCGTCTGGAGGCGGCAAACAGAGGATCATAGTCCAAGGTAATGATCGCGCTACTTTCATGTGCAGGCGGCTGAGGGTTCGGCGTCTGGCCGGACTGCTGATTTTGCCGAACTGAGGCGGCAGCTTGACGTGGCGGATGCCGACATCGCGCTTGTGAACAAGCAGCTTGACGAGGCACAGGGTATGTATTTTCGGGTGGTCTGCAAATATTAAGAGGAGCATGCTGCTAGTATCTATAATATGCTGTGACTGCAGATGGAGTTGCCGCCGTGGAGACCCTTCGGGCAAAACTTGCCCGAGCCAAGGAACAAGCTAGGAGAAGTGATGCGGCCGCCCTAAAGGCGGCTGAAGAGTTAAGAGCCGAATAGGCTGCTCAACGCCAGAGCGAAGATAAAATAGCCAAGATGGCTGTTGAGCTGAAAGATGCCGTCGGCCGATATGAGCTCCTGAAAAGGAAAGCTGCTTAAAGCGGCCGACCCATGTAAGGCCTTGAAGCAGCTGAAGAAACTCGCTCTGAAATCAGAGCGGCAAGGGAGGAGCTTCGTCAAGCCGGAGATATCGCGGGTGGGAAGCCCTTTTTGTTGCGGACGAAGTTCGGAGATCCAAAGTATGCCCCTCTGGATCAATTCTGGAGTGCTGCAGACGCGTACTTGGACTTGGTAAAGAGTGCTGCTGATGCGACTGAGTATTTCAAAGATCAGAAAGATCATGAGGTGGAAAGGCTGTTCTGGTCACTGTTCAGTGCTCCAAAGCGTCCGCTGCTGTTAAATGAACAAATGGCCGAGTGGGCCGAGCTCCATAGATTGTCCGGGCTTGCGATGAGGTCTGTCATGGATCACCTTTGGCCGAAGGGACCAAGGCCGGATAGTTATTTTGGTTTTGTGCAACGATTCCTTCGTGTTGAGCCGCATATCGACACTGTAAAGAGGTCGGCGTGCATAGAGGGTGCACGGATGGCTCTTGCCCGTGTTAAGACATATTGGGCAAGGATGGAGGCCATCGCTATTGCAACCCGGGGTCCGGTCGGAGGCCAGGACTTGGCCAAGCACTATTTTGAAGAAGTCCTAGAAGGTGCCCGTTTAATAGAGGCTCAGTGCTTGAAGAGTACCATGTTCGAGTGACATGTATCTGAATTGTAAAAACAATGCTATTTTGATTATAAAGGTTGTGTTTATACTTTGGGCCGAAAGTATTATAGTGCCTCATGTTCGGTCGTTTATATATGTATATAACCTGAAAGTTTGCAGTTGTCGGCTTCAGCCCCCACGCATGTAATGCGGGGGTGTTCGAAAAAGCGCGTAATCACACTTGATCCAACGTCTTGGTTCGTTAAGAAGGTGATAGCACGGCGAACAAGGCAATCAGACTATATAGCTTTAACACTTTCACTTAGCCATAGGAGTTTGACGGTGGGGCTACTATATAGCCCCTGGTACTTCTGCGTTCCTCCGAATACGGTGCACATACGTACATGACCGGGAAACCGGTCCTTCGTTAATGCGGAGGAATCGTGAAGATTCCACTGAGTCATCGAGTGGTTGACCAGTCTCGCAATTTATCATGATAGTCAGTTTTCGGCTTTCTCTACTGAGGTGCTCATCCAGATGAACCAGGGCACAATCGCAGTAGTTCTCTCGGTGCCACCTTAGCCGATAGAGCGGAACGTAAGGTAGCAAAACACGGGAGCCGGGCAAACCCAACTTTTGACCAAAGACATGATTCAGAGTTGATGCATATAAGGCCAAACTCGCAACGCCGAACACTCCCTAAGGTATTCGGACTTTACAACATATACTGGGCTGAGTAACGCCCTCAATAATGAGCCCTGAATTTCCAGGTACATGCATTAGTCTGGCATGACGAAATGCCAATAACGCCAGCATCCCTCTCGGTTGTGTTGAGTGCCCGAAGGGTGTGAAGCAACAAGAGACATTAAAAAAGGTTTACACAGGGTGTTAATCTAAAAAGAAACCTTTGAGCGGGGCCCTGCTGCACGTCTGCGCCTTTGTCTCTGTTGTGCCGTATCCTGGAAGGGTGTGGCACGATGATCATCTGCAAAAAGGAAAAATCCAGGTGAAAGAATCTGGTGTGATCATGCGAAAAGTTGGTTATTCTTAATGAACCATGAGAATTCAATCTATTATTGTATTAATAGGGTCAAGCCGAACTATGGGCCTTTTTTACATGCAGGCAGCCCCTAGCACCACCTATGGGGGTATGTATGTCCATCGACCCAAGCTCAGGTTTATCTGGGCTGCTACAAATAGTGGTGCGCCAGACACGTCTAACCGTGTCCGTGGTCTTGACGACCGATCATTTATTCTGGTTGGAGAGGCTGTTCAGTGTTCGGCTGCTAGAGCCGCCACATATTCTTCCGCACATAAGGAACGCTCTGTATTTCCGCTAACTGTGATGATGCCATGTGGACCGGGCATCTTAAGTTTAAGATAAGCGTAATGCGGTACTGCATTGAAACGAGCGAAGGTCGTTCTTCCGAGTAGTGTGTGATAGCCGCTTCGGAATGGAGCGATGTCGAAGATTAATTCTTCGCTTTGGAAGTTGTCGGGAGAACCGAATACAACCTCTAGTACTAGGGGGTGTCCGGACAGCCAGACTATCATCGTCCGCCGGACTCCAAGACTACGAAGATACAAGATTGAAGACTCCGTCCCATGTCCGGATGGGACTTTCCTTGGCGTGGAAGGCAAGCTTGGCGATACGAATATGTAGATCTCCTACCATTGTAACCGACTCTATGTAACCCTAGCCTTCTCCGGTGTCTATATAAACCGGAGGGCTTTGGTCCATAGGACAACATACATTACAACAATCATACCATAGGCTAGCTTTAGGGTTTAGCCTCCTTGATCTCGTGGTAGATCCACTCTTGTACTACCCATATCATCAATATTAATCAAGCAGGACGTAGGGTTTTACCTCCATCAAGAGGGCCCGAACCTGGGTAAAACATCGTGTCCCTTGTCTCCTGTTACCATCCGCCTAGACGCACAGTTCGGTACCCCCTACCCGAGATCCGCCGGTTTTGACACCGACACCTAGTATTACTCCTTTAAAGGTAGTATTGCTTTGGCTGATTCTTGACGGGTCTATCCCCATTTTGCGGATAGTGCCCTGATATATCAGATTAAGACTACTGCCGTCCTCCATAAGGACTCAGGTGAGATGGTATCCGTTAATTATTGGGTCGATGTAACGCCCCGAGACCGACGCTCCAGAAGACTTCCAGCTATTCCGAGTTTTGTCGTGCGATTTGTTTTGTTTGTGCATTCATCATGCCATCTCTTGCATTGCATCATGCCATCATATCATTAATTTTATAACTCTTTCAAATAAATTGTCTGGATCTTCGGTCCATTTAAATCGAGGGATATTCACAATGGTGATTTCTCTTTATAACATATCCTCCCAATATTTAGGGAGCTACTATAAAATATTCCATTAGCTTGGAATTCACCATAACACACTTGCAAAATATTCCAATGCCTTTGTTATCTTAATTCTTGGTCTCCAACCTTGCCATATATTCTTTCATCATATTCTGGAGCTCCACCAAAAATCCGAACATTTTTGGACCTTCCTTTTATCAAGACCTAGTTCAAACCATTTGAATTAAATTCAAATGAGTTTGAATTTACATCTTTCAATCATGCATCTTTTATTTTCCTGGATCGAGCTCATTTTTATGAGCCCGGAAAAATTAACCCCATGCTCAAATTATTTCTCCAACCCTTTCTTTATCTCCTTTTTCTTTCTTTGCTATTTACTGCTTTTGGTAAATAAAAGAGAAGTGGGGGATTAGAGAGAGAGAGAGATCCAGCGCAGCCCAACTCCTCTTGGCCTTTTTCCCTCTTAACCGAGATGGCCCATATAGGCCCACCTAACCCTCCTAACCCTAGCCGCCAGAGAGCCCGATCCCCTCTCCATCGATCTCCCCCTCTCGTTCCCGTGCTGCCGCCACACGCACACACACACGCACGCATCGAGCCAGGGAGACGAGCTCCCTGCGCCCGATCCCCTCACCACCCTCTCCTCGACCTCCTCGGCCTCCTCCTCCGCGATTCCTCCTTTGTCGCGCCGTCCCTACCTTCCCCTCGTCGCCTCCATCCCTTTCCCGGCCTCTGCGCGCGAGCGCTTGCACGCCCGTGCCTCCCGATCGATGTCGTCGCCACTCCGGCCGACGAGGACCCCCCTTGTGCCGCCAAGAGGAGAGCTCCTCTTCCTTGTGCCCTGCTCCTTCCTCCTGAGCCTCTCCCTCGAGCTTCTCTGCCTCCGCACCCGCAAGTCATCAGCGTTCCCGACGGCCTCGTCAGCCCCGTTGTTGAACACGGACACCTCCAGGAGCTTCCCCGAGTTCCAAGAGCTCTCGCGTCGCTCGTTCCCTGACGACGACCTCCCCTTCCTCTGGTCCTCCTCCTCACCTCGTGCCCAGCGCCAGCCATGGCTGCCTCGCTGTTGCTCCACCATGTTCGCCTTGCTGCAGCTGCTCCCCTGCGTCGCTCAAGTCCCAAAGAGCCCCTTTGCTCTTTCGTCACCATCGACCAGCAGAGCTCCGCCTCGCTTCCCATCAAGGCCGAAGTCGTCCCTTCTTCCAGTCGCTATCCTCTCGAGCGGCTCTGTTCGGCAGGCTCCCCTCCAAATTCGTCAATGCCTTTGTTTGACCCGTGTTCGACTACAGTGCAAACGCCAAGTTCCACTACGACATGCACCACTACTGTCGCTGAGGGTTTCGTCAAGTTCAACTACATCGACTAGGAATGGTGACGACCCCGAACATCTACGGAGAGTGTACAACTACCATCGCTGTGTACCACTACTTCCACTACCGCCGACATGTACGACTACGAAACGAGAACGACTACTTCCACGACGTCCGTGAACCACTACCGTCGCCCCGAAGATGTTGGATTCATCAAGTACCTCTCCGAGACGAATGTGTACAACTACCGTCGCCGTGAACGACTACTTCCCCAACGACCCGTGAACGACTACTTCCCTTGACGTTTTTGAACCGCCCCGAAATGCACGCTTCAAAGGTATAACCCTGAGATGACCGCCCGCGAACGAATGCTTGTGTGTGCACCGTGTCCGAATTGTCATTGCAAGTTCCTCCTCGTTTGCCATGCCGCCGTCCCGTGGGAACCCGGTAACCGGGAGCACCCCACCATCTTGCATGACTCGCTCACACTCACTTCCTTTTGCACCGGTATCTCCGTGAGCTACCGGAACCGATATGTTGCCGTGGCATGATTTTCGGATTCATTGCCGTGGCACCCGTTTTGTTCCGCCATGGTGACCAAATGCTTCATAACATGCTCATGTCAACATTTT
This sequence comes from Aegilops speltoides, assembly GCA_021437245.1. Classification (NCBI taxonomy): domain Eukaryota; kingdom Viridiplantae; phylum Streptophyta; class Magnoliopsida; order Poales; family Poaceae; genus Aegilops; species Aegilops speltoides. The sequence continues at coordinate 376,924,240 of CM038141.1, forward strand.
CATAAAAATTGCATAAACTTGCATATGTCATCCGCATCATGATAACAACATTTAAAATGTTTAAAATTGTGTTTTGCATTAAAACTACTAAATGACATATGGGGATTTCCGGAATAGTTGTTTTTTGTTCCGGCCTCATTTAAACTTGCCTAAATAGGTGATTTGTTCATGCTTCACCCCTTGCCATGTTTAATAACATTTAATATTGTTGGGTACATAACCGAGAGAGAACTAAATAATTGATGTGGTGTTTTGTCAATATGCAACTCATTGCATATTGAGCTCCACTTAACTTGTAGTATTGTTTGTTGCACTTTGCCATGCCATGCCTCATTAAACCGGACATGCATCATACTTGTTTGTGCATCATGCCATGATTATGCTTGTGTGTTTACCATGTTGTTTGTTTTTTTCCGGTGTTGCTTCTTAGTTCCGGTAATGTTGCAATTGTGAGGATTCGTTCGACTACTCCCGTTCGTCTTCTTCATGGACTCGTTCTTCTTCCTAGCGGGATTTCGTGCAAGATGACCGCTACCTCGGATCTCACTACTATCATTGCTATGCTAGTTGCTTCGTTCTATCGCTATGCTGCGTTACCTATCATTTGCTCTTCAAGCCTCCCAAATTGCCATGAACCTCTAACCTTTGACACCCTTCCTAGCAAACCGTTGTTTGGCTATGTTACTGCTTTGCTCAGCCCCTCTTATAGTGTTGTTAGTTGCAGGTGAAGTTGAAGATTGCTCCATGGTGGACAGGGTTATGTTGGGATATCACAATATCTCTTATATTATTAATGCATCTATATATTTGGTAAAGGGTGGAAGGCTCGGCCTTATGCCCGTGTTTTGTTCCACTCTTGCCGCCTCTAGTTTCCGTCCCCACCGGTATTATGTTCCCGATTTTATGCGTTCCTTACGCTGGTCGGGTGATTTATGGGACCCCTCGACAGTTCGCTTTGAATAAAACTTGTATAGCAAGGCCCAACCTTGGTTTTACCATTTGGCTCACCTAGCCCTTTTTTCCCTTGGGTTTCCGGAGCCCGAGGGTCATCTTTATTTTAGCCCCCCCGGGCCAGTGCTTGTCTAAGTGCTGGTCCGAACCGAGTAGATCATGGGCCCCCTCGGGCAACTCGAGGTTTGGTTTTTTCGCTTTCTTCAACCTTCCCCTTTCCCCTTTTTTCCCTTAAGTTTTGGCCTGCTTGAAACCCAAAGGTTTAATGGGATTTGCAAGTTGGGGTTCCCAGAACAACAAAACTGCAGGTCTTGTTTTGGTAGACGGGGCCATCTTGCTTTTGGCTTTTTTCGACCGGGAAGGTTCGTCCGGGCGCCGGAGCCTTGGTTTTGGTTTGTTTTCATTATTTCGGAGGGCTTGTTTTATTTAACCGTGGCTTCCGCCGGAATCCCCACTAATGTTGTTGGGTGTAAAACCACCCCTTGCCCAAAAGCGGGTTCAAATTGTTGGGCTTCCAGGGCCTTCGGTTTTTCCCGGGAAGGGTTCCAAGGGCCATCGGCCCAAGGACATCCTGCTTGAAAGGTGTTTCCGCATCCGGCAGCCCGACCAATTTGAATTCCTTCTGGTAAAAATCGTTCCAAAGGCTTAGGCCTTTGGTTGTTTGGAAATTTTATTGTTTTACCTTAAATTTTCGTCCCCAGGTTCGGGCATGGGCTAAATTCCCGGCCTTCAATTCCCCCTTCCCTTTGGTTTTCGGGGGCTTTTTCCCCCAAGCCCGAGCTGGTTTTCAATTTTGGGGCCAGGAATTTAATTGGCGTTTGGAGATCCATCTCCGCTTTTAAATTGGTTTTGTGAAGGTAAAGCTCAATCCGGCCACCTTTCCTGGTTCTTATTTTTCGCGTTGTTTTATTCCCGGGGTTTTCCCCGAAATTTGACCAAGGATTTTCGGTAACTGGGGTAAAGGGGCCAACCCCTGTTTGGGAATGGTCATGGCTTGTTGGGCGCCTTGTTGGTTTTTCCGGGATTTCGACCCATTCGTCAATATAGGCTTGGGGCTTGGATCCGGCGCCGAGAATTCCTTTAGAAATTTCCAAAGTTCGCCCCCAAGGTTTTTTGGTTATGTTACTTAAATCGTCTGATTGGGGCGGCTAGGTCCTTTTCGCCGGGAAAGGATTCAATTCCTAACCCAATTATTTTTCGGGAAGGGCCCCTCCATGGCCTTTCAATTTGGAGGCAATTTGGGCTGGAGTTTTTGTGGTTAAATGAATCCGCCCCCGTTTATTTTTCTTCAGGTGGCCAATTTTGGGTTTTCCTCTCAAATTTGACCGGATCTCGGGAACGGGCCAAAAGGCCCCTTTGTTCTTCAAGCTTTCGCCGGTTGGTTGTGTTGGGGTTCTCGTTCCCAATTCTTTTCCGGGTGGTTGGTCATCGCCGACCTTTTCCTGAGACCGATTTAGGTTTTTGTCCTCCCTTTGGCTTTGCTTTTTTCCTTGGAGGAAAGGGTGGATGCCAATATTGCAAAGGGTTTTCGTTTTAAAAAGGTACAATTCCGGGAGGTTTCCTTTGGTCCCACGCCACCAACCCAAACAAGAACTTTGCCCAACCAATGGGGTTGAATCCTTCCACCCTTAAAAGTTGGTTCTTAAGTTTGGTGGTAAATAATTTTTGGATTTTTTTTAAGGGGAAAAGTGATGCTAAAAGTTTTTGAAAGTTTATGATTTGGTTTGCCGGGCCTTAGGTTTTCCTTAAGGGGGTTTCCAAATAGCATAAGTATTTCCCGGTTTAAGAACCAAATTCAATCCAAAAGGATTAAAAAGTAATAAAAAACAAACAAGAATGGAACCAACGCTAAAGGGTTGTCAATCCCCTTCCGCCATCTTAAATTAATCCAAAGATTTATAAAGATAAATTAGGTATTTTAAATTAAAAAGGAAAAGTAAAGATTAAAAAGATTGAAACATTGATGTAGAGGGGATAAACTATGGCCTTTTGATAATAAATTCCCTTTTTATCCCGAATTGGAAAATAATAATTAGGTTTTCAGGCCTGGCCCATGGGAAAGGAACACCGGCAAGAATTGAACCCCCAAAGTTACACTTTCCCACAAGAAAGATCAATCTAGGTAAAGGCCAAAAAACCGATAAATTAAAAGAGACTTGAAAGGGATAAACTTAATCAAAAAAAAATTTTTAGAGGAAAATCAAATTTTTCCCTTTAAGGGAAAAACCGAAATTAAACCCAAACAATTCCCATTCGGATCTTGACCAAACCAAACCGAAAAAGAGTTCAAAGAAATTAATCCCAAAAAGAATTAAGGAGAACAAATATTTCCAAAAAAGAAAAACCCAAATCACTTAAAACAACCAAAAGGTTAATGGAAAATCTCCAAAAATCGGAGAACCATGGTTTGAATGGAAAGGCCTCCCTGTTAATTCTTCCAAGGGAGGCCCCAACTCCAAGGATGGGTTGGATTGTAGGTTCCCTGGTTGGAAATTTTTCCGGGCCCCTTGATGGGTTCGGAACTGGGTATATAAGGAGGAAGAAGTAGGGTCGGATGCTTAGGGCCCACGAGAATAGGGGGGGCCGGGGGCCCTCCACCCTCGTGGCTTCCTCGATTCTTGACTTTCACCCAAGTCCTTCGATCACATTCATTCCAAAAATCACGCCCCAAAGGTTTCATTCCGCTTGACTCCGCTTGATATTCCTTTTCCAAAACACTAAATAGGCAAAAAACAACAATAGGCCGGGCCTCCAAGTAGGTTAGTCCCAAAATGATATAAATGTTAAAGTAAAGCCCATAAACATCCAAAACGGGTAATATAATAGCATGGAACAATCAAAATTATAGATACGTTGGAGATGTATCAAGCATCCCAAGCTTAATTCTTGCTCGCCTCAGTAGGTAAATGATAAAACAGATTTTTGATGTGGAATGCTACCTAGCAAAATTCTCAATGTAATTTTCTATATTGTGGCATGAATGTTCAGATCCAAATGATTCAAAAAAAAAGTTATATTGACATAAGAAATAGTAATACTTCAAGCATACTAATTAAAGAAATCATGTCTTCTCAAAATAACATGGCTAAAGAAAGTTCATCCCTACAAAATCATATAGTTAGGCTATGCTTCATTTTTCCCACACAAAAATGCTCCCATCTTATACACCCCCGATGACAAGCCAAGAAATTGTTTCAGATTTAAATAATCTTAAACTTTTTCAACTTTCACGAATACATGAGTGGAGCCATGGATATAGCACTATGGGTGGAATAGAATATGATGATGGGGATTGTGGAGAAGAAAAAGAGAAAGTCTCACATTGACGAGGATAATCAACGGCTATGGAGATGCCCATCAATTGATGTCAACATGAGGGTAGGGATTGCCATAACATGCACTAGAGCTATAAATATATGAAAGCTCAACAAAAGAAACTAGTGGGTGCGATCCAACTTGCTTGCTCACGAAGACCTAGGGCATTTTGAGGAAGCCCATCATAGGAATATACAAGCCAAGTTCTATAATGAAAATTCCCACTAGTATATGAAAGTGACAACATATGAGACTCTATATGAAGAACATGGTGCTTTTGAAGCACAAGTGGAAAAGATAGTAACATTGCCCCCTTTTTTTTTTTATTTTCCTTTTTTTTTTTTTTTTTGGCCTTTTTGGCCTTTTTTTTTTTTTTTTTTTTTGGACAATGCTCTAATAATGATGATCATCACACTTTTATTGATTTACAACTCATGAATTACAACTCAAAACTAGAACAAGATATGACTTATATGAATGTTCCCCGGTAAACGGGATGGGCAATGAATCAAGAGTGACATGTATGAAAATTTATGCATGGTGGCTTTGCCACAAATACGATGTCAACTACATGATCATGCAAGACAAAATGACAATGATAATGTATGTCATAAGAAAAACGGAACGGAACGGTGGAAAGTTGCGTGGCAATATATCCTGGAATGGCTATGGAAATGCCATAATAGGTAGGTATGGTGGCTGTTTTGAGGAAGATATAAGGAGGTTTATGTGTGATAGAGCGATCATATCACGGGTTTGATGCACCAAAGTTTGCACCAACCTCAAGGTGAGAAAGGGCAATGCACGGCATCAAGAGGCTAGCAATGATGGAATGAGAGGCGATAATCCATGGACTCAACATTAGTCAAAAGAACTCATAACTTATTGCAAAAATCTACAAGTCATCAAAACCAAGCACCCGCGATGCTTCTAGGGGATAGATTGGTAGGAAAAGACCATCTCCGCCCCCACCGCCACTCATAAGGATGCAAATCTAAGAACACCTCATGTTTCAAATTTGTTACACAACTTTAACCATAATGCGGCATGCTAGGACTTGCTAACTTCAACACAAGCATTTTAAATTCATAATCACCAACTAGCATGACTCTAATATCACTACCTCCATATCTCAAAACAAATATCAAGTATCAAATTGATCATAGCATCCAATTCACTTCCTATGATAGTTTTTATTATACCCAACTTGGATGCTCACCATTCTAGGACCAATTTTATAACCATAGCAAATACCATGTTGTTCTAAGAGACTCTCAAAATAATATAAGTAAAGCATGAGAGACTAACAATTTCTACAAAATTAATCCACCGCCGTGCTCTAAAAGATATAAGTGAAGCACTAGAGCAAAAACTTTCTAGCTCAAAAGATATAAGTGAAGCACATAGAGTATTCTAATAAATTCCAATCAAGTGGGCTTCTCCCAAAAGGTGTGTACAGCAAGATGATTGTGTAAAACTAAAAAGCAAATACTAATATCATACAAGACGCCCAAGCAAAACACATTCATGTGGCTTAATAAAAATATAGCTCCAAGTAAAGTTACCGATAAACAAGACTTAAAGAGGGATGCCTTCCGGGGATCCCCGCTTAGGCTTTTGCTATTTTGAATATCGGGGTGCCATGGGCATCCCCAAGCTTAGGCTATTGCCACCCTTATTCCATAGTCCATCAAATTTTACCCAAAACTTGAAAACTTCACAACACAAAACTCAACAGAAATCTCATAAGTCTTTAGTGAAAGAAAGAAAACCACCACATAAGGTACTGTAATGAACTTTCTTTATTTATATTGGTGTTAAAACCACTGTATTCCAAGTTCTCTATGGTTTATGCCACTTAATACTACCCATAGATGCATCAAAATAAGCAAACAACACACAAAAACCGAATCTGTCAAAAAATGTAATTCAGAGAATCGAACTCTCTAATACTGAACTCTAAAACTCCTAACAAAATAGGAAGTCCCGGCAATTTGTCTATTGATCTACAAAAATAATCAACGCAAAATCACGTTTCTGTGAATTACTAAAATTATTTTCGAAAGTTTCTGTTTTTAAGCAGAATCAAATTAACTAACACCATGTTGGGGAACGAGTATTTAAAAATTTCCTACGCACACGCAAGATCATGGTGATGCATAGGAACGAGAGGGAGAGTGTTGTTCTACCCTTGTAGATCAAGGAAGCATCACAACGAGAGGAAGTAGTCGACGTTTCCTCCGGATCCAACCGATCCTAGCGCTAATTCCCCGCCCGAAGTTCTTGACACACGATAGCCCGCGACGCCTCGGCCCGATCCAAAGAAAGCTGGGAGAGAGTTCCACAAACGGCCAGGGACGATCTTGATGTTCTCTGACGCAGGCTTCGCCTAAGCACCGCCAACGAATGACCGAGGTGGAATATGGTGGAGGAGGGCACCGACACGGGCCATTCTCAAGGATCAACTTGTGTGTCCATGGGGTGCCCCCTCAGAATAAAAGGGGGGGAGGAGGAGGCCGCCTACTATTGGGCGCCATGGGGAGTCCTACTCCCACCGAGGTAGGATTCCCTTTCCTAGTCCAACTAGTAGTCCTTCCATGTATTAGAGTGGAGACAAGGAAGGGGAAGAGAGGAGGAAGGAAGGTGCGGCCCCTCCTTAGTCCAACCCGACCAGGCCATGGGGCGCGAGCCTGCCCTAGGCAGCCCTCTTCTTCGCAGGCCCAATAAGGCCCAATATTTCTCCCCGGAATTCCTTAATCTCCCAACCAAAATAATTAATCACTTAACCTTTCCGAACTAATATAGTGTTCCAATATATCGATTTACGCCTCGACCATTTAGACTCCATGTCCGGGATCACATCCGGACTAACTCCTTCCGACATCAAAATACACAAACTCATAATATAACCGCTATCAAAACCTTAAGCGCAGGGATCCTACGGTTCGAGAACAATGTAGACATGACCGAGATGCCCTGGTCAATAACCAATAGGGGACCTCGGATGCCCATATTGGTCTTTACATATTCTACAAGATCTTTATTGGCAACCGATAACAACATACGTTGTTCCCTTTGTCATCGGTAAATTTACTTGCCCGAGATTCGATCGCCGGTATCCAAAGACTTAGTTCAATCTCCAATCCGAAAGTCTTTTACCTCGTTACATCATCTCGCAACTAACTCATTAGTTGTAATGCTTGCAAGGCTTAAGTGATTGCATTAGAGAGGGCCCAGAGATACCCCCGATGATCGAGGGACAAATCCTTAATCCAAATACGCCAACCCAACATCGCCTTTTGAGACAAGTAGACCCTTTATAATCACCCCCAGCCAGACGCTTTTAGTACCCAAAGTGTTCCTCCAAAAACGAGAGTTGCAAATTAATAGTTATAGGAACATGTATAAGTCATGGATAAAAGCAGAGCAACATACTAAACGATCGGGTGCTGCTAATGGAATGGGTCATGTCAATCGATCATTCAACTAATGATTGACCTTGTTAATCAAATGACAACTCCTTTGTCTATGGTTAGGAAACTTAACCATCTTTGATTAACAAGCTAGTCAAGGAGGCATACTAGTGACACTCTTGTTATATTCACACATGTATTATTTCCGAATACAATTCTAGCATGAATAATAAACATTTATCATGATATGAGGAAATAAATAACTTTATTATTGCCTCTAGGCATATTTCCTTCCCTTCCCAATTGCACTAGAGTCAATAATCTAGATTACACAAGAATGATTCTAACACCCATGGAGTCTTGGTGTTGATCATGTTTTGCTTGTGGAAGAGGCTTAGTCAACGGGTTCCGCAACATTCAGATCCGTATGTATCTTGCAAATCTCTATGTTCCCACCGGACTAGATCCCGGATGGAATTGAAGCGCCTCTTGATGTGCTTTCCTCTTGTGAAAACTGGATTCCTTCGCAAGGCAATCGCCCCAAAGATTGTCCAAGATTTTCATTGGACCCAGCACTAGGTATGACACCAGATCGGATATGAACCCTTCATCCGCATTTCATTGGTTGCTTCGCGCTATGTATTCCGCCACATGTAGATCCCGCCACGACGCTTTGTTTTGAACCGCACTAACCCAACCCAACCGCTTAATGTAAACACGATCCGTTTGGATTTAGAATCGTTCGGACGGTCAAAGCTTGCATCAACGAATCCATTTATGAGCTCGTCACCTCCATATACGGGAAACATATCCTTAGTCCTTTTTAGGTATTTCAGATGTTCTTGGACCCTTCCCAAAGGATCCACTCGATTTTTGGTACCTTCCCTGCTAAGCTTATAAAGGCCACATCGTGTCCGGTACACGATTGCATACATGATAGAGCCTAATGGTCGAGGCATAGGGAACATCTTTCATTTTCTCTTCTTCTTGGTTCGGCATTGAGTCTTACTCAACTTCACACCTTGTAACAAGAAGAACCTTTCTTTTGCTTGATCCATTTTGAACTTCTTCAAAATTTTGTCAAGGTATGTGCTTTTGGAAAGTCCAATTGCCGCCTTGATCTATCTCTATAGATTTTGATGCCCAATATGTAAGCACCCCGAGGTCCTTCATCGAAAAACTCTTATTCAAGTATCCCTTTATGTTATCCAGAAATTTAATTTTCATTAGTAATATGTCATCTACATATAATATCGAAATGCTAAAGCTCCCACTCATTTCTTTTGTAAATGTGCTTCCCAAAAGTCCGGATAAACCCAAATGCTTTGATCACACTATCAAAGCGCTTATTCCAACTCCGAGATGCTTGCACCACCATAAATGGATCGCCGAGCTTGCACACTTTGTTAGCTCCCTTTGGATCGATAAAACCTTCCGTTGCATCATATACAACTCTTCTTCCGTAAACCGTCAGAATGGGCTTTACATCCATTTGCCAAATTGCATAATCATAAAATGCGGCAATTGCTAACATGATTCGGACAGATTTAAGCATCGCCACGGTGAGAAGGTCTCATCGTGTCAATCCCTTGAACTTGTCGAAACCCTTTCAAAGTCGAGCTTTGTAGATAGTAACATTGGCTACGCCATTTTCTTCTTGAAGATCCACTTGTTTTCTATTGCTTGCCGACCTTCGCAAGTCAACCAAAGTCCACACTTTGTTTTCAACATGGATCCCATCTGCATTTCATGGCCTCAAGCCATTTTTGGAATCTGGCTCACCATCGCTTCTTCATAGTTCGAGGTTGTAGGATCAAGAAGGTGAGAGTGTCTAGAGGGGGGTGATTAGACTACTCGACAAGATAAAAATTATGCCTTTTGACAAAGACAAGTTTTTGGCAGATTTTGCATATCACACAAGTCAAGTAGCATACTACACATGCAATTTAGAGTATGGGCAGGGAAAGTAAATTGCACAAGTAGTAGAGAGAAGTGGAGAAGATCAAACGCAATTTGGAGACACGGAGATTTTTTCGTGGTTCCGAGTAGGTGGTGCATCGCCAATCCACGCCTGATGGAGACTTCAACCCACCTGAGGGTAACGGCGAGAGTCCACGGAGGGCTCCACCCACAAAGGGTCCACGGAAGCAACCTTGTTCATGCCATCATGGCAACGCCCACCTGAGGGCTAGCCTTACTGGGTAGGTCTTCACGGAGGCGATCTCCTTGCCCTTACAAACTTCTTGGTTCAACTCCACATCTCGACGGAGGCTCCCAACCACACCAACTAATCTAGGAGGCACCACCTCCAAAAGGTAATAGATGGTGTTGATGATGATGAACCCTTGCTCTTGTGCTTCAAATGATAATCTCCCCAACACTCAACTCTCCTCAGATTTGGCTGTGGTGGAAGAAAGGATTGAGGGAAAGCAACTTGGGAAGGCTAGAGATCAAGCTTCATATGGTGGGAGGAGCAACTTGATCTCAACACAAGGGTAGGTAGTTCTCTTCCTAAATGTAAGGTAGGAGTGGTAGTATTTTCGATGGCCTTCCACTAATGAAGAGGGGGTGGAGGGTATTTATAGCCTCCAACAAAAATTCCAACTGCTACAACATTTGACCAATCTCTCGACCGGTTGACAACTCCTGAGACCAAAGTTCAAATTATGTGAACGTTGGGATTTTCTTGGGACCAAAATACAAACCTTGAGTCCGATTCGTAAAGACAAGAGCTTGCCAATTCTTTGGGACCGATTTCATCATCTCGGGACAACCGATTTGAGATGTTAAGTTAAAGCTTTAACCGTTTCGTGAGACCGAAGTTCAAAATCGGAAAATCCGAGATTTCTAGGGTTTGGCTATATGGCGAGGTGGTTCATCTTGGGTGACGAAGTTTGGATTCGTGGGACCGAGATTACTTATGAGTGTATATGGCGGAGAGTTGTTGATAGTTTAGGAGATGTATCACTAAGCACTTTGAGCAACCAGATCATCATCATAACCTCATCCCCTTTAATAGTATTGGCTTTCCTATGGACTCAATGTGATCTAGGATCACTAAACCAAAATGGAGTCTTGAGCTTTGCCAATGCTTTTTTAGCATTTTGAGGGGTCCACCCTTCACCTTTTGCCATGCCAATGTGATTGAATTTCCAAACATACTTGATAAAAGCATTAGTCCAACTACAAAAGTTGTCATTAATTACCAAAACCACCGAGGAGCAAATGTGCTTTCAATCTCCTTTTGGTAATTGATGGCAACACACAAAAACAAGACATCAAAGCCATCAAAGAAAGATGTAATTATCACAAAGCTTTGACAAACATGTAGTACAAGTTCCCACAAGTGTGCAAGATTTTCATAAATTATGGTTTTGGACTACCACAAGCACACAAGAGAAAAGCAAGATGTGCTACATGCAGCTTGGCTATATGCATCGAAAGCGATGAAAAGAAGTGAGTGATAATGATATGTGCATGGTGATTTCTTGCAAACAAGTATTCACAAGCAAGTCACCATCATGCACATTCTCCAAGGTATATATTTACCTTTGAGGTTCCTTGGCATTGTACCAAGAAATAGACTTGGGAAAACAAGGTTAGATAACACAAGAGTATTTCTTCAACCAACTGCAAGAACATCAAGAATACCAAGCCGGGATGACATGTATAAAGGGTGTCTCATATTGAGCCAAGTCGAATCAAAAACATGTCTCCCAAATAAAAGATTTTCAATGAACTCGAGAGATTTTGCTTTCCATAAGATATCAATTGTGAAGATTCCCTCCTTTGAGTTGTCTCGAACAAGGGGTTTGATGGAAAGAGCAAAATCAAATGCCAATTGTAATATCCAATGTGGAACACGGCAAAGCTTTGATGTGATTCTCTTCCCCTTAAGGTAAGATTGCCTTCTTCTCCCCCTTCCTTTCCCCTAAGTCTTCCCTTGACATCAAGTGCCAAAAGGACAAAAAACTAGGAAGGTCGGAAAGATGAAAGGAAAGAAGGGATCCTTAAGAATCACAACGGGCAATAAGAAAACGCATAGAGAATCATTGAGTGGAGCCGCAGAAGATGATATCCCGAAGAAGTAAATCGGACACCAATTGATATGGATCGGGTGTCCGAAAGTCGGGACTTAGGCGATCCTTTTCGTTAGACCGAAGTAATTAAGTCGGTGACGCCGAAGTTTAATTCCAAGGAAATAGTAAATAATTCAGCTCACTTTGCAAGGAATGTTTCAAAGGATTTGCAATGAATTTGTAAAAGATTTTCAAGGAATTGATCAGAGCCAAAAATGATATTCACAAAAACAGAAGAACAAAAATGAAAAGGATTCCTAGATGAAGTTTTTTTTTAATAAAATGAAAACTCAATGAGAGATCATAAGAGAAAATAGAAAAACTCCAAAACATATGTACTTCATCTAGATAAGGGTCTGAAAAGTCACCTATGTTTGAGTATATTGATTTAGGAGTCAAATGAGAACATTTGATCATAGGTCATACTATCGCTTAAGCTCAAAATGGGGTTGCCATTTTCGATTAACATTTGATGTGATCACATCTCGAAGTGCTTGTACTCATGACTTTGAGCAAAGCTCCTTAAAGATGTGAAGAACATTTGGGCTTGTTGTTGCTTTGTTCATGTAGGTGAACTTGATGTAGGTGCTCATTGAATTGAAGTTGGAGCCCATTTTCACTTGTGTAGTTCATCTTCCTACATGGGTTAGGCAAGCAAGGAAATACTCAAGGATATCCAAGATGACAAGAGGAAATACTAGATGTATAAGGTGTCAAAAGGATATTGGAATTTTGTTCCTTGAACTCAACATCCCAAAGGGCTAGATACTTGGTCAATGACAAGATTACTCAAGATTTGAGGTGTGGTAATCTTGTGGAATGTAGATCATCCAAGTACCGCAAGGAGTTAGATGCAATACAAGGAGGCAATGTGTCCAAGACATATGAATCATCATAAGAGAAATATCAAGGATTAGTCAAGTAGGCTCATGCCTTGCATGCATCAATGGATTTTTCACTCCAAGTTTGAAGCATCAATGATGTTCAACTCACTCCTTGCTTACAAAACACCTTCTCATCAAGAGGTTTTGTAAAGATATCCAAGGTTTGTCAAGACTAACATGCTTAAGATTGATGTCACCCTTAGCAATGTGATCACGAATAAAATGGTGATTTAACTTCAATATGTTTCGCTCGAGAGTGTTAACCGATTGTGTCCAATCTTAATCGCACTCTCATTGTCACAAAGCAAAGGAACATGTCTCACATGTATCCCATAATCCTTGGCTTGAGTCATCCATAGTAATCGGCACAACATGAACCAAGCTATATATTCCGCTTCCAAAGGATAATGATAATGAAGTTTTGTTTCTTGGAGGACCAAGATACAAGGGATCGACTAAGGAATTGACAACCACCCAAGTTGATTTCTATCAACCCCCACACCGCATAGTCCGAATGGAATAGCAAGATGATTGTGTAAAACTAAAAAGCAAATACTAATATCATACAAGACGCTCCAAGCAAAACACATATCATGTGGCGAATAAAAATATAGCTCCAAGTAAAGTTACCGATAAACGAAGACGAAAGAGGGGATGCCTTCCGGGGGGATCCCCAAGCTTAGGCTTTTGGCTATTCTTGAATATCGTGGGGTGCCATGGGCATCCCCAAGCTTAGGCTATTGCCACTCCTTATTCCATAGTCCATCAAATCTTTACCCAAAACTTGAAAACTTCACAACACAAAACTCAACAGGAAATCTCATAAGCTCCGTTAGTGAAAGAAAGAAAAACCACCACATAAGGTACTGTAATGAACTCATTCTTTATTTATATTGGTGTTAAACCTACTGTATTCCAAGTTCTCTATGGTTTATGCCACTTAATACTACCCATAGATGCATCAAAATAAGCAAACAACACACGAAAAACCGAATCTGTCAAAAACAGAACAGTCTGTAGCAATCTGTAACTCTCTAATACTTCTGGAACTCTAAAACTCCTAACAAAATAGGAAGTCCTGGGCAATTTGTCTATTGATCTACAGCAAAAATAATCAACGCAAAATCACGTTTCTGTGAATTACTAAAATTATTTTCGTGCGTGCAAAGTTTCTGTTTTTAAGCAGAATCAAATTAACTAACACCATGTTGGGGAACGTAGTAATTTCAAAAAATTTCCTACGCACACGCAAGATCATGGTGATGCATAGGAACGAGAGGGGAGAGTGTTGTCTACATACCCTTGTAGACTGAAGCAGAAGCGATCACAACGTAGAGGAAGTAGTCGTACGTTCTCCTCGCGATCCAACCGATCCTAGCGCCGTTACTCCGGCGCCTCCGAGTTCTTGACACACGTATAGCTCGGTGACGCTCCTCGGGCTCCGATCCAGCAAAGCTCGGGAGAGAGTTCCACAAGACGACAGGCGTGGTGACGATCTTGATGTTCTACCGACGCAGGCTTCGCCTAAGCACCGCTACGATATGACCGAGGTGGAATATGGTGGAGGAGGGCACCGCACACGGCTAAGGAACGATCTCAAGGATCAACTTGTGTGTCCATGGGGTGCCCCCGCCCGTATATAAAGGAGGGAGGGAGGAGGAGGCCGCCCTCTACTATGGCGCGCCATGGGGAGTCCTACTCCCACCGGAGTAGGATTCCCCTTTCCTAGTCCAACTAGTAGTCCTTCCATGTATTAGGAGTAGGAGACAAGGAAGGGGAAGAGAGGAGGAAGGAAGGAGGGGTGCGGCCCTCCCTTAGTCCAATTCGGACCAGGCCATGGGGAAGCGCGCAGCCTGCCCTAGGCAGCCCTCTCTCTTTCCGCAGGGCCCAATAAGGCCCAATACTTCTCCCGGCGAATTCCGTAACTCTCCGGACTCAAAAAATACCGAATCACTCGGAACCTTTCCGAACTCGAATATAGTCGTCCAATATATCGATCTTTACGTCTCGACCATTTCGAGACTCCTCGTCATGTCCGTGATCACATCCGGGACTCCGAACTCCTTCGGTACATCAAAATACACAAACTCATAATATAACCGTCATCAAAACCTTAAGCGTGCGGATCCTACGGTTCGAGAACAATGTAGACATGACCGAGATGCGTCTCCGGTCAATAACCAATAGCGGGACCTGGATGCCCATATTGGCTCCTACATATTCTACGAAGATCTTTATCGGTCAGACCGCATAACAACATACGTTGTTCCCTTTGTCATCGGTATGTTACTTGCCCGAGATTCGATCGTCGGTATCCAATACCTAGTTCAATCTCGTTACCGACAAGTCTCTTTACTCGTTCCGTAATACATCATCTCGCAACTAACTCATTAGTTGTAATGCTTGCAAGGCTTAAGTGATGTGCATTACCGAGAGGGCCCAGAGATACCTCTCCGATGATCGGAGTGACAAATCCTAATCTCGAAATACGTCAACCCAACATCTGCCTTTGGAGACACCTGTAGTACTCCTTTATAATCACCCAGTTACGTTGTGACGTTTGGTAGTACCCAAAGTGTTCCTCCAGTAAACGAGAGTTGCATAATCTCATAGTTATAGGAACATGTATAAGTCATGGATAAAAGCAGTAGCAACATACTAAACGATCGTGTGCTAAGCTAATGGAATGGGTCATGTCAATCAGATCATTCAACTAATGATGTGACCTTGTTAATCAAATGACAACTCCTTTGTCTATGGTTAGGAAACTTAACCATCTTTGATTAACAAGCTAGTCAAGTAGAGGCATACTAGTGACACTCTGTTTGTCTATATATTCACACATGTATTATGTTTCCGGTTAATACAATTCTAGCATGAATAATAAACATTTATCATGATATGAGGAAATAAATAATAACTTTATTATTGCCTCTAGGGCATATTTCCTTCATCTCCCACTTGCACTAGAGTCAATAATCTAGATTACACAAAATGATTCTAACACCCATGGAGTCTTGGTGTTGATCATGTTTTGCTCGTGGAAGAGGCTTAGTCAACGGGTCTGCAACATTCAGATCCGTATGTATCTTGCAAATCTCTATGTCTCCCACCTGGACTAGATCCGGATGGAATTGAAGCGTCTCTTGATGTGCTTGGTCCTCTTGTGAAATCTGGATTCGCCGCTAAGGCAATCGCTCGATATTGTCACGAGAAGATTTTCATTGGACCCGATGCACTAGGTATGACACCTAGATCGGATATGAACTCCTTCATCCGACTCCTTCATTGGTTGCTTCAAGCAGCTATGTATTCCGCTTCACATGTAGATCCCGCCACGGCGCTTTGTTTTGAACGCACCAACCGACAGCTCCACCGCTTAATGTAAACACGTATCCGGTCTGCGATTTAGAATCGTCCGGATCAGTGTCAAAGCTTGCATCAACGTAACTGTTTACGATGAGCTCTTTGTCACCTCCATATACGAGAAACATATCCTTAGTCCTTTTCAGGTATTTCAGGATGTTCTTGACCGCATCCGATGATCCACTCTGGATTACTTTGGTACCTCCTGCTAAGCTTATAGCAAGGCACACATCAGTCGGTACACAGCATTGCATACATGATAGAGCCTATGGCTGAGGCATAGGGAACATCTTTCATTTTCTCTCTATCTTCTGCGGTGGTCGGGCATTGAGTCTTACTCAACTTCACACCTTGTAACACAGGCAAGAACCCTTTCTTTGCTTGATCCATTTTGAACTTCTTCAAAATTTTGTCAAGGTATGTGCTTTGTGAAAGTCCAATTAAGCGTCTTGATCTATCTCTATAGATTTTGATGCCCAATATGTAAGCAACTTCTCCGAGGTCCTTCATCGAAAAACTCTTATTCAAGTATCCCTTTATGCTATCCAGAAATTCTATATCATTTCCGATTAGTAATATGTCATCTACATATAATATCAGAAATGCTACAGAGCTCCCACTCACTTTCTTGTAAATACAGGCTTCTCCAAAAGTCTGTATAAACCCAAATGCTTTGATCACACTATCAAAGCGTTTATTCCAACTCCGAGATGCTTGCACCAGTCCATAAATGGATCGCTGGAGCTTGCACACTTTGTTAGCTCCCTTTGGATCGATAAAACCTTCTGGTTGCATCATATACAACTCTTCTTCCGTAAATCCGTTCAGAATGCAGTTTTTACATCCATTTGCCAAATTGCATAATCATAAAATGCGGCAATTGCTAACATGATTCGGACAGACTTAAGCATCGCTACGGGTGAGAAGGTCTCATCGTAGTCAATCCCTTGAACTTGTCGAAAACCCTTTGCGACAAGTCGAGCTTTGTAGACAGTAACATTACCGTTGGCGTCAGTCTTCTTCTTGAAGATCCACTTGTTTTCTATTGCTTGCCGACCCTCGGGCAAGTCAACCAAAGTCCACACTTTGTTTTCATACATGGATCCCATCTCAGATTTCATGGCCTCAAGCCATTTTGTGGAATCTGGGCTCACCATCGCTTCTTCATAGTTCGTAGGTTGTAGGATCGAAGAAGGTGAGAGTGTCTAGAGGGGGGTGATTAGACTACTCGACAAGATAAAAATTATGCCTTTTGACAAAGACAAGTTTTTGGCAGATTTTGCATATCACACAAGTCAAGTAGCATACTACACATGCAATTCTAGAGTATGGGCAGCGGAAAGTAAATTGCACAAGTAGTAGAGAGAAGTGGAGAAGATCAAACGCAATTTGGAGACACGGAGATTTTTCTTGTGGTTCCGATAGGTGGTGCTATCGTCAATCCACGTTGATGGAGACTTCAACCCACGGAGGGTAACGGCTGCGAGAGTCCACGGAGGGCTCCACCCACAAAGGGTCCACGAAGAAGCAACCTTGTCTGTGCCATCATGGCATACGCCCACGGAGGGCTAGCCTTACTCGGGGTAGGTCTTCACGAAGTAGGCGATCTCCTTGCCCTTACAAACTTCTTGGTTCAACTCCACATCTCGACGGAGGCTCCCAAGCGACACCTAACCAATCTAGGAGGCACCACCCTCCAAAAGGTAATAGATGGTGTTGATGATGATGAACTCCTTGCTCTTGTGCTTCAAATGATAATCTCCCCAACACTCAACTCTCCTCACTGATTTGGCTGTGGTGGAAGAAAGGATTGAGTGGAAAGCAACTTGGGAAGGCTAGAGATCAAGCTTCATATGGTGGGAGTGGAGCAACTTGATCTCAACACAAGGGTAGGTAGTTCTCTTCTCGAAAATGTAAGGTAGGAGTGGTAGTACTTTCGATGGCTCTCTCCACGAATGAAGAGGGGTGGAGGGTATTTATAGCCTCCACACAAAATCCAACCGTTACACACATTTGACCAATCTCGGTCGGACCGAAGTTGACAACTCGGTGAGACCGAAAGTTCAAATTATGTGAGCGTTGGGATTTTCGTGGGACCGAAAATACAAACTCGGTGAGTCCGATTCGTGTAAAGACAAGAGCTTGCCAATCTCGGTGGGACCGACTTCATCATCTCGGTGACACCGATTTGATGACGAAGATTCTGAAGCTTGGCAACTCAAGTTTCGGTGAGACCGAGTTCAAAATCGGAAAATCCGAGATTTCTAGGGTTTGGCTATATGGTGAGGTGGTTCATCTCGGTGTGGTGAGTTTGGAGTATCGGTGGGACCGAGATTACTTATGAGTGTATATGGCGGTGAGAGTTGCTGATAGTTTAGGAGATGTATCACTAAGCACTTTGAGCAACCAGATCATCATCATAACCTCATCCCTTTTAATAGTATTGGCTTTCCTATGGACTCAATGTGATCTAGGATCACTAAACCAAAATGGAGTCTTGAGCTTTTGCCAATGCTTGCCTTAGCATTTTGAGGGTCCACCTCTTGATCCTTTTGCCATGCCAATGTGATTGAATTTCTGAAACATACTTGATAAAAGCATTAGTCCAACCACAAAGTATGTTGTCATTAATTACCAAAACCACCGAGGAGCAAATGTGCTTTCAATCTCCCCTTTTGGTAATTGATGGCAACACACAAAACAAGACATCAAAGCTTCTTGAAAGAAAGACAGAATTATCACAAAGCTTTGACAAACATGTAGTACAGGCTCCCCTACAAGTGTGCAAGATTTTCATAAATTATGGTTTTGGACTACCACAAGCACACAGAGAGAAAAGCAAGATGTGCTACATGCAGCTTGGCTATATGCATCGAGCGAGATGAAAAGAAGTGAGTGATAATGCATATGTGCATGGTGATTTCTTGCAAACAAGTATTCACAAGCAAGTCACCATCATGCACATTCTCCAAGGTGCATATACTTACCTTGAGGTTCCTTGGCATTGTACCTGAAGAAATAGACTTGGGAAAACAAGGTTAGATAACACAAGAGTATTTCTTCAACCAACTGCAAGAACATCAAGAATACCAAGCCAGGGATGACATGTATAAAGGGTGTCTCATATTGAGCACAAGCTTGAATCAACAAACATGTCTCCTGGCTAAAAGATTTTCAATGAACTCGAGAGATTTTGCTTTCCATAAGATATCAATTGTGAAGATTCCTCTCCTTTGAGTTGTCTCGAAACAAGGGGTTTGATGGAAAGAGCAAAATCAAATGCCAATTGTAATATCCAATGTGGAACACGGCAAAGCTTTGATGTGATTCTCTCCCCTTAAGGTAAGATTGCTCTTCTTCTCCCCCTAAATCTTCTCTTCTCCCCCTAAGTCTTCTCCCCCTTTGACATCAAGTGCCGAAAAGGACAGCAAACTAGGAAGGTCGGGAAAGATGAAAGGAAAGAAGTGGGATCCTTAAGAATCACAACGGGGCAATAAGAAAACGTGCATAGAGAATCATTGAGTGGAGCTGCAGAAGATGATATCCTGAAAGAAGTAAATCGGTGACACCGAATTGATATGGATCGGTGTGTCCGAAAGTCAGGGACTTAGGGCAGATCCTTTTCGGTTAGACCGAAGTAATTAAGTCGGTGACGCCGAGTTTAATTCCAAGGAAATACAGAAATAATTCAGCTCACTTTGCAAGGAATGTTTCAAAGGATTTGCAATGAATTTGTAAAAGATTTTCAAGGAATTGATCAGAGCCAAAAATGATATTCACAAAAACAGAAGAACAAAAATGAAAAGGATTCCTAGATGAAGTTTTTTTTTAATAAAATGAAAACTCAATGAGAGATCATAAGAGAAAATAGAAAAACTCCAAAACATATGTACTTCATCTAGATAAGGGTCGGCGACAAAGTCACCTATGTTTGAGTATATTGACTTAGGAGTCAAATGAGAACATTTGATCATAGGTCATACTCATCGTTTAAGCTCAAAATGGGGTTGCCATTTTTCGATTAAGCATTTGATGTGATCACATCTCATGAAGCTGCTTGTACTCATGACTTTGAGCAAAGCTCCTTAAAGATGTGAAGAACATACCTTGGGCTTGTTGTTGCTTTGTTCATGTAGGTGAACTTGATGTAGGTGCTCATTGAATGTGAAGTTGGAGCGCCATTTTCACTTGTGTAGTTCATCTTCCTACATGGGTTAGGCAAGCAAGGAAATACTCAAGGATATCCAAGATGACAAGAGTGAAATACTAGATGTATAAGGTGTCAAAAAGGATATGTGGAATTTTGTTCCTTGAACTCAACATCCCAAAGGGCTAGATACTTGGTCAATGACAAGATTACTCAAGATTTGAGTGTGTGGTAATCTTGTGGAATGTAGATCATCCAAGTACCGCAAGGAGTTAGATGCAATACAAGGAGGCAAATGTGTCCAAGACATATGATCATCATCATAAGAGAAATATCAAGGATTAGTCAAGTAGGCTCATGCCTTGCATGCATCAATGGATTTTTCACTCCAAGTTTGAAGCATCAATGATGTTC
Organism: Aegilops speltoides; assembly: GCA_021437245.1. Lineage (NCBI taxonomy): Eukaryota > Viridiplantae > Streptophyta > Magnoliopsida > Poales > Poaceae > Aegilops > Aegilops speltoides. The sequence goes on from CM038141.1 coordinate 376,944,809, forward strand.
AACTCACTCCTTAGCGACAAAACACCTTCTCATCAAGAGGTTTTGTAAAGATATCGACAAGTTGTTTGTCGATCTGAACATGCTTAAGATTGATGTCACCCTTAGCAATGTGATCACGAATAAAATGGTGACGAACTTCAATATGTTTAGCTTCGAGAGTGTTGCCTTTGGATTGTGTCCAATCTTAATCGCACTCTCATTGTCACAAAGCAAAGGAACATGTCTCACATGTATCCCATAATCCTTAAGCGTTTGAGTCATCCATAGTAATCGAGCACAACATGAACCAGCAGCTATATATTACCTTGGCGGTGGATAATGATACGAATTTTGTTTCTTGGAGGACCAAGATACAAGGGATCGACCAAGGAATTGACACGTGCCGAAGTTGACTTTCTATCAACCTGTCACCGGCATAGTCCGAGTCGGAATAGCCAACAAGGTCGAAAGAGGCCCTCTTAGGATACCAAATGCCAAAGTTTGGTGTGTGTATCAAATATCTCACAATTCTTTTAACAGCTTTAAGATGACATTCTTTAGGGGCTGCTTGATATCGAGCACACATGCATACACTCAACATTATGTCAGGACGAGAAGCACAGAGATATAGTAGAGAACCAATCATAGATCGGTAAACCTTTTGATCAACAGGTTCTCCATCTTTTGTCAAGTCATTATGTCCACTTGTAGGCATGGGGTTCTCATACCTTTGCTTTCTTGCATGTTGAACTTCTTGAAGAGATCCTTGGTGTACTTTGTTTGTGAGACAAAGGTACCCTCCTTAGATTGCTTGATTTGCAACCCAAGGAAGAATTTAAGTTCACTCATCATGGACATCTCGTACTTCTCCGACATGAGCTTTCCAAACTTCTCGCTAAAATGAGGGTTAGTTGAACCAAAGATAATATCATCAACATATATTTGGCACACAAATAGTTCACCATCAACCCTTTTCGTGAATAGCGTTGAGTCTATTTTTCATATCTCAAAGCCTTTTTCAAGAAGAAAGCTAGTCAAGCATTTGTACCAAGCTCTAGGAGCTTGCTTAAGACCATAAAGAGCTTTGTGCAACTTGTAGACATGATTAGGCTTTTTAGGATTCACAAATCCGGGAGGTTGTTTCACAAATACTTCCTCCTCAATTTCACCATTTAGGAAAGCACTTTTGATGTCCATTTGATAGAGAGTAATATCATGGTGGTTGGCATAAGCAAGAAGAATGCGAATGGACTCAAGTCTAGCAACGGGGGCATAGGTCTCACCATAGTCCATACCTTCGACTTGTGTGTAACCTTGAGCTACGAGACGAGCCTTGTTGCGGATGACTTGTCCATCTTCATCTTGCTTGTTCCGAAACACCCATTTGGTTCCAATGACGTTTTGATCATCCTTGGGCTTCTCTACCAAAGTCCATACATTGTTCCTCTCGAAGTTGTGTAGCTCTTCGTGCATAGCGTTCACCCAATCCGGGTCTTCAAGTGCTTCTTCTACCTTCATAGGTTCAATACTAGAGATAAATGAGTAATGCTCACAAAAGTTAGCTAAGCGAGTTTTAGAGCGAGTAATTCTCCCGGAGTTGATGTCGTTCATCATTTGTTCCACGGGATGATTCTTCTTGACTCTTGCTCGAACTCGAGATAGCTTTTGTTGAGGTTGTGGCTGAGCTTCCTCATCATCTTCATCTTCTTCTTCTTCTTCTTCATTGTTGTTGGTGTTGTCTTGAGGCGGTGGAGAAGGAGGTTGTGGTGGATCTTCTTGTTGCACTTCCTCATCTTGGTGAGTTCCACTTGTGGAGGCCTCCATGTTGCCTTGAGGTTCATCTTGCCGTGAGGTAGGGGGCTCCACATATGTAGATGAGGTACTCTCCTTCACTTCCATGGGACGGATCTTCCCAATAGATAAATCTTGAATGCCTTCCGATGGGTCCTTGTCTCCTACATCAATAGGCATTTGCTCTACTTGCGAGCCATTAGATTCATCAAACTTCACGTCTACCGTCTCTTCAACCTTTCGGGTGAAATTGTTGTAGACACGGTACGTGTGGGAGTTTGATCCATAACCAAGAAAAAAGCCTTCATGAGTTTTAGGAGCAAATTTAGACCGACGATGCTTATCAAGGATATAGCATTTTGAACCAAAGACACGAAAGTATCCCACTTGGGGTTTGTTACCGGTGAGGAGCTCGTATGATGTCTTGCCGAGGAGCTTATGAAGATAAAGCCTGTTGATGGCATGACAAGTCGTCTCGACGGCTTCCCCCAAAAGTGCTTGATGTCTTGTATTCATCAAGCATCGTTCTCGCCGTCTCAATGAGCGTTCGGTTCTTCCTCTCAACAACTCCATTTTGTTGAGGAGTGTACGTAGCCGAGAACTCATGTAGAATCCCTTCCTCATCGAGAAAAGAGTCTACATGGGCGTTCTTGAACTCCGTTCCATTGTCACTCCGAACTTTCTTGATCTTCACCTCAAATTGATTTTGGGCCTTTCTGGCAAAGGTTTTGAAGATTCTCTGAACTTGTGATTTGTCATCAAGGAAAAATACCCACGTAAATCTGGAATAATCATCAACTATAACTAGACCAAAGGAGTTACCACCAAGGCTTTTGTAAGCATTGGGACCGAAGAGATCCATATGAAGAAGCTCAAGCGGTCTCCTTGTGGTCATGATGTTCTTCACGGGATGACTTCCACCTACTTGTTTTCCTGCCTGACAAGCACTACAAAGTCTATCTTTGTCAAAGAAAACATCTTTAACACCAAGAATATGATCACCTTTGATTAGCTTGTCTAGATTACGCATACCAACATGTCCAAGCCTTCTATGCCATAACCAACCTTTAGCAGATTTAGCAATAAAACAAGTTCTAGGTTGGGCTTTCTTAGTGAAATCAACAATATATAGATCACCTCTACGGATACCGGTAAATGCCATGTTATGATTGTCACGACGAAAGACTTGGCAATCTACTTCGATGAATAGCACATTGAATCCAAAGTCACTAATCTAGACACGGAAAGTAAATTGTATCCAAGTGATTCAACAAGCATGACATTTTGAATAGAGCTATCATGAGATATGGCCACCTTACCAAGGCCAAGTACCTTACCCTTGGAGTTGTCTCCAAAAGTCACATACTTGCGTGGACCATCGTTCTTTGCAAGCTCTCGAAACATGTCTTCGTCTCCGGTCATGTGATCGGTGCATCCACTATCAAGAATCCACTCTTTTCCGCCGGATATGTAGTCTCTCAGATTCGCCATAAGATTGAGACTCTTCATGATCTTGTCTAGCTCGGTGTCCGAATCGGAGTAATCATCATCATTCTCATGCTCATCATCATATTGACCCATAGATAGTTCATCATCAACTCCTAGGTCAATTTGACAACAACTTGCATTAGTTTTGTCAAAGTGACAATAATCATTGGAATGCAATACAAGAGCATTTCTAATTAGAGCATTGATAAGACAAGGATCACCCTTCTTTTTCATGAGATCACGAAGCTCAAAGAAGCATTTATCAAAGTTGGGATCATTGGGGCGCATCATATCAAATTCAATAGTCTTGTATAGAATTTCATCAAGACCTCTCAAGGAGCAGCCCGGATAAAGTTCTTCCAAGAACTTCCACATAGCATAGGCGCACTCAAAGTTTGTGACGAGCTTAAGCAAGTTATCGGGCAAACCTCTAATGATAAGATTTACAGTTCTAAGGTTACGAAGCAAATCAAGCTCTTCATCCATGGTAGGGTGCAAGGGGTCAAATGGAGGCACATATGGGGTTTCAACATATTTGCGCAAGTTATACATCTTAAAGATAATAAGCATTTCAATCCTCCATGAGTTATAGGACACTCCATTAAGAATAGGCACTCTATGGCTAACACTCCCAAACGTAGACACGTCCATCTTCCTCCAATGGTGTGTAAACCAAAGCAATGGAGACCAATGCTCTGATACCAATTGTAGGATCGAAGAAGGTGAGAGTGTCTAGAGGGGGGTGATTAGACTACTCGACAAGATAAAAATTATGCCTTTTGACAAAGACAAGTTTTTGGCAGATTTTGCATATCACACAAGTCAAGTAGCATACTACACATGCAATTCTAGAGTATGAGCAGCGGAAAGTAAATTGCACAAGTAGTAAAGAGAAGTGGAGAAGATCAAACGCAATTTGGAGACACGGAGATTTTTCTCGTGGTTCCGATAGGTGGTGCTATCGTCAATCCACGTTGATGGAGACTTCAACCCACGGAGGGTAACGCTGCGAGAGTCCACGGAGGCTCCACCCACGAAGGGTCCACGAAGAAGTAACCTTGTCTATGCCATCATGGCATACGCCCACGGAGGGCTAGCCTTACTCGGGGTAGATCTTCACGAAGTAGGCGATCTCCTTGCCCTTACAAACTTCTTGGTTCAACTCCACATCTCGTGGAGGCTCCCAAGCGACACCTAACCAATCTAGGAGGCACCACCTCCAAAAGGTAATAGATGGTGTTGATGATGATGAACTCCTTGCTCTTGTGCTTCAAATGATAATCTCCCCAACACTCAACTCTCCTCACCGATTTGGCTGTGGTGGAAGAAAGGATTGAGTGGAAAGCAACTTGGGAAGGCTAGAGATCAAGCTTCATATGGTGGGAGTGGAGCAACTTGATCTCAACACAAGGGTAGGTAGTTCTCTTCTCGTAAATGTAAGGTAGGAGTGGTAGTACTTTCGATGGCTCTCACCACGAATGAAGAGGGGTGGAGGGTATTTATAGCCTCCACACAAAATCCAACCGTTACACACATTTGACCAATCTCGGTCGGACCGAAGTTGACAACTCGGTGAGACCGAAAGTTCAAATTATGTGAGCGTTGGGATTTTCAGTGGGACCGAAAATACAAACTCGGTGAGTCCGATTCGTGTAAAGACAAGAGCTTGCCAATCTCGGTGGGACCGACTTCATCATCTCGGTGACACCGATTTGATGACGAAGGTTCTGAAGCTTGGCAACTCAAGTTTCGGTGAGACCGAGTTCGAATCGAAAATCCGAGATTTCTAGGGTTTGGCTATATGGTGAGGTGGTTCATCTCGGTGTGGTGAGTTTGGAGTATCGGTGGGACCGAGATTACTTATGAGTGTATATGGCGGTGAGAGTTGTTGATAGTTTAGGAGATGTATCACTAAGCACTTTGAGCAACCAGATCATCATCATAACCTCATCCCCTTTTAATAGTATTGGCTTTCCTATGGACTCAATGTGATCTAGGATCACTAAACCAAAAATTGAGTCTTGAGCTTTTGCCAATGCTTGCCTTAGCATTTTGAGGGGTCCACCTCTTCAGTCCTTTTGCCATGCCAATGTGATTGAATTTCCTGAAACATACTTGATAAAAGCATTAGTCCAACCACAAAGTATGTTGTCATTAATTACCAAAACCACCCAGGGAGCAAATGTGCTTTCATAGGTTCATCATGATCTAGTAGCATGACTTCCAGAACAGGATTACCGTACCACTCTGGTGCGAATCTTACTCTGGTTGATCTATGGGGTTCTGTAGTAACTTGATCTGAAGTTTCATGATCAACATCATCAACTTCCTCACTATTTGGTGTAGATGTCGCAGAAACCGGTTTCTGTGATAAACTACTTTCCAATAAGGGAGAAGGTACAGTTACCTCATCAAGTTCTACTTTCCTCCCACTCACTTCTTTCGAGAGAAACTCCTTCTCTAGAAAGGATCCATTCTTAGCAACAAATGTCTTGCCTTCGGATCTGTGATAGAAGGTGTACCCAACTGTCTCCTTTGGGTATCCTATGAAGACACATTTCTCCGATTTGGGTTCGAGCTTATCGGTTGAAGCTTTTCACATAAGCATCGCATCCCCAAACTTTAAGAAACAACAACTTTGGTTTCTTGCTAAACCATAGTTCATAAGGTGTCGTCTCAGCGGATTTTGGCGGTGTTCTATTCAGCGTGAATGCGGCCGTCTCAAGAGCATAACCCCAAAGCGATAGCGGTAAATCAGAAGAGACATCATAGATCGCACCATATCTAGTAAAGTGCGATTCTGACGTTCGGACACACCATTACGTTGTGGTGTTCCGGTGGCGTGAGTTGCGAAACTATTCGCATTGTTTCAAATGTAGACCAAACTCGTAACTCAAATATTCACCTCCACGATCGGATCGTAGAAACTTTATTTCCTTATTACGATGATTTTCAACTTCACTCTGAAATTCTTTGAACTTTTCAAATGTTTCAGACTTATGTTTCATTAAGTAGATATACCCATATCTGCTTAAATCATCTGTGAAGGTGAGAAAATAACGATATCCGCCACGAGCCTCAACATTCATCGGACCACATACATCTGTATGTATGATTTCCAACAAATCATTGCTCTCTCCATAGTACCGGAGAACGGGTTTTAGTCATCTTGCCCATGAGGCACGGTTACGCAAGTGCCAAGTGATTCATAATCAAGTGACTCCAAAAGTCCATCGGTATGGAGTTTCTTCATGCGCTTTATACCGATATGACCTAAACGGCGATTGCCACAAATAAGTTGCACTATCATTATCAACTCTGCATCTTTTGGCTTCGACATTATGAATATGTGTATCACTACTATCGAGATTCATTAAAATAGACCACTCTTCAAGGGTGCATGACCATAAAAGATATTACTCATATAAATAGAACAACCATTATTCTCGATTTAAATGAATAACCGTCTCGCATCAAACAAGATCCAGATATAATGTTCATGCTCAACGCGGCACCAAATAACAATTATTTAGGTCTAAAACTAATCCGAAGGTAGATGTAGAGGTAGCGTGCCGACCGCGATCACATCGACTTTGGAACCGTTTCCCACGCGCATCGTCACCTCGTCCTTTGCGGTGTTAAGCAATCAGTAGTCCTGTTTGAGTTGCAAATATTAGCAATGAACCAGTATCAAATACCAGTGCTCTGCGAGCTCTAGTAAGGTACACATCAATAACATGTATATCACATATACCTTTGTTCACCTTGCCATCCTTCTTATCCGCCAAATACTTGGGGCAGTTCCGCTTCGGTGACCGATCGCTTGCGGTAGAAGCACTCGATTTCAGGTTTAGGTCCGGACTTGGGTTTCTTCTCTGAGCGACAACTTGTTTGCTGTTCTTCTTGAAGTTCCTTCTTCTTCCCTTTGCCTTTCTTCTTGAAACTAGTGGTCTTATTGACCATCAACACTTGATGCTCCTTCTTGATTTCTACCTCCGCAGCTTTTAGCATTGCGAAGAGCTCGGGCATAGTCTTTACTAACCCTTGCATATTATAGTTCATCACGAAGCCTTTGTAGCTTGGTGGCGGTGATTGAAGAATTCATCAATGACACAATCATCCGAAGATTAACTCCCGTTGACTCAAGTGATTGTAATACCCGGACATTACGAGTATGTGCTCAGCGACAGACCCATTCTCTTCCATCTTGCAGCTATAGAAATTATTGGAGACTTCATATCTCTCAATCCGGGCATTCTGTTGGAATATTAACTTCAACTCTGGAACATCTCATATGCTCCATGACGTTCAAAACGTCGTTGAAGACCCGGTTCTAAGCCGTAAAGCATGGCACACTTGAATCAGAGAGTAGTCATCGACTTTGCTCGCGGACGTTCTTAATGTCGTCGGTTGCATCAAGAAGCGAGCCTGGCACCCAGCGGTGCATCCAGGGCGTAACTCTTACGTGCAGCAATGAGGATAATCCTCGAGTTCGGACCCGATCCGTGTAATTGCTACCATCATCTTTCAACTTTGCTTTCTCAAGGAACGCATTAAAATTCAACGGAACAACAAACGAGCCATCTATCTACAAACAAACATAGACAGGCAAGATACTATCAGGTACTAAGTTCATGATAAATTTAAGTTCAATTAATCATATTACTTAAGAACTCCCACTTAGACAGACATCTCTCTAGTCATCTAAGTGATCACGTGATCCAAATCAACTAAACCATAACCGATCATCACGTGAGATGGAGTAGTTTTCAATGGTGAACATCTTATGTTGATCATATCTACTATATGATTCACGCTCGACCTTTCGGTCTCTGTGTTCCGAGGCCATATCTGCATATGCTAGGCTCGTCAAGTATAACCTGAGTATTCTGCGTGTGCAAAACTGGCTTGCACCCGTTGTAGATGGACGTAGAGCTTATCACACCCGATCATCACGTGGTGTCTCGGCACGACGAACTTTGGCAACGGTGCATACTCAGGGAGAACACTACTTGATAATTTTAGTGAGAGATCATCTTAAAATGCTACCGTCAATCAAAGCAAGATAAGATGCATAAAGGATAAACATCACATGCAATCAATATAAGTGATATGATATGGCCATCATCATCTTGTGCTTGTGATCTCCATCTCCGAAGCACCATTGTGATCACCATCGTCACCGGCGCGACACCTTGATCTCCATCGTAGCATCGTTGTCGTCTACGCCATCTATTGCTTCTACGACTATTGCTACCGCTTAGTGATAAATTAAAGCAATTACAGGGCGTTTGCATTTCATACAATAAAGCGACAACCATATGGCTCCTGCCAGTTGCCGATAACTTCGGTTACAAAACATGATCATCTCATACAATAAAATATAGCATCACGTCTTGACCATATCACATCACAACATGCCTGCAAAAACAAGTTAGGCGTCCTCTACTTTGTTGTTGCAAATTTTACGTGGCTGCTACGGGCTTAGCAAGAACCGTTCTTACCTCGCATCAAAACCACAACGATAGTTTGTCAAATAGACTCGTTTTAACCTCCACAAGGACCGGGCGTAGCCACACTTGGTTCAACTAAAGTGAGAGAGACAGACACCCGCATGACCACCTTTAAGCACGAGTGCTCGTAGCAGTGAAACCAGTCTCGCGTAAGCGTCTGGCGTAATGTCGGTCCGGCCGCTTCATCTCACAATACCGCTGAACCAAAGTATGACATCTTTGGTAGGCGGTATGACTTGTATCGTCCACAACTCACTTGTGTTCTACTCGTGCAAAACATCAAACCATAAAAACCTAGGCTCGGATGCCCTTTGTTGGGGAACGTAGTAATTTCAAAAATTTCCTCGCACACACAAGATCATGGTGATGCATAGCAACGAGAGGGAGAGTGTTGTCTACATACCCTTGTAGACCGGGCGGAAGCGATCACAACATAGAGGAAGTAGTCGTCGTTCTCCTCGCGATCCAACCAATCCTAAGCGCCGTTACTCCGGCGCCTCGAAGTTCTTGACACACGTCAGCTCGGTGATGCTCCTCGGGCTCCGATCCAGCAAAGCTCCGGGAGAGAGTTCCGTCGGCTGACAGCGTGGTAGCGATCTTGATGTTCTACCGGCGCAAGGCTTCGCCTAAGCACCGCTCTGATATGACCGAGGTGGAATATGGTGGAGGGGGGCACCGCACACGGCTAAGGAACGATCTCAAGGATCAACTTGTGTGTCCATGGGGTGCCCCCTGCCCCCGTATTTAAAGGAGGGAGGGAGGAGGAGGCCGGCCCTCTACTATGGCGCGCCATGGGGAGTCCTACTCCCACCAGGAGTAGGATTCCCCCTTTCCTAGTCCAACTAGTAGTCCTTCCATGTATTAGGAGTAGGAGACAAGGAAGGGGAAGAGAGGAGGGAAGGAAGGAGGGGGTGCGGCCCCTCCCCTTAGTCCAATTCGGACCAGGCCATGGGGGGGCGCGCAGCCTGCCCTAGGCAGCCCCTCTCTCTTTCCCGCAGGGCCCAATAAGGCCCAATACTTCTCCCCGACGAATTCCCGTAACTCTCCGGTACTCCGAAAAATACCCGAATCACTCGGAACCTTTCCGAACTCCGAATATAGTCGTCCAATATATCGATCTTTACGTCTCGACCATTTTGAGACTCCTCGTCATGTCCGTGATCACATCCGGGACTCCGAACTCCTTCGGTACATCAAAATACACAAACTCATAATATAACCGTCATCGAAACCTTAAGCGTGCGGATCCTACGGTTCGAGAACAATGTAGACATGACCGAGATGCGTCTCCGGTCAATAACCAATAGCGGGACCTGGATGCCCATATTGGCTCCTACATATTCTACGAAGATCTTTATCGGTCAGACCGCATAACAACATCGTTGTTCCTTTGTCATCGGTATGTTACTTGCCCGAGATTCGATCGTCGGTATCAATACCTAGTTCAATCTCGTTACCGGCAAGTCTCTTTACTCGTTCCGTAATACATCATCTCGCAACTAACTCATTAGTTGTAATGCTTGCAAGGCTTAAGTGATGTGCATTACCGAGAGGGCCGAGATACCTCTCCGACGATCGGAGTGACAAATCCTAATCTCGAAATCGTCAACCCAACATCGCCTATGGAGACACCTGTAGTACTCCTTTATAATCACCCGATTCACGTTGTGACGTTTGGTAGTACCAAAGTGTTCCTCCAATGGCAGAGTTGCATAATCTCATAGTTATAGGAACATGTATAAGTCATGGATAAAAGCAGTAGCAACATACTAAGCGATCGTGTGCTAAGCTAATGGAATGGGTCATGTCAATCAGATCATTCAACTAATGATGTGACCTTGTTAATCAAATGACAACTCCTTTGTCTATGGTTAGGAAACTTAACCATCTTTGATTAACAAGCTAGTCAAGTAGAGGCATACTAGTGACACTCTGTTTGTCTATATATTCACACATGTATTATGTTTACGTTAATACAATTCTAGCATGAATAATAAACATTTATCATGATATGAGGAAATAAATAATAACTTTATTATTGCCTCTAGGGCATATTTCCTTCACACCATAGGTTATCCTATAGGTTCTACTTGGCACAAACACTAATTAAAACATAAAAACACATCTAAATAGAAGCTGGATGAAATATTTACTACTAAACAAAGCAAAAATCAAGAAACAAAAATAAAATTGGGTTGCCTCCCAACTAGCGCTATCCTTTAACGCCCTAAGCTAGGCATGATGATTTCATTGATGCTCACATAAAAGATAAGAATTGAAACATAAAGAGAGCATCATGAATCACGTGAAAAACACATCTAAGTCTAACATACTTCCTATGCATAGGCATCTTATGGGCAAACAAATTATCATAGCAAGCAAAAACTAGCATATGCAAGGAAGCGGAAAGAAACAATAGCAATCTCAACATAACGAGAGGTAATTTAGTAACATGAAAATTTCTACAATCATATTTTCCTCTCTCATAATAATTACATGTGGGATAATAAGCAAAATCAACAAAATAGCTATCACATAAAATATTTTCAACACGATTCACATGCATGCAAAGTTGACACTCTTCCAAAATAGTGGGATTAACATTAACTAAAGTCATGACCTCTCCAAACCCACTTTTATCAAAAAATTCATAAGATTGAACATTCTCCAAATATGTGGGATCTAAAGTTGACACTCTTCCAAACCCACTTTCAATAATATTGCAAACACTATTATCAATCTCATATTCATCATGGGGCTTAAATAAATTTTCAAGATCATAAGAAGAATCACCCCAATCATGATCATTGCAATAAGTAGTAGACATAGCAAATTAGTGAAGGAAATATGCCCTAGAGGCAATAATAAAGTTATTATTTATTTCCTTGTTTCATGATAAATGTTTATCATTCATGCTAGAATTGTATTAACCGGAAACATGATACATGTGTGAATGCATAGACAAAACAACATGTCACTAGTATGCCTCTACTAGACTAGCTTGTTAATCAAAGATGGTTATGTTTCCTGACCATGAACAAGGAGTTGTTATTTGATTAACAAGGTCACATCATTAGTAGAATGATCGATTGACATGACCCATTCCCTTAGCTTAGCACACGATCGTTTAGTATGTTGCTCTGCTTTTATCCATGACTTATACATGTTCCGTAACTATGAGATTATGCAACTCCGTTTACGGAGGAACACTTTGGGTACTACCAAACGTCACAACGTAATCGGGTGATTATAAAGGAGTACTACAGTGTCTCCAAAGGTAGATGTTGGGTTGGCGTATTTGAGATTAGGTTTTGTCACTCCGATTGCTCTGGAGAGGTATCTCTGGGCCCTCTCGGTAATGCACATCATCAAGCCTTGCAAGCACTACAACTAATGAGCTAGTTGTGAGATGATGTATTACGGAACGAGTAAAGAGACTTGCGTAACGAGATTGAACTAGGTATTGGATACCGATGATCGAGTCTCGCAAGTAGCATACCGATGACAAAGGAACAACGATGTTGTTATGCGGTCCGACCGATAAAGATCTTCGTAGAATATGTAGGAACCAATATGGGCATCCAGGTCCCGCTGTTGGTTATTGACCGTGAATAGTTCTAGGTCATGTCTACATTGTTCTCGAACCGTAGGGTCCGCACGCTTAAGGTTTCGATGATGCTTATTATGAGTTTATGTATTTTGATGTACCAAGAAGTTCGAGTCCCGGATGTGATCACGGACATGACGAGGAGTCTCGGAATGGTCGAGACATAAAGATTGATATATTGGAAGCCTATGTTTGGAGTTCGAATGGTTCCGGCGAAAACGGAATTTATCGAGTACCGGAGGTTACGGAACCCCGGGAGGTAAATGGGCCTCGATGGGCCTTAGTGGAAAGGAGAAGGGGCAGCCCTAGGTGGGCGCGCCTCCCCCCCTTCCCTAGTCCTACTAGGACTAGGAGAAGGGCCGGCCCCCTCTCTCTCTTTCCCTCCGGAATCCTAGTCCAACTAGGATTGGGGAATCCTACTCCCGGAGGAGTAGGACTCCTTGGCGCCCTCCCTTGGCCATGGCCCCTCCCCTTGCTCCTTTATATCACGGGGCGGGGGGCACCTTGGAACACACAAGTTGATCTTGAGATCGTTCCTTAGCCGTGTCGGTGCCCCCTCCACCATATTCCACCTCGGTTATACCGTCATGAAGCTTAGGCGAAGCCTGCGCGTGAAACATCAAGATCGTCACCACGCCGTCGGTCTTGTGAAACTCTCCCTCAACACTCGGCTGGATCGGAGTACGAGGGACGTCATCGAGCTGTACGTGTGTCAAGAACTTCGGGGCGTCGGAGTAACGGCGCCGGATCGGTCGGATCGCGAGGAGAACGTCGACTACTTCCTCTACGTTGTGATCGCTTCGCCGGGTCTCACGAGGGTACGTAGACAACACTCTCCCTCTCGTTGCTATACATCACCATGATCTTGCGTGTGCGTAGGAAAATTTTTGAAATTACTCGTTCCCCAACAAAGGGCATCCGAGCCTAGGTTTTTCTATGGTTTGATGTTTTGCACGAGTAGAACACAAGTGAGTTGTGGGCGATACAAGTCATACTACCTACCAAATGTCATACTTTGGTTCAGCGGTATTGTGAGATGAAGCGCCCGCACCGACATTACGCGTGACGCTTACGCGAGACTGGTTTCACCGCTGCGAGCACTCGTTGCTTAAAGGTGACCGGTGGGTGCTGTCTCTCTCACTTTAGTTGAACCGAGTGTGCTACGCCCGTCCTTGAGAAGGTTAAATGGAGTCTATTTGACGAAGTATCGTTGTGGTTATGATGCGTGGGTGAGACTGGTTCTTGCTTAAGCCCGTAGCAGCCACGTAAAATTTGCAACAACAAAGTAGAGGACGTCTAACTTGTTTTTGCAGGCATGTTGTGATGTGATATGGTCAAGACGTGATGCTATATTTTATTGTATGAGATGATCATGTTTTGTAACCGGTTATCGGCAATCGGCAGGAGCCATATGGTTGTCGCTTTATTGTATGCAATGCAATGCATACAGTAATGCTTTACTTTATCACTAAGCGGTAGCGATAGTCGTAGTAGCATAAGTTTGGCGAGACGACAACGATGCTGCGATGGAGATCAAGGTGTCGCGCCGGTGACGATGGTGATCATGGTGGTGCTGCGAGATGGAGATCATGAAGCACAAGATGATGATGACCATATCATATCACTTATATTGATTTGCATGTGATGTTTATCCTTTTATGCATCTTATCTTGCTTTGATTGACGGTAGCATTATAAGATGATCTCTCACTAAATTATCAAGAAGTGTTCTCCCGAGTATGCACCGTTGCCAAAGTTAAATCGTGCCCGCACACCACGTGATGATCGGGTGTGATAAGCTCTACGTCCATCTACAACGGGTGCAAGCCAGTTTTGCACACGCAGAATACTCGGGTTATACTTGACGAGCCTAGCATATGCAGATATGGCCTCGGAACACGGAGACCGAAAGGTCGAGCGTGAATCATATAGTAGATATGATCAACATAAGATGTTCACCATTGAAAACTACTCCATTTCACGTGATGATCGGTTGTGGTTTAGTTGATTTGGATCACGTGATCACTTAGATAACTAGAGAGATGTTTTTCTAAGTGGGAGTTCTTAAGTAATATGATTAATTGAACTTAAATTTATCATGAACTTAGTACCTGATAGTATCTTGCTTGTTTATGTTTGATTGTAGATAGATGGCTCGTCTTTGTTGTTCCGTTGAATTTTAATGCGTTCCTTGAGAAAGCAAAGTTGAAAGATGATGGTAGCAATTACACGGATTGGGTCCGTAATTTGAGGATTATCCTCATTGCTGCCTGAAGAGTTACGTCTGGATGCACCGCTAGGTGCCAGAACTTCTTGCTAATGCAACCGCAGATGTTATGAGCGTCTGGCGAGCAAAGCTGATGACTACTCTATAGTTCGAGGTGCCATGCTTTACGGCTTAGAACCGGGACTTCAACGACGTTTTGAACGTCATGGAGCATATGAGATGTTCCAGAGTTGAAGTTGATATTCCAAAGAATGCCCGGATTGAGAGATATGAAGTCTCCAATAAGTTCTATAGCTGCAAGATGGAGGAGAATAGTTACGTTAGTGAGCATATACTCGTAATGTCCGGGTACTACAATCACTTGACACAATTGGGAGTTAATCTTCCGGATGATTGTGTCATTGATGAATTCTTCAATCACCGCCACCAAGCTACAAATGCTTCGTGATGAACTATAATATGCAAGGGTTAGTAAAGACTATACCTGAGCTCTTCGCAATGCTAAAAGCTGCGGAGGTAGAAATCAAGAAGGAGCATCAAGTGTTGATGGTCAACAAGACCACTAGTTTCAAAGGGAAGAAGAAGGGAACTTCAAGAAGAACAGCAAGCAAGTTGTCGCTCAGAGAAGAAACCCAAGTCGGCCCTAAACTTGAAATCCCAGTACTTCTCTTACAAGCGGTCGGTCATTTGAAGCGGAACTGCCCCAAGTATTTGGCGGATAAGAAGGATGGCAAGGTGAACAAAGGTATATGTGATATACATGTTATTGATGTGTACCTTACTAGAGCTCGTAGTAGCACTGGTATTTGATCTCGGTTCTTGCTAATATTTGCAACTCAAGCAGGACTACTGATTGCTTAACTCGCAAAGGACGAGGTGACGATCGCGGGAAATGGTTCCAAAGTCGATGTGATCGCGGTCGGCATGCTACCTCTACATCTACCTTCGGATTAGTTTTAGACCTAAATAATTGTTATTTGGTGCTGCGTTGAGCATGAACATTATATCTGGATCTTGTTTGATGCGAGACGGTTATTCATTTAAATCGAGAATAATGGTTGTTCTATTTATATGAATAATATCTTTTATGGTCATGCACCCTTGAGGAATGGTCTATTTTGATGAATCTCGATAGTAGTGATACACATATTCATAATGTTGAAACCAAAAGATGCAGAGTTGATAATGATAGTGCAACTTATTTGTGGCAATGCCGTTTAGGTCATATCGATGTAAAGCGCATGAAGAAACTCCATCTTGATGGACTTTTGGAGTCACTTGATTATGAATCACTTGGCACTTATGAACCGTGCCTCATGGGCAAGATGACTAGAACACCGTTCTCCCAGGTACTATGGAGAGAGCAACAAATTTGTTGGAAATCATACATACGAGATGTATGTGGTCCGATGAATGTTGAGGCTCGTGGCGGATATCGTTATTTTCTCACCTTCACAGATGACTTAAGCAGATATGGATATATCTACTTAATGAAACATAAGTCCTAAACGTTTGAAAAGTTCAAAGAATTTCAGAGTGAAGTTGAAAATCATCGTAACAAGAAAATTAAGTTTCTACGATCCGATCGTGGAGGTGAATATTTGAGTTACGAGTTTGGTCTACATTTGAAACAATGCGGAATAGTTTCAAGAACTCACGCCACCCGAACACCACAACGTAATGGTGTGTCCGAACGTCGTAATCGCACTTTACTAGATATGGTGCGATCTATGATGTCTCTTACAGATTTACCGCTATCGTTTTGGGGTTATGCTCTAGAGACGACCGCATTCACACTGAATAGAACACCGTCGAAATCCGTTGAGACGACACCTTATGAACTATGGTTTGGCAAGAAACCAAAGTTGTCGTTTCTTAAAGTTTGGGGATGCGATGCTTATGTGAAAAAGCTTCAACCTGATAAGCTCGAACCCAAATCGGAGAAATGTGTCTTCATAGGATACCCAAAGGAGACAGTTGGGTACACCTTCTATCACAGATCCGAAGGCAAGACATTCGTTGCTAAGAATGGATCCTTTCTAGAGAAGGAGTTTCTCTCGAAAGAAGTGAGTGGGAGGAAAGTGGAACTTGATGAGGTAATAGTACCTTCTCCCTTACTTGAAAGTAGTTTATCACAGAAAACGGTTTCTGAGACACCTACACCAAGTAGTGAGGAAGTTGATGATGTTGATCATGAAACTTCAGATCAAGTTACTGCAGAACCTCGTAGATCAACCAGAGTAAGATCCGCACTGAGTGGTACGGTAATCCTGTTCGGAAATCATGCTACTAGATCATGATGAACCTACAAACTATGAAGAAGCGATGGTGAGCCCAGATTCGCAAAATGGCTTGAAGCCATGAAATCGAGATGGGATCCATGTATGAAAACAAAGTATGGACTTTGGTTGACTTGCCGAGGGTAGGCAAGCAATAGAAAACAAGTGGATCTTCAAGAAGAAGACCGACGACGACGGTAATGTTATCGTCTACAAAGCTCGACTTGTCGCAAAGGGTTTTCGACAAGTTCAAGGGATTGACTACGATGAGACCTTCTCACCCGTGGCGATGCTTAAGTCCGTCCGAATCATGTTAGCAATTGCGCATTTTATGATTATGAAATTTGGCAAATGGATGTAAAGACGCATTCTGAATGGATTTACGGAAGAAGAGTTGTATATGATGCAACGAGAAGGTTTTATCGATCCAAAGGAGCTAACAAAGTGTGCAAGCTCCAATGATCCATCTATGGACTGGTGCAAGCATCTCGGAGTTGGAATAAACGCTTTGATAGTGTGATCAAAGCATTTGGGTTTGTACAGACTTTTGGAGAGGCTGTATTTACAAGAAAGTGAGTGGGAGCTCTATAGCATTTCTGATATTATATGTAGATGACATATTGCTGATCGGAAATGATATAGAATTCTGATAGCATAAAGGGATACTTGAATAAGAGTTTTTCAATGAAAGACCTCGGTGAAGCTGCTTACATATTGGGCATTAAGATCTATAGAGATAGATCAAGGCGCCTAATTGGACTTTCACAAAGCACATACCTTGACAAAATTTTGAAGAAGTTCAAAATGGATCAAGCAAAGAAAGGGTTCTTGCACGTGTTACAAGGTGTGAAGTTGAGTAAGACTCAATGCCCGACCACTGCAGAAGATAGAGAGAAATGAAAGATGTTCCTATGCTTCAGCCATAGGCTCTATCATGTATGCAATGCTGTGTACCGGACTGATGTGTGCCTTGCTATAAGCCTAGCAGGAGGTACCAAAGTAATCCAGAGTGGATCATCGGACAGCGTCAAGAACATCTGAAATACGAAAAGGACTAAGGATATGTTTCTCGATATGGAGGTGACAAAGAGCTCATCGAAATGGCAGTTACGTTGATGCAAGCTTTGACACCGATCCGGACGATTCTAAATCGCAGACCGGATCGTATTTACACTAAGCGGAGGAGCCGTCGGTTGGTGCGGTTCTAAACAAAGCGTCGTGGCGGGATCTACATGTGAAGCGAATACATAGCAGCTTCGAAGCGGCTAATGAAGGAGTCTGGATGAAGGAGTTCATATCCGATCTAGGTGTCATACCTAGTGCATCGGGTCCAATGAAAATCTTCGTGACAATCTCGGAGCTATTGCCTTAGCGAAGGAATCCAGATTTCACAAGAGGACCAAGCACATCAAGAGACGCTTCAATTCCATCCGGGACTTAGTCCGTGGGAGACATAGAGATTTGCAAGATACACACGGATCTGAATGTTGCGCACCGTTGACTAAGCCTCTTCCACGAGCAAAACATGATCAGCACCAAGACTCCATGGGTGTTAGAATCATTACTATGTAATCTAGATTATTGACTCTAGTGCAAGTGGGAGATCAAGGAAATATGCCCTAGAGGCAATAATAAAGTTATTATTTATTTCCTTGTTTCATGATAAATGTTTATCATTCATGCTAGAATTGTATTAACCGAAACATGATACATGTGTGAATGCATAGACAAAACAACATGTCACTAGTATGCCTCTACTAGACTAGCTTGTTAATCAAAGATGGTTATGTTTCCGACCATGAACAAGGAGTTGTTATTTGATTAACAAGGTCACATCATTAGTAGAATGATCGATTGACATGACCCATTCCCTTAGCTTAGCACACGATCGTTTAGTATGTTGCTACTGCTTTTATCCATGACTTATACATGTTCCCGTAACTATGAGATTATGCAACTCCGTTTACGGAGGAACACTTTGGTACTACCAAACGTCACAACGTATCGGGTGATTATAAAGGAGTACTACAGGTGTCTCCAAAGGTAGATGTTGGGTTGGCGTATTTGAGATTAGGTTTTGTCACTCCGATTGTCGGAGAGGTATCTCTGGGCCCTCTCGGTAATGCACATCATCAAGCCTTGCAAGCACTACAACTAATGAGCTAGTTGTGAGATGATGTATTACTGAACGAGTAAAGAGACTTGCCGTAACGAGATTGAACTAGGTATTGGATACCGATGATCGAATCTCGGGCAAGTAACATACCGATGACAAAGGAACAACGATGTTGTTATGCGGTCCGACCGATAAAGATCTTCGTAGAATATGTAGGAACCAATATGGGCATCCGTGTCCCGCTGTTGGTTATTGACCGTGAATAGTTCTAGGTCATGTCTACATTGTTCTCGAACCGTAGGGTCCGCACGCTTAAGGTTTCGATGGCGGTTATTATGAGTTTATGTATTTTGATGTACCAAGAAGTTCGGAGTCCCGGATGTGATCACGGACATGACGAGGAGTCTCGGAATGGTCGAGACATAAAGATTGATATATTGGAAGCCTATGTTTGGAGTTCGAATGGTTCCGGCAAAACGGAATTCTTTGAGTACCGGAGGTTACTGGAACCCCGGAGGTAAATGGGCCTCGATGGGCCTTAGTGGAAAGGAGAAGGGCCAGCCCTGGGTGGCTGCGCCTCCCCCTTCCCTAGTCCTACTAGGACTAGGAGAAGGGCCGCCCCTCTCTCTCTTTCCCCCAGGAATCCTAGTCCAACTAGGATTGGGGGAATCCTACTCCCGAGGGAGTAGGACTCCTTAGCGCGCCTCCCTTGGCCAGGCCCCTCCCCTTGCTCCTTTATATCACGGGCAGGGGGCACCTTGGAACACACAAGTTGATCTTGAGATCGTTCCTTAGCCGTGTCGGTGCCCCTCCACCATATTCCACCTCGGTTATCTGTCATGAAGCTTAGGCGAAGCCTGTGCGCCGTGAAACATCAAGATCGTCACCACGCCGTCGTCTTGACGAAACTCTCCTCAACACTCGGCTGGATCGAGTCGAGGGCGTCATCGAGCTGTCGTGTGTCAAGAACTCGGGGCGTCGAGTGCTGGCGCCGGATCGGTCGGATCGCGAGGAGAACGTCGACTACTTCCTCTACGTTGTGATCGCTTCGCTTCGGGTCTACGAGGCGTAGAGACAACACTCTCCCCTCTCGTTGCTATACATCACCATGATCTTGCGTGTGCGTAGGAAATTTTTTGAAATTACTACGTTCCCCAACAATTAGCATCCCCAAGCTTAGGGTTTTGCATATTATTAGCACAATTGGCATCAATAGAATTTATAATAAAATCATTGCAATCATGCTTTTTATTCAAAGATCTATCGTGAATTGCTTCATAAAGTACTTCATCACAATTTTCAGATTCACGAATTTCAAGCAAAACCTCATAAAGATAATCTAGTGCACTCAACTCACTAGCAATAGGTTCAACATAATTTGATCTCTTAAAGAGATTAGCAAGTGGATGAGGATCCATAAACTTTTAGCAAGCGAAGATGCAAGCAAAAAGAAGGTCCATGGTAACACAAGATCGAACGGAAGGAGGGCAAAGAAAAGGCAAAGGTGAAGTGGGGGGAGAGGAAAATGAGTGGCAAATGGAAAATAATGTAATGCGAGGGAGATGAGTTTGTGATGGGTACTTGGTATGTCTTGACTTGAGCTAAGACCTCCCCGGCAACGGCGCCAGAAATCCTTCTTGCTACGTCTTGAGCTTGTGTTGGTTTTCCTTGAAGAGGAAAGGGTGATGCAGCAATAGTAGCGTAAGTATTTCCCTCAGTTTTTGAGAACCAAGGTATCAATCCAGTAGGAGGCTCCTCAAAAGTTCCACGCACCTACACAAACAAACAAGAACTCACAACCAACGCAATAAAGGGGTTGTCAATCCCTTCACGGCCACTTGCGAAAGTGAGATCTAATAGAGATAATATGATAAGATAAATATATTTTTGGTATTTTATAATATAGATAGGAAAAGTAACGATGCAAATAAAAGTAGATTGAAAGCTTATATGATAAGAGATAGACCCGGGGGCCATAGGTTTCACTAGTGGCTTCTCTCAAGATAGCATAAGTATTACGGTGGGTGAACATATTACTGTCAAGCAACTGATAGAAAAGCGAATAATTATGAGATTATCTAGGCATGATCATGTATATAGGCATCACGTCCATGACAAGTAGACCGACTCACCTTTGCATCTACTACTATTACTCCACACATCGACCGCTATCCAAAGATGCATCTAGAGTATTAAGTTCATAAAGAACAGAGTAACGATTAAGAAAGATGACATGATGTAGAGGATAAACTCATGCAATATGATATAAATCCCATCTTTTATCCTCGATGGCAACAATACAATCGTGCCTTGCTGCCCTCACCAGGATCGGAAAGGACAACGCAAGATTGAACCCAAAGCTAAGCACTTCTCCCATTGCAAGAAAGATCAATCTAGTAGGCCAAACCAAACTGATAATTCAAAGAGACTTGCAAAGATAACTTAATCACACATAAAAGAATCAAGAGGAGATTCAAATATTTCTCATAGATAAACTTGATCATAAACCCACAATTCATCGGATCTCGACAAACACACCGCAAAAAGAGTTACATCGAATAGATCTCTAAGAAGATCAAGGAGAACATGATATTGAGATCCAAAAAGAGAGAAGAAGCCATCTAGCTAATAACTATGGACCCGAAGGTCTGTGGTAAACTACTCACAACTCATCGGAGAGGCCATGGTGTTGATGTAGAAGCCCTCCGTGGTTGATTCCCCCTCCGACGGAGCACCGACGAAGGCTCCAAGATGGGATCTCGCGGATACAGAAGGTTACAGTGGTGGAAATAGTTTTTCGTGGTCTCCTTTGATGTTCTCGGGGTACGTGGGTATATAGGAGGAAGAAGTAGGTCGGTGGACGCCCGAGGGGCCCACGAGATAGGGGGCGCGCCCAGTAGGGGGTGGGGCGCCCTCCACCCTCGTGGCTTCCTCGATTGCTTCTTGACTTGCACTCCAAGTCCTCTGGATCACGTTCGTTCCAAAAATCACGCTCCCGAAGGTTTCATTCCGTTTGGACTCCGTTTGATATTCCTTTTCTTCGAAACACTAAAATATGCAAAAAAAAAAACAGCAATACGGGCTGGGCCTCCAGTTAGTAGGTTAGTCCCAAAAATGATATAAATGTGTAAAGTAAAGCCCATAAACATCCAAAATGGGTAATATAATAGCATGGAACAATAAAAAATTATAGATACGTTGGAGACGTATCATCCACCGGTGGTCTCTCTGGCATTATGAGGTGGGAGGAAGCAAGAGACGACATGAAAGTGCATTTTTTGTTTCCTCCATGTTACACTTGTGTGTTCTCGGCGTCGATGTCTTGACGAGGAAGGCGATTCCGTACATAATAGAAGCCCCATACGCCTTCATGGCCAATGATGCTGGCGTTAGGGTTATGGCTCTGACCAGGCTGTATGGAGAAAAAAGTGCAGTCTTCTTTTCGCCAAACACTCCAACTGATAGAAGGCATGAGTTGAAGATTCTGTTGGGCATTCAAGTGGAGGCATTCAGCAAGCGGTATCTTGGACTCCCAACTGCTGTAGGGAGCATTACTAGTGGTACTTTTGACCACATTGGCGAGAGACCGCGGAGTAAAATGAACGGGTGGGCTGAGAGACTTCTAGCTTGTGCTGGAAGAGAATCACTTATCAAGTCGGTTATCCAAGCAATCCCAATGTTCATTATGAGTTGCTTCCTTTTAACAAAAAGGGTATGCAAAAGTTTGATGGCTAGTATGGCTAAGTTTTGGTGGAGTGGATCCTGGATCGTCGATCTCTTCATTGGGTGGCGTGGGACAAACTTGCTTCTCTGAAAGCTTGCGGTGGTATGGGTTTTCGTGACTTGAAGCTTTTCAACTTGGCGCTGCTCCGCAAACATGGGTGGAGGTTTATTACTAACCCCGAGTCGCTTTGTGCCCGGGTCATGAAGGGCCGTTATTTTCCTGATAGTGAATTTATGGAGGCTACGGTGCCAAAGACTTCCTCTGCCATTTGGCGAGCGATAGTGGCAGGCAGGGCGGCGCTCCAAGCTGGGCTGATCAAGAGGGTGGGAGACGGGACTACAATCTCAATTTGGCATGATAGATGTATTCCAGGTCTCGCTTCATTGTCGCCCATGGTGGTTCCGGGTGGGACTACTCTTGAGACAGTAGATCAGCTCATTGACATGGAGAACTGGAAGTGGCGTCGGGACCTGATCAGGGATGTGTTTATAGCCCCCGATGCCGACGCTATACAGGCGGGTGGTAGTGATGATTTTCTTGCTTGGGCCCATGAAATAAGTGGCATATATTCTGTAAAATCGGCGTACCGTGCTCTTGTGACTCAGAAGGAGCTTGCAGCTCTAGAGGAAGGGACGGTTACCGGATCCTCACAGACAGAAGAACAGATGTGGAAGTCGCTTAGGAAGCTCAAGGTGTTGCCGAAGGTTCGTGTTTTCTGGTGGAGAGTGGTGCGTGGAATTCTTCCAGATGAATGTACCTTGAGACATTGTCATATAAAGGTAATCAGCAGATGTAATGTCTGTAACGCAATGGATGAGGATCTTATGCACGTCTTAGTGCATTGCTCCCATGCCAAGTTGTTCTGGGAACAAGACTTTGCACTCTTCGATCTTCGAAGGCCGCGCTTACACCCTGATACATGGTCCCGTGACATTATATGTGATGGGAGGTTTTTAATGTTGAAAGGGCTCAAATGATATCAGTAATGTGGACTACATGACACTTGCAGAATAGAGTTACTCGTGCGGATGATCAGTTCGACCCTTTTACTTCGGTTAAGAGAATTCAGGAGGATTTGGCTTTGCTTGACATGCCCGATTCACATGCATCGGTACTCCCGGGCTTTGGGTGGTTACCTCCAGAGTTGGGGATCGTCAAGATAAACACAGATGCGGCTATGAACTTGGACTCCAACAAGGTAGGCGCGGGAGGTGTCGCTCGCTCCACAAATGCTTTGTTGGGTGCTTGGAGTAAACCCCATCCCGGGATTTCGGATCCGTTCATTGGGGAGACGATGGCGCTGCGTGATGGAGTTATCTTTGCTAATCTACGTGGTTTCTCCCATGTGATTACGGAAACATACTGCCTGGAGATTGTTAATCTCTGGAACACTCGCCACAATAGCCTTTCTGTTGTGGCACCTTTACTTTTAGAAATTGGAGAGCTAGCTGTCTCTTTTTCTTCTTTTGATATTCAACATGTAAGCAGATCAGCCAATGTACCGACCCACCTTTGTGCTAACACATGCATGCACACTGATGGTCACCGAAAGTTGGACTGGATCTAGACCCTCTTTCCTACTCACCAGCCTTTTGGCTGATGATGCTAGGAGCTCTTTCGTTGAATAAAGCTCTCAACTGGAACACAAAAAAAGGGTTATGGTGTCGGTGCTTCGTTCTGATGGGCGCGTTTCCATGTCCGATGGACTATCTACTGGTGTTTCGATCTATCTTCACGACGTATTCTGGTGATGACGGTATCAAGTATGCTTTGTTTTGTCAACTAAAAAATTAGGAAGTAGTAGCAACTTCACTTGTTTGTTGGAGGATTTTTGTTTGACAGGTTGTTTGTTGGGGGCCTTGGGGGAGCCGGCTGCACCTCTCTCGTCCCCTGGTCCGTTCATCGGCAAGACATCGTGGGTCGGTCGTCGGTGATGCTAGCCAGGTTTGGTTTGGTCCAGGTCACGCTCGTCTCTCCTCGCTGGGTTCCCATTTCGTCCGCCCACTCCGCCCCGACGCAGCGCCGTCGCGCACGCACGCGGGTTGCGGGCCGCACGCAGCCAGTGAGCCACTATCCCTCACCCGCCTTTGCGTCGGCTCCACCGCACCGCCCCCGCCCTCCGCCGCCGCTCCCCGGCGTTGCGTTGCCACCGAACCCGCCGCCGGCCGCCGAAGCAGCTAGCTCGCTCGCTCGCTCGCCCCGGGAGGACCGGATCGTCCTCCTCCCCGCCGCCGCGCCCGATCCGGCCGCGGCCCGCTTTTCCGTCCCAGATCTTACCGGCGTCCGGCCCTCTCTCCGTCCCCTGTCCGTCTCGATCCCCAAATCCGTCGCCCCGCGCGCGCCAGTCCAGTCTCCGATCCCCCTCCGCTCCGCTGGTACTGGACTGGCGTGGAGCGGATAAGATCCGTCCCGTCCGGACGCGGTTCCCGTCGCTGGTAAGGAAGCCCTATCTCCACTTTGGTTTTTGTCTTGTATATAGGCTTTGGAGTCTTTTCCTTTATTCAGTATATATCCAAAACAGATCTTTCTTCTCCAAATCGATCTCAGTTGGACCCGTCATATAGGCTGCACGAGGTTCCCTGAGCTAATGCTACTTGTAGAGGTCTGTTTGCGTCGATCCAATTGTAGAGATTCCCTGAGCTAATGCTACTTGTAGAGGTCTGTTTGCGTCAATCCAATTGGAGGTTCAGCTGAACCACTGTGCCCCCTGGTAAGCCTGCCGTTTGTTGGTGGCTTGGTGGTTGTGATCCCTGAGTGCCGGCCTGAGTCGATGGAAAGTCGGCGTCTTGGCTGTGGTTCCATGATCGCAGATTAGTCTTTGGCAAAGTCAGATATCGCTGTGTGTTCTAGGTTGTGATTGGGTGACACAATTGTGTGTCATCTCTCAGATAGCGTAATATTATCCTAGCCGCTAGTCTTTTGCTTTGCACTGTACTGAGCATGCGAATGTTGTTTACTAATTTCTGAATGTCCAGCGTGTAGGTTCTTCAAATTCTAGTGTTATCTATTCGATGTCGGCGTGTTAGTATATTTCTATCTAACATACAGAATTTGTTGCAGGCAGAGGCTGTGCAAAGGTGGTGTTGGATTAATTTACTGTCTGGCTAATTATGCTGCCCACCTATGACTTTTGCTTCTGTTTGCCCACGTCACTCCTTATCACTCATTGTCAGTGATCTTTAAATAGTTCCCACCTCAACTACAAAAGAAGCAGCTATGCGGCTTTCTTCTTCTCTTCAAGATTTGCCAACTTTCTCCAGAATTGAAACTTTAGAAAGGGGCTCTAGCATTGGTGGTGATCTGAGCTCAGGGCGTGCGAAGCCTGTCCGCACGCTTCAAAGAGAAGGTCCTGTAGCAAGCTTTTCCAAAGAGAGAACGCCCCCATCGTCACCAACAAATCGAAAGAAATGGATGAGAACAGTTGGTTGGGCTGTTGGTCTGATCCTATTGGTGTGCTTCATATATGCTTCTTTGAGATATTTCCATGTCTTTCTCTCAGAAGGTAGCTCTGAATACTATGTGATTCTTGATTGTGGCAGCACTGGTACAAGAGTGTATGTTTACGAGTGGTCCATCAATCATAATGATGGAAATTCATTTCCTATTGCTTTGAAACCTTTAGGAAATGCTCCTAAGAAAAAATCTGGTAAATTAATCGGGCGTGCCTATCAACGAATGGAAACTGAACCTGGGTTGAGCAAGCTTGTTCACAATGAAACTGGTATGAAGAAGGCAATAGAGCCCCTCCTTCAAATGGCTGAGCGGCAGATCCCAAGACGCGCACACAAGCACACTCCTGTTTTTCTATATGCCACAGCTGGTGTCCGCAAGCTACCCACTGCAGATTCAGAGTGGCTTATGGATAAGGCTTGGGATGTTCTGAAGAATTCATCATTTTCTTGTAGTAGAGACAGAGTTAAGATCATCAGTGGCATGGAAGAAGCTTATTATGGATGGGTAGCTCTTAACCACCACCTGAACATGCTTGGCACTGCATCTTCTGCTTCTGAAATGACTTATGGTTCACTTGATTTAGGCGGATCATCATTACAGGTGACATTTGAGACTGACAAAGCCGTCCAAGGTGACACAGGTGTTGGTCTGACCATTGGTTCTGTCAATCATCAACTTAGTGCTTATTCTCTTTCTGGTTATGGATTAAATGATGCATTCGATAAATCTGTGGCACATCTGGTGAAGATGCTGGGAGGAACAGCTGGTAATGGCAAAGTCCAGGTCAAACATCCTTGTCTACAAACTGGATACAGGGAAGATTATGTTTGTTCTTACTGCCAGCCACTCAAACAAGATGGAAGTCCCAGTGTTTCAGCAAAGACAACAGGAAAAGAGAAGCAGGGAACAGCTGTTGAACTGATCGGGGCTCCTCAGTGGAAAGAATGTAGTGATCTTGCAAAAGTAACAGTGAATCTTTCAGAGTGGTCCAATTCAAGTTCTGGACTTGATTGCAACCTTCAACCCTGTGCTCTTGCCAGTACCTTTCCGCAACCACATGGGCAGTTTTATGCAATGTCTGGTTTCTATGTGGTCTTCAAATTTTTCAATTTGACTCCTGATGCTACTCTCGTTGACGTTCTAAAAAGAGGTCAGGAATTTTGTGAAAAACCATGGGATGTTGCAAGGAGTAGTGTTCCACCGCAGCCTTTCATAGAGCAGTATTGCTTCAGGGCTCCTTATATTACATCACTTCTGAGAGAGGGACTGCAGATCAAAGATAACCAAGTGATAATTGGTTCAGGTAGTATCACTTGGACTCTTGGTGTTGCTTTGCTAGAGGCTGGGCAGGCACTGTCAAGGATGGATATTCAAGGATACATTTTACTGCACCGGGAGATAAATCCAAATATTCTTATTGTATTGTTTCTGATTTCAATCGTGTTGGTCATATGTGCAATATTGTGCGTTAGCAATTCCATCCCAAGGTCATTCCGCAAATCCTATTTGCCGCTTTTTAGGCCGAACAGCGGAGGTAGTTCTGCGCTTGGTATGGGATCGCCTTTCAGATTCCATTTATGGAGACATATTAATTCAGGTATGTGCTTAAATTTGTCTTTGTATCGAGCTTTCATCTTGTGTTTATTCCTCTATCGTGTAAAGGCTGCAATGCTAGTGTTGTTTTACTTACATTTCTATTAACCATTATGTACCATTTTTAGGACTTCAAGCTATTTAATTTATTATCCTGCTTTATTTTGAATGTCAAATTTGTTACACCACTTAACCTACTAAGAGTGCTTCTAAGAAGCAGCATCACATAGAAATCTTGCATGTTTAAACACGTAGACTCTTTATTGTTTCACTGTACTTCATTTAATATGAGTTCTTGCTATATTTATTGTTTCACTGTACTTCATTTATTGTTTCACTGTACGTCATTCTACCTGTTACAGCACTCTAATTTTGTAATGCTGTTCTATCAAATCAGTAACGTTGTTGGAGAATGTGAAGATATTTGCTGCATCACATGTAGTCAAACAATCTTGCAAGTTTTAGTTGATTGTTACACTTTCATCATTCTTAAGACATCAAACTTTTGTGTTTGCTTCACCTTGTCTTCCTCTCTGCACAGGTGACGGGAGAACAAAGACACCATTGAGCCCTACTGTCGCTGGGTCAGAGCCCCATCCATTCAGCATGACTCATGGATTAGGAGGCAGCAGCGTCCAGCTTATGGAATCTTCCAGGCAATCGTTGGGTGTATATCATAGCTATTCAGTTGGGAGCTTGGGTCAGATGCAGTTTTCTAGTGGATTACGGAACCCTACCAGAGGTCAGACAACACTTCAGAGCCGGAGATCCCAATCGAGAGAAGATCTCACTTCTTCATTAGCTGATCTTCATATTCCAAAGGTGTAGAGCATTACATTTCAGGATGGCATGACTAGTATGTGATCCCATGCCATGACAGACCCCATGTAAATAATAGCTCCAGACTGCTTGATTTCTTCTTGTCTAGCCAGAAGGCAATTTTGTCGGCACACTGACAATTCAAAGGTTTAGGATTCACAAAATTTAAAGTATATGACTTGGTGCCTCATGGACATGATACATCCATCCCCTACAACGCAATAGAATCATGCCATAAAGAAAGATGGTCTTGCAAGCAGCTGGGTGTTGTACCAGAAGAAATGTTACATGGTTTGCCGATGCGATTGGCCATGGCCTGCAAGGTCACCACTCACCAGCTCAGTTCTTTGGCCCCAAACATCAAGGCTACCAGATCATGATATCGCTGCAACCATCCTGGACTCATATACTCTTCAAAGGTTCTTAATTATTACAGTATTATTTTAGTTTTATACACATAATAAGATAGCTATGTTCTTGCGTACTATCATTGATGTATCATCTTGTCAGCCTTCTCTTCTTTCCTTGTAACACCATTTGGTACGTAATCTTGGATGTCAAATGGAAATTGAGATCATCGATCCGTAATTTGATTGCCCTTATTTAGATGAAAATTGGGACCATCGATCAGTAATTTGATTGCCCTTATTTAGATGCTCCGTATGAACCTGTTCTGGTCACAAGTTCATGTGAACAACTTATTTCTTCCGTTTCTCTACAAGCTTTTCATCGGTGCAATTTTTTCCCTCTCTATTTTTTACATGCTCAAATAACACCGTGCATCTTATACAAATTCAAATACTAGATCACTAGCATCCTCGGTGCAACCGTGCAACTTGTCCTGTATTTACCACCGTGCATATATTTTGATACCTGTAAGTTTCTTTTTCTGAAAGCCTTGGAGCAACTCCAGTAGATACCGTATCCCCTTAGAGCAACTCTTGTAGATCCCGTATTCCTAAAAAAGCGCCTTCCTGTAAATCCGATTTTTTTAAGGATCCCGTATAATCACCTCCTGTCCCGCATGTTTACGGGAATAAAGTCTTTCTCAAGAAATTGGCAGGCTGAAGTTTCAGGACGGAAGCGCCCCGCGCATCCGCCTGCGTGCACCGCTCCACCTCTGGCTGCTGCCACCATCGCCGAGCGTCGCCTGGTAGCCGTCGGTTGCTGCCCGCGGTGCCGTCTCCTTTGCCCGACTGTTGCTCCCATGCGCAGCTCCCCCTCCCATGCCCCGCGCTGCCATGTGCAACTCTGCCTCCCCTCTGTTCACATTGTACATTTTTTATATACAATAGAAATGCTTTTTTAAATATATTTAACATTTTTCAGATACATTTTTCATATAGGTTGTACATTTTTTGTATACAGAAATATTTTTATACACATTTACCATTTTTAAAATACACGATTAACATTTTTTCCAAGTATATGTTTTGATATCTACTTTTTTTCCATACACATTGTACATTTTACATTTTTCTTATATATAGGAAACCTAATTGTTATACACATTTTTCCAGCTTTCTTTGAGTTCTTTTTTTTTTCGACACATGTCTACTTTTTAAAAATACACACTGTACATTTTTAGTATACATGTGAAACCTTGTTTTGGTACACGTTGAAAAAATTTCAATACACGAATGTACAATTTTTTTCAAATACATGTTTTGAACATTTTTTTCTAATACATGTTAAACATTTTTCAAATACAAGTTGAACATTTTTTAATGGCTGAGAACTTTTTTTACATTGTATAAATATATTCTAAAAAAAATTCACGAACGTTTTTTGAACCACAAGAATATTTCTTTAAAATATGACATACATTTTTTTAATGGTATGAAGCATTTCTTTGATTTATGCAAAACATTTTCAATGTAACGTACACTTTTTTGAATTGTATGAAACATGTTCTTTGAAGAGAGCGACTAAAACAATTTTCAAATGGATGTTGATTGCTAATAATAAACGGAATGCAAAAACCACATGGAGAAAAGCATACACACGTACTAGTACATCCACTTATTTTTTTCTTTGTAGGGAAAACAAGTATTTTTTATGGGTTTTAGGAAAAACTAGTACAATCAGTCGCACACGTAGAACAACCTGTGCTCACTTGCTATACAATCGTTGACTTTTTTTAGAGCAAACTAGAACAATGCCCATGCGTCACAACGGGATATAAATCTTCTAGTCTGTTGGATTGTGATTTACATGTCTATGATAATACGATTGTGAAATGATCATCAAATTCTGCCCATGAATTGCCTTATTTTTTGATTTGAAGTTTGGTAAGTAAATTAAAATAAAACTGGTTCAGAAGGTAAGTAAATTAAGTTAATTTATTATCATACAAGCAAGGTTGAACGAAGGGATGATGAGAAGAAAGGCGAAGGATATCTTATCTTTTTTTTAAGTACTAGAACAATGCCCGTACATTGTAACGGGATAGAAATATTCTAGTATGTTAGCTCGTGATTTACCTGTTAATAATAATGCAATTGTGTAATGATCATCAAATTCTGACCGTGAATTACCTTATATTTTGATTAGAAGTTTGGTAAGTAAATTAAAATGAAATTGGTTCACAAGATAAGTTCATATACGTGGAAGGTTGGACGAAGAAGAGAACAAACATGAAATGGGAACCTAACCTTCTTTTAAAATAGAAGAGATTAGAGATTAAAGACTAGAGATTAGAGATAGAGGTATACTCCCTCCGTCCCAAAATTCTTGTTTTAGATTTGTCTAGGTACAGATGTATCTAATACTAAAACGTGATTTGATATATCCGTATTTTGACAAATCTAAGACAAATTTTTTGGGACGGAGGGAGTACAATCGTTGGCTAACCAGGTCGTAGGGAAGGCGCGCATGGGACAACCGTGCGGAAGGCCCACAGGAGTGATCGATTATATTTTGTGTATTCGACAAACCTGTGCTCATATGCGCTCACTTTCTCACAAAGTTATACTCCCTCCATTCTTAAATATAAGTTTTTGAAGAGATTCTACTATGAACCACATACGGAGGAGCTTCAGAGACTTATATCTAGGAACGGACGGATTACTATACTATTATTTTTATTTTTATTTTATGTTCATATTTTGTTTTTTAATTATAGCTTTTATGTTTTGTTTAAGAAAAATACATGAATAGCTTTGAAATTACATGAAGATCTATTCTCATAGGCATAGAAAATATTCCAAATTGTGTGATTTGGTTTTAAAAATATGTATTTTTAATTTTTTTCGCGGTAATTTTTTTTAAGTATGATATATACTGTATATTTTTAAATATATGAACACTTATATTCAGCTTCATAAATAATTTAAAATATATGAACATTTATTTTGGGGTTATGGACAATTGTTTTGCACATATGTTACCTTTATATTATTAAAAGTAATTTACGTCCACATTTAATTATTTATTAATTTCAATTTTTAACATTTTAAATTTGAAAATATGAATGATATATGCGTTAGTGGGCCGTGGAAGAGGCTGGCCCACTAAAGCTACCGTTGAGGCGGCTATATGCCGCTATGTGAGCGGTTTGCGTTAAGAATCGCTCCTCCTTTCACGCCGTCACGCCGCCACTCCCCCGCTGCGGTCCGCTCTCACCTTCCGCCGACAGCCCGCCACCCACCCCGTCGGCCGTCGGCCGTCGGCCGTCGCGGGTCCCCGACCGTACTCCCTGCCGCCCCCTCTCCCTCGCCTTCTCTCCGCAGCTCACCCCGCGACTTCCGATCCTCCGGTAGCCCAACGTCGACCATGGGTTTCGCGCAGCTCGTCATCGGCCCCGCCGGCAGCGGCAAGGTGATTGTCCCCGATTCCCGCCCGCTCCCTCTTTCGCTCCATGCTTAAACTCAATCTCCAGCTTTAATTTGATTGGGGACGGATTGGTTCGTCGCTCTGACCAACTAGGGTTCTGCTTCTGCCGCTGCTTATTTTGTGCCGTGCACTCCTGCTTTGTTTTAATACCAAGTTTGTGCCGTGCTACCTGTATTGTATGTATATATTCCAAATAATTTGAGTGATTGGAGTGGGTTGCACGGGACTACGGGAGGTTAGAGGGTTAGATTATGGTTATGGAGAAACTGAGAAATACGTAGTGTTTTCTTATCAGTTGTTAATCGTTTGCAGTCGACCTACTGCTCTGGTCTGTATCAACACTGCGAGACGGTGGGCAGGAGGATTCATATGGTCAACCTGGATCCAGCTGCAGAGCACTTCAGCTATCCTGTATCTACTGGTAAAATTACCTGCACCTGCACGCTGTTGTGCACATTTATTTTTTACATAGGGCTCTTACTCACGTCTGTTTGGTATTTTTGTAGATATTAGAGAGCTCATATCACTGGATGATGTCATGGAGGAGCTTGGGATGGGACCTAATGGCGGCCTCATCTATTGCATGGAGTATCCTGTTGTTCGAAAGCATGTTAATTTGTTGTTGATTGCTGTCTTCCAAGCTATTTGGTTATGAAGGCAACATTTCACTGCTGGAGCTGCACTGGTCTTATAGCACATTCCTGCAATTGTTCCTCTAGTATATTGATGCTCACAGATTTATTACATGTTAGTTTGGAAGACCTACTTTCGCAGCAGTTAGAACGGGTGCATCATCTAGATCATACTTCATTACATCTTTGTGCGATGTTTGCGCATATACTTCATTATGTCTAGAATTGAACCGCCTCCCGTGTTGTTTTCACCAGCAAAAGTTACATGTAGATGCTCCAGGAGCAAATAGTTTTGTTGTACCTGCATGATTTGTTATCTGGATAGTAGATTCTTTGATGCTAAGTTATAGTTTCAGTTTGCTGCTCCATTTGTTGAAGTCATTTACATGATGCCGCCTTTCACACTTTGGATTGAATGACATTGCCATGCTGTGAATTTTATTAGTGAATCAAGAACTCTGTTTGTAATCTAGGATCTGGCTGAACTCATTTTATGTAATTCGAAGAGGATGTGAATATTGGCATAAAAACTACTTCCTCCGTTCACAAATATAAGATGTTTTGCATATTTCAGTATGGACTACTCCCTCCGTTCCAAAATAATTGTCTTTCTAGCCATCTCAAATGGACTACAACATACGGATGTATGTAGACATGTTTTAAAGTGTAGATTCACTCATTTTGCTCCGTATGTAGTCACTTGTTGAAATCTCTAGAAAGACAATTATTTAGGAACGGAGGGAGTACATATGTAGTGAAATGAGTGAACAAACACACGAAAACATGTCTATATACATCCGATTCACAAAAGCTAGAACATCTTATATTTGTGAACCTAGGGAGTATCATTTTAGGATCTTATGCTGGCAGTTGTTGTTTCCTTAAGAAACCCTTAGGCACCTTGAAGACAATTTGGATGATTGGTTGGATGAACAATTGGAAAACTACTTGGATGATGACTATCTTGTGTTTGATTGTCCAGGTAATATTCTTAATGCATGTTTATATCTTGTTAGTTTGTTGGACTATTTCATGCCATTGCCACCTACTATTCTTACCACCTATATGGGCCTAACATAATGAATTTCCTTTTACTTCTTAGTATTATTTTAAAGAAAAAAGTCCATTTTACTACCCTGAACAAAGTTGGTGGTTCACATAACCCCCTGATCTTTTTTGCTGCTCGTTTCACCCCCTAAACAATCCCATACCGGACAAAATCAGTCCCTGGATGGTTTTCCCCGAGGTCAAAGCGGTATTTGACCAGTTGAGAGGGCCCCACCTGTTAAAAAAGTCAACACAGTCAGCACTGACTAGTCAAACCGACCAGGGGGCCCACATGTCATTGGCTTGGTGGTTAAACACAAGAGTTAATTAGATGGGGCGCCGTGGTCAGTGACCCAAGACCAACATAACCTAACACTAATCCTAATCTAACCACCGGCCTTAAGGCCCCCGGCGAGCATACGTCACAGCAGAGGGCGTGGGAGCTCTGTTCCAGCGACCAAATGGCCGGTGGATTCGTCCTGCGCGCTCCTGGGCTCGCTCCGCGTAGAATGGAGGTGGTAGCGCGAGCTGGGACGGTCAGACCCTCAGGCATGGCCGAGGCCAGCGACGGAGCCATTCGAAGCTAAGTGGCAGGGCACTACAAGGCACATGGAAGAGGGGAGAGGGGTGCACCGGCATTAGGCGCTCACCGCGAGCATGCCAGAGCGGTAGAATGGGCTGGGGAGGGCCCATGGCGAGGGCATGGACCTCGCCTGCGGTCGCCGGAGTGAGGCATCGTGGGGAGGGGGTTGGACGAAGTGGCGCTCATCAACGACGTGTCTGGAAGATCGGCAGCACCGCATGGAGCTCACGGCAAGGTCACAAAGGTCGGGGAGACTCGAGAGGCAACAGATCGACGACGGCAACTGATGGTCGGAAGTGAGGAAGATGAGCTCGATTCAGTCGATTTTGGGCGTCATCCATCGATTGAGTTGGCACTTGAGCTTTCTAGGGCAAGGAGGTCCTAGTAGACAAGGTTTGCTGACGAGGAGTGGATGTTGGCCGCGTAGATGCAAACGGCTACCCATGGCAGCGTGCTTTCAATGAGCAGTGCCGGCGGTTGAAGACGACCCTGCCCCTCGCTGGGTTGGGCTGGGCCGAAATTTACAAGAGGTAAGG
Organism: Aegilops speltoides; assembly: GCA_021437245.1. Taxonomy (NCBI): domain Eukaryota; kingdom Viridiplantae; phylum Streptophyta; class Magnoliopsida; order Poales; family Poaceae; genus Aegilops; species Aegilops speltoides. The sequence continues at coordinate 376,980,029 of CM038141.1, forward strand.
CCCAGGTACAGTACTTCTTTTATATTTCTTAGATTTTTTTTTAAAAAAACTGACAAGTGGGACCCACCCGCAGGTCAAAACCACCATTGACCAGCACCACGTCAGCTGCAAGTCCAGAAAAACCACCCAGGTTTTTTTTGTCCGGTATGGGATTGTTTAGGGGGGTAAGGGAACCGAAAAATATACCAGGGGGTAATGTGAACCACCAACTTTGTTCAGGGTGGTAAAATGGACTTTTTTCTATTTTAAAATTGTGCACTACTGTGTACATGGTGGATGGTGCCATCTTTACCTATCTCTTATGTGGTTCTGTAATATGTCTTATTTTATGAAAAATCTGAGATACCTAGATTGCTTAACATTACATGAAGGCAGTTAACCCAATGTTCCACATCTTGCTTTGGCAGGCCAGATTGAACTCTTCACTCATGTTCCAGTTCTGCGTAACTTTGTTGAGTATCTGAAACGGAAAAATTTCACTGTTTGCGCTGTGTACCTTTTGGATTCGCAGGTTTGAATCACTAATATAGTTTTCCTTTACGACAACACTGAACTCAAACCCCAGACTGATATCTGTTTGTTTTTCTTGGTACAGTTTGTCAGTGATGTCACAAAATACATTAGCGGTTGCATGGCTTCTCTTTCTGCTATGATTCAACTTGAGCTTCCTCATATCAACATCCTTTCGAAGATGGACCTGGTTTCCAATAAAAAAGATGTAGAAGAGTATGTTCTCTTTAATTTTTTTCTCCCATAATTAGCTGCAACATTATAAGGTTGCCTTTTTTTTACTGATGATGTTTTTCTATCTTAGCTATCTGAACCCTGAGGCACAGGTTCTTCTGTCACAGCTGAATCGGCAGATGGCACCTCGGTTTCACAAGTTAAACAAGGCTTTAGCTGAACTGGTATGTCTTGAACCTGTAAACTAAATAAAAAAATCTCATGCTTTATGAAGCCCTATAACTGTCAATATATTGTGGTCAACTATGTCTTTGTTATGCCATAAACCCATAATTGCCGGTCGTGAATCTCTTGCTTTGAACTGCTATGTTTCTGAAGGAAAGCTCTGTATCCTGTTTTGGTAGGTAATTTGCTCTAATATTGTGTCTCTGCCTCCAATATTGATGTCAGCACTATCATGTAGGTTGATGATTACAACATGGTGAATTTCATACCACTTGATTTGAGGAAGGAGAGCAGGTATTCCTGTTTGTTTTCTTGGTTTAATTAAAATCTCAGCCCTTCTTTACACGCCTAAGCATTCCTTCTTTTCTGCTCAAGTGATCGAAGAAGCCCTTTGCCACTTGAGTTTCTGATCCTTAGACATGCTACTTCTACTAGTACGCTTGTGGATGCAACTTTAACATTTATCTGGAAGACACATTCCCTCCTTGCCAGATTTATATTTCTGGTGGGGTGGTGGTATAATAGCACACTTGACAATTTTTACTACTTTTGTGCGGTTGTTCCATTTTTTTGCTGTCATATACTTGTCTGGTCTTTCTAGAAAATCTTTCCTACTTATAAAGGTTGGAGTTGGTGGCGAGTTCACATATGGGACAACAACCTTCATCAATAAAAAATACACCCTTACCCACATGTGAGACTAGCAACCTTCCAAGATGCATAAATAAACAAATGCACATTTACTTACATGTGAGGTATAAAATAAATAAACAAATACACTACTACTTTCGTGTGAGACCAACACTTGCAGAATGCACAAATAACAAATGCAAAAATGTGAATGCTCTTAAGCAATGAAATAACTCATTGTATTTTATAGTTTCGTAGCAACGCACGGCATTATGCTAGTAGTACTAATAATTATGGAATCAGCACTATACTGAGCGGTAAAATTTCCACCTTGAGATGATTGTTGAGTTGAAATTTATGTGCTATAGCTGGTTAAATTTGAAGTATTGTGCTGCAGTGAAACAAAACACTTGAGCAACACTTCCATTTGCCATGCTGATATTAAATTTCCAGTTATTTCCATGGCAGATTTATCTACCTGGTTGTGTTTTTTTGTATCTCTGACCATCCTTTGTTTTGCAGCATTCAGTATGTGCTGTCAAACATCGACAACTGCATCCAGTACGGGGAAGACGCCGATGTGAAGGTTAGGGACTTCATTCCCGAGGAGGATGATTAACCATTTTGATCAAGCAGAAGCAACAAATTAGTCAGAGTATCATGTAGAATGGGTCCATGGGAGGAGGAATTCACCGCACATGGTAGCAGAAGCGCTCGCTATTTATCTGTTGCAATCGTTGGTCGAAAAAACAAGACAGAATGCATCTGCGAACAGTGTGTGGGTCACCTTCTTATGCGTGTGGTTGGCTAGCAATTGCTTGTGTAAACAAATCATCATCCTCTTCTGGAGCCCTTTGACATCAAACATGAGCGGTAATACCTACCTAAAATAGTGTATGCGCTAATGCACCAATTCTGCTCCTTTCTTTCTGAACACAATGCCGTGAATTCTGGTCAGCTTAATGTTGGTATATTTTGGAGGCGCTAGGTTTTGGAAAGCCTGTCAGATTGTATAGCTCTTCCTTGCAAGGTTGTTCCTTGTTTAGCATCGCATTGCAATCAATGGCTGCCCCTACACACATGAAGTCTTACCGTCTTACCGCGCAAAATGCTTTTTAAAGTTTCAATGGACAGAGTGAAAGCATACGCTAGATCTGTCTTTGGTGCACCTACGTTGATGCGTGCATACGACATCCAGTTTACAAGCTTACCATCACCCGTCCGAAATCTAGGCAGATTTTCCAACCTCACTTTGTTTCTTTGCTTCCTTTGTGCCAAATTTCCAAGAATATGTACTAAATCGACATGTACAACCAGCAAAGTAAATACAACAACAACAACAACAACAAAGCCTTTAGTCCCAAACAAGTTGGGGTAGGCTAGTACAACCAGCAAAGTAAATATGCAGAAAAATTGACTTAAATAGCATGTTTGTTACAGTGTAATTTGGCAAAAGTGCACTTTTTTTTATAGTTTGACTTAGTGCACATTACAATGCACACAACCATATATTTATTAGAGTTCAACTATCAAGCTCCGGTACTCAAGTACTCCCTCCGTCCCATAATGTAAGATGTTTTTTGATACTAGTGTAGTGTTAAAAAACGTCTTACATTATGGGACAGAGGGAGTACATGATTGACAAATAAACAAGCCACAACCGGCGAAAATAGAAATATATACCTACACACATAGCCTACTATTGAATCGCCATCCAAACTGGTTGTATGTATCTCGTGCTATCATCTCCCATTGGCTACGGAAGTACACATATCATCTTACAAAGTAAAACCGAATGTTCGGTACAAACTGGAGCCTCTTATAAGGTTTAGAAGCATAATTAGAAAGATACTCCCTTTGTTTTTATTTATTCTGTATATTAGCTATGTCTTAAGTCAAACTTTGTAAATTTGACCGGGTTTGTAGAAAACATTATGAACATTTGCGTTAACAAATATATATGATGTGAATATATCCAGTGATGAATATGATATTAATTTTGCATTGTTGATGTTAATACATTTTTTATAAACTTAGTCAAAATAATGTTTGACTTAAAACATACCAAGTATGCAAAGTAAATGAAAATAGAGAGTATTTTGTTACTGTAATACTTTCTTCGTCCCAAAATAAGTGTCGTTGATTTAGTATAAAGTTGTACTAACTCTATAATAAATTAGCGTCACTTATTTTGAGACGGAGGGAGTACTATTTTTTTTAGAAAAGGAACAAGAAAAAAGTAAAAGAAAAAACCAAATGAAAACCGTCCAGAAACCCAAAAAAGAGAAGAAGGAAAACCGGCCGGGAGCTTCCAGGAGCTTCCATGGTGCCTAAATGGTGGGTCGGCCTATTCTACATGAATTGAATGAGAGGGGGGTGCCTTTACTGAAAAGACTGTAACTGGTCAACGGCCGTCAAATAGGAGTTGGCCAAAACTGCATCACGTGGGGCTGCCTGGGCATTATGTAGTCTACCAGATAGGCCATTAACGCCATTTAAAAAAAGCCATTAACGTTGCTTGGTGATTCATTCATACTCCGTCTCAAGATACCCATCTTTCAGCTCTAGCCCGCCTTCAACGTGCATGAACACGCACGGTCAATCCTGTTGGGCAAAGCTGGCCTTTTGCACTTGGAATTTGTTGAGTCACTGGCCACTTAAGCAGAGTGACACCGCATGGTGGTTGCTTTCAAGGGAGCAAGAAAGTCAAGAAGCCTCGCCTACGTTGCGTGTCATGTGATCAAATTAGCTTATGTCTAATCGAGTCTACTTATCAGAACTATTTATGTTTGAAATTGAAATATTTACAAAAATAAGAAAATCAAGAATTGACATTCATTCATGTCCATGGGCAATCGAGCAAGCACTAATGAAAAATGAGCAGGGGTTAAGGATCCTGGAAGTCTTTCGAGATAGGGGATTGCAGTAGCAAATGGTGTGGAAGCAATGCATAGAGGAAATCTCATGGTTGGTAAGGAGGACGAGGGTAATGAGGACCATCTCGCCATCGCCAGATCTAGGCCGTTGGCTGGGAAGGGGGAGAGGTGTCGATAGAGGTGCATTCCAGCTTCTCTCTCATGTGTATAGACATGGAAAACTTTTGCCAGAGAGAGATGCTTGCGGGGGAGCGACATCATGGGTTCTGTGCTCAGACGTAGACAGAGTTGAACTGGCATTTAGTAGCCATGTTCTGGGGAGGGTGAAAGGACATGGTTCAGGCAAGTGACCATAACTTTAGGTTTGTGCCAACAGTGTGCTATAGTTAAATTTGCACAATGCAAGTCACCACGCGACAATGTAAATAAGGTCTTTGTTTTAGTTTGATTTTCTTTTCTATACACCTTATTTTCTTTCTGTGCATTTTATTTGTTGTTGTCGGAGAATAAGGTGAGAAAAACTTTGTGACGGCACTACAAAGTGAATTTTTTATTCATGTGTCAATACATCTATTTGTTGCTCCCTGGGTTATGAGGTCTTAAACTCTCCGATCACATGCTATCGTTGGATTAAGGAAATGAGAGGTAAAAAGAGCCTCCTTTGTGGATAACTAGATGACCTGGTTGCGCCAATGGCGCAAGAAGCCAGTTAGAAGCGATGCTAGTAGTGAATAAGTAGGAGATGTAAATGAAAAGATGATGTAATATGGATTGTATTATAGATAGTAGAATGGCTTAAACCGGTTAGCGCAAGAAGCTTATTAAAACCAAGAATTATGGTATCGATGACCAGTTTATATGCACAAAGATCATTTCATTATTGGCCAATGGGAAAACAAATATGTTCATGCCATATTGTTTGAAGCCACTCAATAAATAACATCCAGTATGACATGAACCTTTTGAATAAATTCGAATCATAGATATCTAAACAAGCAACATCCACCTTCAGGACCTGATGCACATAAGAAATGGCCTCTCAGGAACCATATCCATTCAAGTAGGCTGTAAAGGGAAAGAAAGATAAAGATAAACATTAGCAATGTTGATAGCACATACCAAATGACAGGACCAGGAGATATGCAGTCAATAAGCATGGGAAGGAAATGCCTTTCCTTAGATCCTTAGAAGTGCTCCTTAGGAAAGGATAAGAGAACAAGAGTCGGCATGCACCATACTATTATCGATACATTGACTAAGCAATCAGAATAATATACTTCTCAACATTTAATTTGTATGTTAAAACAAAGGAAAGTGTGCTCTTATTTGGATCATAGAAAGCTCAGCATGACTACCTGAATGCTATTATTCCCAGAGACAAGTTTGGGAATATGATATCTTTGTATGATACTCAGTTCAGTTGAGAATATAGCAAGAAACATCATCCCACTGTGTAATCTCTCTCCTTTATTTGCGTGATACTTCCCTAAAGCCAACACCATGTGGAATCTTTCTCTACGGTTCACTTGTATATACAGGGACCAATTTGATCTTTTTCGCATGAATGCACCAATTTTAAGCTACAACCACAGACCACAGAAAAGAGACCAAGAGGATGTTTTACCCTACCTACATGATACATCTATAAATAGCAAAACCACCCTGGAAATAAACTACAAGTAGAATGGCACCTGCATGAAACCAATCTGCTCTAGCTTCTGAGGTATGTTATTAACAAAATACTGAGACATTCATAAACCTTCTTGGCCACATGCAGTCACATAGTGTGCCATGTGAGTCAACAGATTACTAAACGTAAATGACAACATTATAATAGCAAAGCACCCGAGTCAACAGAGTACTACATGCAAATGATAGTAAAGCATGACAACCCAATGCCATCCTGCTATTCAAGCATTTCTTTAATCAGGGTTAGATGCAAGAATGAAACTTTGGACAAGCAAGAGCATGTACGACTGTAATCTAGTAGTATGAAATTAGCAAGAACGCGTATAGTTTTCCAGAAATACTAAATACTAAATAGAAAAAATCACCTGCTTTTCCTGTTTGAATTAATTTTAAATCTTATTACTAATACATATAACCATATTGATAGGTTTCCTAACTATAATCATTCATTTTGATGGATCAATCCCTACCCACCTAGTACTGAAATGAGAATCAGCTCTGCTTCCATTCATGATGCAAACTCTTACAAGTAAGAGCTAAATTTGGATCTAGAGGGAGAGGGCGGCTAGAGACTGTGAGGGAGGAAGGAGAGGAAGATTACTCATGCCATGCAAAACTCCTGTTGTGCATGTGGTTTTGATGGCACGCTACAGGTAGGTGCTCAGAGTACTCCAAACTCCTACAAAACTGTACACAAACAGAGTACTTCAGTAGATGAGCCGTTTAATTGGAGGAGTTCGGAATTGTAAACAAACTCATGAAAGTTCATGTAATGTTTGCTGCAACAGAAAAGAAGGTGATCTTGATATGAGAGAACCAGTAACGTTTGAAAAGGTTGGCATCACCACGAGTAAGCATATGAAACACATGAAGGTGTTCTCTCCTTTTTTGGTAAAGTGAACATGCATTGGCTTTTATCCATTGAGACGTTGACCAAAGAGGCCCTACATATATATCATGTACCTTGCTCCTCAAGAACAACAACTCTATCCTAAGGGGAAAACATTTAGGGATTTTCTTAGACTTCCATTTTCAGGTTTGAAACAATAATTAACACACAAGTGGCTAGTATATCTTTCTTATTTTTATCACAAGCTATTTTACTAATTCAATTTTCAACAATAACACTAACCAGAGGTACGTACAAATGGCTAGAAATTCCTAGAGCGACCAAAATGAATAGAAATAGGAGTGGAACTTTGGTAATGCTGGAAAGCTTCCATTATTTTAGGTTGCCATTGTAACATTAAGATATTCTAACTCCATATGAAGGACATATTTTGAAATGATTTGGCAACACAACCAAAAGCAAGGGCAAACCTATCACAGTTTTAGGGCATGATAGTATGTAGACAGAATGACCTATTTGTTTGTAGATAACAAAGCACAAAGTTAGATGAAAGAAATGTATGATTGACCTGTTACTGAAGAGAAATAATCACATCTGGACAAGCACCTCAAAATGTCCTTTTGAACAATTACGCAAAGAACCACTGGCTACTGGACCTGAATAACAAATGTAGCATAAAACAGTGGCGTTACACATGGATTTGTAATCACATCGTTATTGTAGCTGGAACTATTTTATAACTGAACATCTTGAGAAATGTCTTGAATTCCCATCTCTTTGTCAAATATTCAGATCTACAAGCATGTGTGCCTTATATTTAAGCTAGTTCTTTCTTTAAGATCAAAACGTTATGCATTGTTGAGATTGAAATTAGTGTTATACTTTGTGGCTCTTCATGTTCATCTCCACTGTTATTAAGTTAGAAACTTGGTACCTCACAGCCATTGGTCACATGTTATGTCTTGAATTAATTCAAACCAGAAGTCCTAAATTTTATACCCTTCTACCATCTGGTGCTTGGTGTGCTGACATTTGATCTCAAATATGCAGGACCCGCCATTCAAACCAAAGTACCTTGTGACCTTCACTGTTGGATATGCATAGAAAGAAAATATAAACAGAGGAGTGAAGAAGGTAATGCTGTTGTCAACTTTATTGAGCAATATATAACCAAAAAATTAGCTCTGTGCAGTTTTAGTAGAAACTGAATTTTCTTATCAATGCATGCCATTTCACTTGATTACCATCCTGATTGTTTTTTTCTTCTTCTTTGTTGCAGTTTTCCGACAATTTTGCTATCCTATTATTCCACTATGATGGCCGTGTGACCGAATGGGGCGAATTTGAGTGGTCAAAGCAAGCCATCAATATCAGTGTCAGCAAACAAACTAAATGGTGCGCTACTGTGCTGCAATGTGCTGGCTGTTCCTCTGATTGTACTTTGAAATCAATCTTCTTCTAACGCTTCTTCATGCACGTACCTCTAGGTGGTATGCCAAAAGATTCTTGCATCCTGATATTGTGGCAGCTTATGAGTTCATATTCATCTGGGATGAAGACCTTGGGGTGGATCATTTCGACACACAAGAGTATGCTTCAAATCTTCAGTTCTCCAGACAATTTTTTCTTGATATGAGGACTGACGTATACATATTGGTGTTGGATTACAGGCACATCAAACTTGTTAACAAAGATGGTGTAATTATCTCCCAGCCTGGCTTAGAACCTGACCGAGGACTTACTTGGCAGATAACCAAAAGAAGAGGTGACCGAGAGGTCCACAAGTGAGTGGTGCAGTTACAAACTGAAAGAAAGCAAACAAATAGATTTCTTTGTTATGATGTAGTAACTTGAGCTGGCAACTTGTGTTGTTGCAGGGAGACAGAGGAAAGACCAGGCTGGTGTGCTGACCCTCATCTTCCAGCTTGTGCTGCGTATGTTCTTACTATCCTCTTTGCTGAGTTCTATCCACATCTATACTATTACAGAGAGATCTAACTTACGCTTCTCTGTTGCTAATTACTTTGATTTATGTTTTGCTGTAAAACAGGTTTGTTGAAATAATGGCTCCAGTCTTCTCAAGGGAGGCATGGCGTCTCGACTTGGTTCATGGATGGGGTCTCGACTTTGCCCTCAGGAAATGCGCAGAGGTATATTTATCTCTCTGTAACCAACCCAACCGCATGGGTCATCCAGAAGAAGAAGAAGAAGAAGAAGAAGTACAAAGGGAGGGGAGGCGGATGGAGGGCATGCGTGCGTACCTTTGAAGTCTAGGTGTTGCATCCCGTCGCGGGCGTCGAGGGCCACTGTATTAGCAAGCTTCGCTCCCCACCCCATCGAGAGAAGGCCGCCGCCGCCGTCGTCATCCATGGGTGGTTTTGGGGCTAGGGTTCCGCCCCCATCCATTGATCGTTCCATCCATCCATGGCCTTCCTCGAGGACCAGGTGGACGCCGGCACGCCGGCCTATGATGCTGCGGATCTGGGCGTCGCTCTGCTCGATCTGGGGCCTCCCCTCCCCATCCCTTCACTTCCTTTGGAGAGGAAGGATGGTGAGGGTCGCTGGATAGGGTGGAGCGGTGGCGCTGGAGGGAGAGGAGGCCGCCGGAGTTGGTGTTCGGTGGTTGGGGGTCGCCCTGGCGACATCGAGGAAAGAAGAGGAGGAGGCAGCAGCAGAAGATGAGGCGGGGTCACGGGGAAGGAGGAGGAGGTGACGGAACGGAGAAGAGGAGCCAGATGAGAAGGAAGGGGGGAGGGAGAGAGAGGAGATATTTTCTCCAACCCAGCTCGTGCTCGCTACGGCCTTTTTATTTTCTCTCGCAGTGCTGCTCGCTCGCGTGCACTATTCATAGCGAATAAAAGGAGACGTGGACAGTGCCGCTAGTTGGGTGCACTGGCTCATTCTTTATATGTTCAATGAAGTTTGCAAAATTATTTCAAAAATATGCTATCCAAAGTGTGAGGCGGGAATAGAAACCACTGTTGGGGAATGTAGTAATTTCAAAAAAATTCCTACGCACACGCAAGATCATGGTGATGCATAGCAACGAGAGGGGAGAGTGTATCTTCATGCCCTTGAAGATCGCTAAGCGGAAGCGTTTATCAACGCGGTTGATGTAGTCGTACAACTTCACGATTCGCCCCGATCAAGTACAGGGTGTACGGCACCTCCGCGTTCAGCACACGTTCAGCTCGATGATGTCCTCGCCTTCTTGATCTAGCAAGACGGGCGAAGTAGGAGATGAGTTTCGGCAGCACGACGGCGTGGTGATGGTGTTGGTGAAGAACAATCTCCGCAGGGCTTCGCCTAAGCACTACGGAAACTATGACGGAGGATAAACTAAAGGGGACGGGGTTGCCGGCACACGGCTTGGTGTTTCTTGATGTGTCTCTGGTGCTAGCCCTACCCCTCTATTTATATGTTGAGCCTTGGGGTTGAAACTTGGAGTAAAAGCCTTCACAAAGTCGGTTTCACCCGAAAGGCAAGAGTCCTTCTCGGACTCCAGGGCCAGACGCCAGGGTTCCCGGCGTCTAGACCCAGACGCCAGGGCCCTGGCGTCTGGCCCTTGAATTCCGCAAAACTTTCTTTTGCGCTTTCCAAAAACCTTGTGGGCTTTCCCCTTTCGTCCAAATAACGTGTTCTCATACCCAAACATTTCGGGAAACATCCGGAACCCCCTCCGGTGAATTCCGGAGACCAAACACTATTATCCCATATATCAATCTTTATCTCCAGACCATTCTGGAGTTCCCTGTCATGTCCGTGATCATATCCGGGACTCCGAACAACATTCGGTCACCAACATACATAACTCATATAATACTATATCGTCAACGAACATTAAGCGTGCGGACCCTACGGGTTCGAGAACTATGTAGACATGACCGAGACATCTCTCTGGTCAATAACCAATAGCGGAACCTGGATGCCCATATTTGCTCCTACATATTCTAAGAAGATATTTATCAGTTGAACCGCATAAAAACATACGCTGTTCCCTTTGTCATCAGTATGTTACTTGCCCGAGATTCGATCGTCAGTATCTCAATGCCTAGTTCAATCTCATTACCGGCAAGTCTCTTTACTCGTTATGTAATGCATCATCCCGCAACTAACTCATTAGTCACATTGCTTGCAAGGCTTGTAGTGATGTGCATTACCAAGAGGGCCCAGAGATACCTCTCCGACAATCGGAGTGACAAATCCTAATCTCAAAATACGTCAACTCAACAAGTACCTTCGGAGACACCTGTAGAGCACCTTTATAGTCACCCGGTTACATTGTGACGTTTGGTACAAAGTGTTCCTCCGGTAAGCGGGAGTTACATAATCTCGTAGTCATAGGAACATGTATAAGTCATGAAGAAAGCAATAGCAACATACTAAACGATCAAGTGCTAAGCTAACGGAATGGGTCAAGTCAATCACATCATTCTCCTAATGATGTGATCCCGTTAATCAAATGACAACTCATGTCTATGGTTAGGAAACTTAACCATCTTTGATTAATGAGCTAGTCAAGTAGAGGCATACTAGTGACATCATGTTTGTCTGTATTCACACATGTACTAAGTTTCCGGTTAATACAATTCTAGCATGAATAATAAACATTTATCATGAAATAAGGAAATAAATAATAATTTTATTATTGCCTCTAGGGCATATTTCCTTCAGTCCCCACTTGCACTAGAGTCAATAATCTAGTTCACATTGTCATGCGATTTAACACCAATATTCACATCTGTATGTGATTAACACCCATAGTTCACATCGTCATGTGACCAACACACAAAGGGTTTACTAGAGTCAATAATCTAGTTCACATCGCTATGTGATTAACACCCAAAGAGTACTAAGGTATGATCATGTTTTGCTCGTGAGAGAAGTTTAGTCAACGGGTCTGTCACATTCAGAGCCGTATGTATTTTGCAAATATTCTATGTCTACAATGCTCTGCACGAAGCTACTCTAGCTAATTGCTCCCACTTTCAATATGTGTCCAGATTGAGACTTAGAGTCATCTGGATTGTTGTTCTTGCACCGATATAACTCTTTACAACGAGCTCTTTTATCACCTCCATAATCGAAAAATATTTCCTTAGTCCTCACTAAGGATATTCTTGACCGCTGTCCAGTGATCTACACCTAGATCAAAATTGTACTCCCTTGCTAAACTCAGAGCAAGGTATACAATAGTTCTGGTACACAGCATATCATACTTTATAGAACCTATGACCGAGGCATAGGGAATGATTTCTCATTCTCTTTTCTATTTTCTTCCACGGTCAGGTTTTGAGTCTTACTCAACTTCACACCTTGCAACACAGGCAAGAACTCCTTCTTTGACTGTTCCATTTTGAACTACTTCAAAATCTTATCAAGGTATGTACTCATTGAAAAATCTTATCAAGCGTCTTGATCTATCTCTATAGATCTTGATGCTCAATGTGTGAGCAGCTTCACCGATGTGTTTCTTTGAAAAACTCCTTTCAAACACTCCTTTATGCTTTCCAGAAAATTCTACATTATTTCTGATCAACAATATGTCATTCACATATACTTATCAGAAAGGCTGTAGTGCTCCCACACACTTTCCTGTAAATACAGGCTTCACCGCAAGTCTGTATAAAACTATATGCTTTGATCAACTCATTAAAGCGTATATTCCAACTCCGAGATGCTTGCACCGGTCCATGGATGGATCACTGGAGCTTGCACACTTTGTTAGCACCTTTAGGATTGACAAAATCTTCTGGTTGCATCATATACAACTCTTCTTTAATAAATCCATTAAGGAATGCAGTTTTGATATCCATTTGCCAAATTTCATAAAATGCGGCAATTGCTAACATGATTCGGACAGACTTAAGCATCGATACGAGCGAGAAAATCTCATCGTTTTCAACACCTTGAACTTGTCGAAAAACTTTTTGCGACAAGTCGAGCTTTGTAGATAGTAACACTACTATAAGCGTATGTCTTCCTCTTGAAGATCCATTTATACAATATGGCTTGCCGATCATCGGGCAACTCCACCAAAGTCCACACTTTGTTCTCATACATGGATCCCATCTTAGATTTCATGGCCTCAAGCCATTTCACGGAATCTGGGCTCATCATCGCTTCCTCATAGTTCGTAGGTTCATCATGGTCTAGTAACATGACTTCCAGAACAGGATTACCGTACCACTCTGGTGCGGACTGTACTTTGGAAGACCTATGAGGTTCTGTAGTAACTTAATCTGAAGTTTCATGATCATCATCATTAGCTTCCTCACTAATTGGTGTAGGAATCACTGGAACTGATTTCTGTGATGAACTACTTTCCAATTCGGGAGAAGGTACAATTACCTTATCAAGCTCTACTTTCCTCCCACTCACTTCTTTCGAGAGAAACTCCTTCTCTAGAAAGGATCCATCTTAGCAATGAATATCTTGCCTTCGAATCTGTGATAGAAGGTGTACCCAACAGTTTCCTTTGGGTATTCTATGAAGACGCACTTCTCCGATTTGGGTTCGAGCCTATCAGGTTGAAACTTTTCACATAAGCATCGCAACCCCAAACTTAAAAAAAACGACAACTTTGGTTTCTTGCCAAACCACAGTTCATAAGGCGTCGTCTCAACGGATTTTGATGGTGCCCTATTTAAAGTGAATGCAGCTGTCTCTAATGCATAACCCCAAAATGATAGTGGTAAATCGGTAAGATACATCATAGATCGCACCATATCCAATAAAGTGCGGTTACGACATTCAGACACACCATTATGCAGTGGTGTTCCATGTGGCGTGTGCTGTGAAACTATTCCACATTGTTTTAAATGAAGGCCAAACTCGTAACTCAAATATTCTCCTCCATGATCAGATCATAGAAACTTTATTTTCTTGTTACGATGATTCTCCACTTCACTCTGAAATTCTTTGAACTTTTCAAATGTTTCAGACTTGTGCTTCATCAAGTAGATATACTCATATCTGCTCAAATCATCTGTGAAGGTTAGAAAATAACAATACCCTCCACGAGCATCAACACACATTGGAGCGCATACATCAATATGTATTATTTCCAACAAGTCAGTAGCTCGTTCCATTGTTCCGGAGAACGGATTTTTAGTCATCTTGCCCAAAAGGCACGGTTCGCAAGCATCAAATGATTCATAACCAAGTGCTTCCAAAATTTCATCTTTATGGAGTTTCTTCATGCGCTTTACACCGATATGACCCAAACCACAGTGTCACAAATAAGTTGCACTATCATTATCAACTTTGCATCTTTTGGCGTCAATATTATGAATATGTGTATCACTATGATCGAGATCCAATAAATTATTTTCATTGGGCGTATGACCATCGAAGGTTTTATTCATGTAAACAGAACAACAATTATTCTCTAACTTTAAATGAATAACCGTATTACAATAAACATGATCAAATCATATTCATGCTCAACGCAAACGCCAAATAACACTTATTTAGGTTTAACACTAATCCCGAAAGTATAGGGAGTGTGCGATGATGATGATCATATCAATCTTGGAACCACTTCCAACACACATTGTCACTTCACCCTCAACTAGTCTCTGTTTATTCTGTAACTCTTATTTCGAGTTACTAATTTTTTAGCAACCGAACAAATATAAAATACCCAGGGGCTACTATAAACACTAGTAAGGTACACATCAATAACCTGTATATCAAATATACCCTTGTTCACTTTGCCATCCTTCTTATCCACGAAATATTCAGGGCATTTCTGCTTCCAGTGACCATTTCCTTTGCAGTAGAAGCACTCAGTTTCAGGCTTTAGTCTAGCTTTGGGCTTCTTCATGGAAGTGACAACTTGCTTGCCATTCTACATGAAATTCCCTTTCTTTCCCTTTGCCCTTTTCTTGAAACTAGTGGTCTTGTTAATCATCAGCACTTGATGCTCTTTCTTGATTTCTACCTTCATCGATTTCATCATCATGAAAAGCTCGGCAATCATTTTCGTCATCCCTTGCATACTATAGTTCATCATGAAGTTCTACTAACTTGGTAATGGTGACTAGAGAACTCTGTCAATCACTATCTTATCTGGAAGATTAACTCCCACTTGATTCAAGCGATTGTAGTACCCAGAAAATCTGAGCGCATGCTCATTGCTTGATCTATTCTCCTCCATCTTTTAGCTATAGAACTTGTTGGAGACTTCATATCTCTCAACTCGGGTACTTGCTTGAAATATTAACTTCAACTCCTGGAACATCTGGTATGGTCCATGACGTTCAAAACGTCTTTGAAGTCCCGATTCTAAGCTGTTAAGCATGGTGCACTAAACTATCAAGTAGTCATCATATTGAGCTAGCCAAACGTTCATAACGTCTACGTCTGCTCCTGCAATAGGTCTGTCACCTAGCGGTTGATACGTCCTTTTTGCATCATGCTTTTATATCAATATTTATTGCATTATGGGCTGTTATTA
The DNA here is from genome assembly GCA_021437245.1 of Aegilops speltoides. Taxonomy (NCBI): domain Eukaryota; kingdom Viridiplantae; phylum Streptophyta; class Magnoliopsida; order Poales; family Poaceae; genus Aegilops; species Aegilops speltoides. Next base: position 376,995,444 of record CM038141.1, read on the forward strand.
TACATTATATCTCAATACTTATGGCTATTCTCTCTTATTTTACAAGGTTTACCATGAAGAGGGGAATGCTTGCAATGGAATTCAGGTGAAAAAGAAGCAAACATTGGAAACCTATTCTGCACTGCTCCAAAAATCCTAAAACTCCACGAAACTTATTTTTGGAATTAATAAGAATTATTGAGCGGAAGAAACACCTAAGGAGGCCCACACCCTGGCCAAGAGGGTGGGGGGCGCGCCCACCCCTACTGGGCGCCCCCTGTCTCCTGGGCCCCCTGGTGGCCCTACGGTGTCCATCTTCTGTTATATGAAGGCTTTTACCCTGGAAAAATCATGGGCAAGCTTACGGGACGAAACTCCGCCGCCACGAGGCGGAACCTTGGCGGAACCAATCTAGAGCTCCGGCAGAGCTGTTCTGCCGGGGACACTTCCCTCCTGGAGGGGGAAATCATCACCATCGTCATCACCAACGATCCTCTCAGCGGGAGGGGGTCAATCTCCATCAACATCTTCACCAGCACCATCTCCTCTCAAAACCCCAGTTCATCTCTTGTATCCAATCTTGTATCAAAACCACAAATTGGTATGTGTGGGTTGCTAGTAGTGTTGATTACTCCTTGTAGTTGATGCTAATTGGTTTACTTGGTGGAAGATCATATGTTCAGATCCTTAATGCATATTATTACTCCTCTGATTATGAACATGAATATGCTTTGTGAGTATTTACGTTTGTTCCCGAGGACATGGGTGAAGTCTTGTTATTAGTAGTCATGTGAATTTGGTATTCGTTCGATATTTTGATGAGATGTATGTTGTCTTTCCTCTAGTGGTGTTATGTGAACGTCGACTACATGACACTTCACCATTATTTGGGCCTAGAGGAAGGCATTGGGAAGTAATAAGTAGATGATGGGTTGCTAGAGTGATGAAGCTTAAACCCTAGTTTATGCGTTGCTTCGTAAGGGCTGATTTGGATCCATATGTCTAATCTTTGGGTTAGGTTTACCTTAATACTTCTTTTGTAGTTGCGGATGCTTGCAATAGGGTAATCATAAGTGGGATGCTTGTCCAAGTAAGGTCGAGACCCAAGCAAGGGTCCACCCACATATCAAATTATCAAAATCTTGAATCACGAATCATATGAGCGTGATGAAAAATAGCTTGATAATAATTCCCATGTGTCCTCGGGAGCTCTTTTCTCATTATAAGAAATTGTCCAGGCTTGTCCTTTGCTACAAAAAGGATTGGGCCACCTTGCTGCACTTTATTTACTTGTTACTCGTTACAATTTATCTTATCACAAAACTATCTGTTACCTACAATTTCAGTGCTTGCAGAGAAAACCTTACTGAAAACTGCTTATCATTTCCTTCTGCTCCTCATTGGGTTTGACACTCTTACTTATCGAAAGGACTATGATAGATCCCCTACACTTGTGGGTCATCAAGACTCTTTTCTGGCGCCGTTGCCGGCGAGTGTAGCGCTTTTAGTGAGTGGAACTTGGTAAGGGAACATTCATATAGTGTGCTGAAATTTTCTGTCACTTGTTACTATGGAAACTAATCCTTTGAGGGGCTTGTTCGGGGTATCTTCACCCCGACCGGAAGAAACAAGAGTTGCTCCTCAACCTACTGAACCTACTTAAAATATTTGCTTTGAGATTCCTTCGGGTATGATAGAGAAACTGCTAGCTAATCCATTTGCAGGAGATGGAACATTGCATCCCGATTTACACCTTATCTTTGTGGATGAAGTTTGTGGATTATTTAAGCTTGCAGGTATTCTTGATGATGTTGTCAAAAGGAAGGTCTTCCCTTTATCTTTGAAGGGAGATGCATTGACATGGTATAGGATATGTGATGATACGGGATCTTGGAATTATAAATGATTGAAGTTGGAATTTCACCAGAAGTTCTACTCTATGCATCTTGTTCATCGTGATCGTAATTACATATATAATTTCTGGCCTCACGAAGGAGAAAGTATCGCTCAAGCTTGGAGGAGGCTTAAGTCAATGTTATATTCATGCCCTAATCATGAGCTCTCCAGAGAAATGATTATTCAAAATTTTTATGCTCGGCTTTCTCTCAATGATCGCAACATGCTCGATACTTCCTGTGTTGGTTCTTATATGCTGAAGAGTATTGAATTCAAATGGGACTTATTGGAAAGAATTAAACGCAACTCTAAAGATTGGGGTTCCAACGATGGTAAGGAGTCAGGTATTGATTGTGTTAAATCTTTTATGGATACCGATGCTTTTCGTGGATTTAGCGCTAAATATGGACTTGACTCTGAGATAGTAGCTTCTTTCTGTGAATCTTTTGCTACTCACGTTGATCTCCCTAAGGAGAAGTGGTTTAAATATGATCCTCCCATTGAAGTAAAAGTAGTTGCACCTATTACAATTGAAGAAAAGACTATCACTTATAGTGATCCTATTGTTCCTAAAGGATCATGCTAAAACTTCGGCTGTTGTTCGTAAGAGTAATACTAGGACTTATACACCTCCTGAGCAAATTAAAGTTGAACCTAGTATTGCTATGGTTAAAGATCTCTTGGATGATGATTTAGACGGGCATGTTATTTATTTCTGTGGTGAGACTGCTAATGTTGTTAAACCAGATGCTAAGATACATAGACCTGTGGTAGGCATGCCTGTCATTTCTGTTAAAATAGGAGATCATTGTTATCATGGTTTATGTGATATGGGTGCTAGTGCTAGTGCAATACCCTATGACTTATATAAAGAAATTATGCATGATATTGCACCCGCTGAAATAGAATATATTGATGTTACTATTAAGCTTGCCAATAGGGATACCATTAAGCCAGTTGGGATTGTTAGAGATGTTGAAGTCTTGTGTGGGAAGGTTAAATATCCTGCTGATTTTCTTGTTCTTGGTTCCCCACAAGATGATTTTTGTCCCATTATTTTTGGTAGACCCTTCTTGAATACTGTTAATGCTAAGACTGATTGTGAAAAGGATACTATTACAATTGGCTTAGAGGGTATGTCTCATGAGTTTAATTTTGCTAAGTTTCGTAGACAACCCCGTGATAGAGAATCACCTAGTAAGGATGAGATTATTGGTCTTGCTTCTATTGCCGGGCCTCCTACTGATCTGTTAGAACAATATTTGCTAGACCATGAAAACGATATGTTTATGAAGGAAAGAAGGGAAATAGATAAAGTGTTCCTTCAACAGGAACCTATTCTGAAACACAACCTTCCCGTTGAAATTCTTGGGGATCCCCCTCCACCCAAGGGTGATCCCGTGTTTGAACTCAAACCATTACCTGATAATCTTAAGTTTGCTTATCTTGATTAAAAGAAAATATATCCTGTTATTATTAGTGCTAACCTTTCAGAGCAAGAAGAATAAAGATTATTGAAAACTCTGAAGAAGCACCGTGCTGCTATTGGATATACTCTGGATGATCTCAAGGGCATTAGTCCCATGTAATGCCAACACAAAATTAATTTGGAGGACAATGCCAAACCAGTTAGAGATCCTCAACGACGCTTGAATCCTAAGATGAAAGTGAAGGAAATATGCCCTAGAGGCAATAATAAAGTTATTATTTATTTCCTCATATCATGATAAATGTTTATTATTCATGCTAGAATTGTATTAACCGGAAACATGATACATGTGTGAATACATAGACAAACATAACGTCACTAGTATGCCTCTACTTGACTAGCTCATTAATCAAAGATGGTTATGTTTCCTAACCATAGGCATGTGTTGTCATTTGATTAATGGGATCACATCATTAGGAGAATGATGTGATTGACATGACCCATTCCGTTAGCCTAGCACTTGATCGTTTAGTATATTGCTATTGCTTTCTTCATGACTTATACATGTTCCTATAACTATGAGATTATGCAACTCCCGTTTAGCGGAGGAACACTTTGGGTGCTACCAAACATCACAACGTAACTGGGTGATTATAAAGGAGTACTACAGGTGTCTCCAAAGGTACATGTTGAGTTGGCGTAATTCGAGATTAGGTTTTGTCACTCCGATTGTCGGAGAGGTATCTCTGGGCCCTCTCGGTAATGCACATCACTATAAGCCTTGCAAGCAATGTGACCAATGAGTTGGTTACGGGATGATGCATTACGTAACGAGTAAAGAGACTTGCCGGTAAAGAGATTGAACTAGGTATTGGATACCGACGATCGAATCTCGGGCAAGTAACATACCGATGACAAAGGGAACAACGTATGTTGTTATGCGGTTTGACCGATAAAGATCTATGTAGAATATGTAGGAACCAATATCGGCATCCAGGTTCCGCTATTGGTTATTGACCAAGAATAGTTCTAGGTCATGTCTACATAGTTCTCGAACCCGTAGGGTCCGCACGCTTAACGTTACGATGACAGTTTTATTACGAGTTTATAAGTTTTGATATACCGAAGTTTGTTCGTAGTCCCGGATGTGATCACGGACATGACGAGGAGTCTCGAAATGGTCGAGACACAAAGATCGATATATTGGACGGCTATATTCGGACACCGGAATTGTTCCGGGTGATTTCGGAGAAAACCGGAGTGTCGGAGGGTTACCGGAACCCCCCCGGAGAGATAATGGGACATATGGGCCTTAGTGGAAAGAGAGAGGGGTGGCCAGCATGGGCCGCGCCCCCCTCCCCCTCTGGTCCGAATTGGACTAGGAGGCGCCCCTCTTCCTTCCCCCCCCTTCCTTTCCCCTCCTAGTAGGAGTAGGAAAGGGGAGTCCTCTCTACTAGGAGGAGGACTCCTCCTCTGGCAGCGCCCTCTAGGGCCGGCCGGCCTCCCCTGCTCCTTTATATCACGGGCGGGGGCACCCTAGGACACACAAGTTGATCTACGGATCGTTCCTTAGCCGTGTGCGGTGCCCCCCTCCACCATATTCCAACTCGGTCATATCGTCGCGGAGTTTAGGCAAAGCCCTGCGCCGGTAGAACATCATCATCATCACCACGCCGTCTTGCTGACGGAACTCATCCCCGAAGCTTTGCTGGATTGGAGCCCGGGGATCGTCATCGAGCTGAACGTGTGCTGAACCCGGAGGTGCCGTACGTTCGGTGCTTGGATCGGTCGGATCGTGAAGACGTACGACTACATCAACCGCGTTGTCATAACGCTTCTGCTTATGATCTACGAGGGTACGTGGACAATACTCTCCCCTCTCGTTGCTATGCCATCACCATGATCTTGCGTGTGCGTAGGAATTTTTTTGAAATTACTACGTTCCCCAACAGTGGCATCCGAGCCAGGTTTTATGCGTAGATGTCATATGCACGAGTAGAACACAAGTGAGTTGTGGGCGATACAAGTCATACTGCTTACCAGCATGTCATACTTTCGTTCGGCGGTATTGTGAGACGAAGCGGCCCGGACCGACATTACGCGTACGCTTACGCGAGACTGGTTTCACCATTACGAGCACTCGTGCTTAAAGGTGGCTGGCGGGTGTCTGTCTCTCTCACTTTAGCTGAATCGAGTGTGGCTACGCCCGGTCCTTGCGAAGGTTAAAACAACACTAACTTGACGAACTATCATTGTGGTTTTGATGCGTAGGTAAGAACGGTTCTTGCTAAGCCCGTAGCAGCCACGTAAAATTTGCAACAACAAAGTAGAGGACGTCTAACTTGTTTTTGCAGGGCATGTTGTGATGTGATATGGTCAAGACGTGATGCTATATTTTATTGTATGAGATGATCATGTTTTGTAACCGAAGTTATCGGCAACTGGCAGGAGCCATATGGTTGTCGCTTTATTGTATGAAATGCAAATGCCCTGTAATTGCTTTACTTTATCACTAAACGGTAGCGATAGTCGTAGAAGCAATAGATGGTGTAACGACAACAATGCTACGATGGAGATCAAGGTGTCGCGCCGGTGACGATGGTGATCACGACGGTGCTTCGAAGATGGAGATCACAAGCACAAGATGATGATGGCCATATCATATCACTTATGTTGATTGCATGTGACGTTTATCCTTTATGCATCTTATCTTGCTTTTAAGATGATCTCTCACTAATTATCAAGAAGTGTTCTCCCTGAGTATGCACCGTTGCGAAAGTTCTTCGTGCTGAGACACCACGTGATGATCGGGTGTGATAGGCTCTACGTTCAAATACAACGGGTGCAAAACAGTTGCACACGCGGAATACTCGGGTTAAACTTGACGAGCCTAGCATATACAGATATGGCCTCGAAACACGGAGACCGAAAGGTTGAACGTGAATCATATAGTAGATATGATCAACATAGTGATGTTCACCATTGAAACTACTCCATCTCACGTGATGATCGGACATGGTTTAGTTGATTTGGATCACGAGATCACTTAGATGACTAGAGAGATGTCTGTCTAAGTGGGAGTTCTTAAGTAATATGATTAATTGAACTTAAATTTATCATGAACTTAGTACCTAATAGTATTTTGCTTGTCTATGTTTGTTGTAGATAGATGGCTCGTCTTTGTTGTTCATTGAATTTTAATGCGTTCCTTGAGAAAGCAAAGTTGAAAGATGATGGTAGCAATTACACGGATCGGGTCCAGAACTCGAGGATTATCCTCATTGCTGCACGTAAGAATTACGCCTGGAAGCACCGCTGGGTGCCAGCTTCTTCTTGATGCAACCGACGATGTTAAGAACGTCTGGCGAGCAAAGCTGATGACTACTCGATAGTTCGATGTGCCATGCTTTACGGCTTAGAACCGGGTCTTCAACGACGTTTTGAACGTCATGGAGCATATGAGATGTTCCAGAGTTGAAGTTAATATTTCAAGCAAATGCCCGGATTGAGAGATATGAAGTCTCCAATAAGTTCTATAGCTGCAAGATGGAGGAGAATAGTTACAAGGGTGAACACATACTCAAAATGTCTGGGTATAATAATCACTTGATTCAACTGGAGTTAATCTTCACGATGATAGTGTCATTGATGAAATTCTTCAATCACGCCACCAAGCTACAAGAGCTTCGTGATGAACTATAATATGCAAGGGATGGACAAGACTATTCGAGCTCTTGAATGCTAAAAGCAGCGGAGGTAGAAATCAAGAAGGAGCATCAAGTGTTGATGGTTAACAAGACCACCGTTTCAAGAAAAGGGCAAAGGGAAGAAGAAAGGAACTTCAAGAAGAACAACAAACAAGTTGCTACTCAAGAGAAGAAACCCAAGTCGGACCTAAGCCTGGCGAGTGCTTCTCTCGCAAGCGGTCGACATCGAAGCGAACTGCCCCAAGTATTTGGCGGATAAGAAGGATGGCAAAGTGAACAAAGGTATATGTGATATACATGTTATTGATGTGTACCTTACTAATGCTCGCAGAGTACCGGTATTTGATACTGGTTCATTGCTAATGTTTGCAACTCAAACAGGACTACGGATTAGCGAAGATTGGCTAAGGACGAGGTGACGATCGCGCGTGGGAAATGGTTCCAAAGTCGATGTGATCGCGGTCGGCACGCTACCTCTACATCTACCATCGGGATTAGTTTTAGACCTAAATAATTGTTATTTGGTGCCAGCATTGAGCATGAACAGTATATCTGGATCTTGTTTGATGCGAGACGGTTATTCATTTAAATTAGAGAATAATGGTTGTTCTATTTATGTGAGTAATATCTTTTATGGTCATGCACCCTTGAAGAGTGGTCTATTTTTATTGAATCTCGATAGTAGTGATACACATATTCATAGTGTTGAAACCAAAAGATGCAGAGTTGATAATGATAGTGCAACTTATTTGTGGCACTGCCGTTTAGGTCATATCGGTGTAAAGCGCATGAAGAAACTCCATACTGATGGGCTTTTGGAATCACTTGATTATGAATCACTTGGTACTTGCGAACCGTGCCTCATGGGCAAGATGACTAAAACGCCATTCTCCGGAACTATGGAGCGAGCAACTGATTTGTTGGAAATCATACATACTGATGTTTGTGGTCCAATGAATGTTGAGGCTCGTGGCGGGTATCGTTATTTCCTCACCTTCACAGATGATTTGAGCAGATATGGGTATATCTACTTAATGAAACACAAGTCTGAAACATTTGAAAAGTTCAAAGAATTTCAGAGTGAAGTGGAAAATCATCATAACAAGAAAATTAAATTTCTACAATCTGATCGTGGAGGAGAATATTTGAGTTACGAGTTTGGTCTACACTTGAAACAATGCGGAATAGTTTTGCAACTCACGCCACCCGGAACACCACAACGAAATGGTGTGTCCGAACGTCGTAATCGTATTTTACTAGATATGGTGCGATGTATGATGTCTCTTACTGATTTACCGCTATCATTTTGGGGTTATGCTTTAGAGACGGCCACATTCACATTAAATAGGACACCATCAAAATCCGTTGAGATGACGCCTTATGAACTGTGGTTTGGCAAGAAACCAAAGTTGTCGTTTCTTAAAGTTTGGGGCTGCGATGCTTATGTGAAGAAACTTCAACCAGATAAGCTCGAACCCAAATCGGAGAAATGTGTCTTCATAGGATACCCAAAAGAGACTATTGGGTACACCTTCTATCACAGATCTGAGGGCAAGATTTTCGTTGCTAAAATCGGATCCTTTCTAGAGAAGGAGTTTCTCTCGAAAGAAGTGAGTGGGAGGAAAGTAGAACTTGATGAGGTAACTGTACCTGCTCCCTTATTGAAAAGTAGTTCATCACAAGAACCGGTTCCTGTGACAACTACACCAATTAGTTAGGAAGCTAATGGTATTGATCATGAAACTTCAGATCAAGTTTCTCTCGAACCTCGTGGTCTACCAGAGTAAGATCCGCACTGAGTGGTACGGTAATCCTATTCGGAAGTCATGTTACTTGACCATGATGAACCTACGAACTATGAGGAAGCGATGATGAGCCGAGATTCCGCAAAATGGCTAGAGGCCATGAAATCTGAGATGGGATCCATGTATGAGAACAAAGTATGGACTTTGGTTGACTTGCCCGATGATCGGCAAGCCATTGAAAATAAATGGATCTTTAAGAAGAAAACTGACGCTGATGGTAATGTAACTGTCTATAAAGCTCGACTTGTTGCGAAAGGTTTTCGACAAGTTCAAGGGGTTGACTATGATGAGACTTTCTCACCCGTAGCGATGCTTAAGTCTGTCCGAATCATGTTAGCTATTGCTGCATTTTATGGTTATGAAATTTGGCAAATGGATGTCAAAACTGCATTCTTGAATGGATTTCTAGAAGAAGAGTTGTATATGATGCAGCCAGAAGGTTTTGTTGATCCAAAAGGTGCTAACAAAGTGTGCAAGCTCCAGCGATCCATTTATGGACTGGTGCAAGCATCTCGGAGTTGGAATAACCGCTTTGATAGTGTGATCAAAGCATATGGTTTTATACAAACTTTTGGAGAAGCCTGTATTTACAAGAAAGTGAGTGGGAGCTTTGTAGCATTTCTGATATTATATGTAGATGACATATTATTAATTGGAAATGATATAGAATTTTTGGATAGCATAAAGGGATACTTGAATAAAAGTTTTTCAATGAAAGACCTCGGTGAAGCTGCTTACATATTGGGCATCAAGATTTATAAAGATAGATCGAGACGCTTAATAGGACTTTCACAAAGCACATACCTTGATAAAATTTTGAAAAAGTTCAAAATGGATCAGGCAAAGAAAGGGTTCTTGCCCGTGCTTCAAGGTGTGAAGTTGAGTCAAACTCAATGCCCGACCACGATGAAGATAGAGAGAAATGAAAGATGTTCCTATGCTTCAGCCATAGGCTCTATCATGTATGCAATGTCTGTGTACCAGACACGACGTATGCTTAGCAATAAGCTTGGCAGAAGGTACCAAAGTAATCCAGAGTGGATCATCGGACATCGGTCAAGAACATCCCGAAATACCGAAAAGGACTAAGGATATGTTTCTCGATGTGGAGGTGACAAAGAGCTAGTCGTAAATGGTTACGTCGATGCAAGCTTTGACACTGATCCGAACGATTCTAAATCGCAAACCGGATACGTGTTTTTATTAAACGGTGGAGCTGTAAGTTGGTGCAGTTCTAAACAAAGCATCATGGCGGGATCTACATGTGAAGCGGAGTACATAGCTGCTTCGAAAGCAGCAAATGAAGGAGTCTGGATGAAGGAGTTCATTTCTGATCTAGGTGTCATACCTAGTGCATCATGACCAATGAAGATCTTCTGTGACAAACACTGGTGCAATTGCCTTGGCAAAGGAATCCAGATTTCACAAGAGGACTAAGCACATCAAGAGACGCTTCAATTCCATTCGGGACCAAGTCCAAGTGGGAGACATAGAGATTTGCAAGATACATACGGATCTGAATGTTGCAGACCCATTGACTAAGCCTCTCTCACGAGCAAAACATGATCAGCACCAAGACTCCATGGGTGTTAGAATCATTACTATGTAATCTAGATTATTTACTCTAGTGCAAGTGGGAGACTGAAGGAAATATGCCCTAGAGGCAATAATAAAGTTATTATTTATTTCCTCATATCATGATAAATGTTTATTATTCATGCTAGAATTGTATTAACCGGAAACATGATACATGTGTGAATACATAGACAAACATAACGTCACTAGTATGCCTCTACTTGACTAGCTCATTAATCAAAGATGGTTATGTTTCCTAACCATAGGCATGTGTTGTCATTTGATTAATGGGATCACATCATTAGGAGAATGATGTGATTGACATGACCCATTCCGTTAGCCTAGCACTTGATCGCTTAGTATATTGCTATTGCTTTCTTCATGACTTATACATGTTCCTCGTAACTATGAGATTATGCAACTCCGTTTACGGAGGAACACTTTGGTGCTACCAAACGTCACAACGTAACTGGGTGATTATAAAGGAGTACTACAGGTGTCTCCAAAGGTACATGTTGAGTTGGCGTAATTCGAGATTAGGTTTTGTCACTCCGATTGTCGGAGAGGTATCTCTGGGCCCTCTCGGTAATGCACATCACTATAAGCCTTGCAAGCAATGTGACCAATGAGTTGGTTACAGGATGATGCATTATGTAAAGAGTAAAGAGACTTGACGGTAACGATATTGAACTAGGTATTGGATACCGACGACCGAATCTCGGGCAAGTAACATACCGATGACAAAGGGAACAACGTATGTTGTTATGCGGTTTGACCGATAAAGATCTACGTAGAATATGTAGGAACCAATATGGGCATCCAGGTTCCGCTATTGGTTATTGACCAAGAATAGTTCTAGGTCATGTATACATAGTTCTCGAACCCGTAGGGTCCGCACGCTTAACGTTACGATGACAGTTTTATTATGAGTTTATAAGTTTTGATGTACCGAAGTTTGTTCGGAGTCCCGGATGTGATCACTGACATGACGAGGAGTCTCGAAATGGTCGAGACATAAAGATCGATATATTGGACGGCTATATTCAGACACTGGAATTGTTCCGGGTGATTTCGGAGAAAACCGGAGTGCCGGAGGGTTACCGGAACCCCCCGTGAGAGATAATGGGCCATATGGGCCTTAGTGGAAAGAGAGAGGGGTGGCCAGCATGGGCCGCACCCCCCTCCTCCTCTGGTCCGAATTGGACTAGGAGGGGGGGCGGCGCCCCCTGTTGGGGAACGTTGCAGAAAATTATATTTTTTCCTACAGTTTCACCAAGATCCATCTATGAGTTCATCTAAGCAACGAGTCATGGGAAAGAGTTTGCATCTACATACCACTTGTAGATCGCGTGCGGAAGCTTGCAAGGTGATGATGTAGTCGTACTCGACGTGATTCGAATCACCGATGACCAAGTGCTGAACGGACAGCACCTCCGCGTTCAACACACGTACGGTACGGGTGACGTCTCCTCCGTCTTGATCCAGCAAGGAGGAAGGAGAGGTTGAGGAAGACAGCTCCACCGGCAGCACGACGGCGTGGTGATGGTGGAGAGGCAGTACCTCGGCAAGGGCTTCGCCAGAGCACACAACGGAGGAGGAGAGGTGTTGGGAGGGAGGGCTGCGCCTTGGCTTATGGTGCGGCTGCCTCCCTCACCCCTCTATTTATAGGGGAAGGGAGAGGGCCGGCCCTCTAGATCCATCTAGAGGGGGCGGCCAAGGAGGGGGACTTGCCCCCAAGCAAGGGGCGCCTCTAGGGTTCCCCCTCAACCCTAGGCGCAAGGGCCCAAGGGAGGGTGCCCAGCCCACCGGGGCTGGCCAACTCCCCACGCAGCCCAGTGCCCCCGAGGGTGGCCCCTCCGGTGGACCCCTGAACCCTTCCGTGGCCCCAGTACAATACCGGTATGTCCGTCAAACTTTCCGGTGTCCTTTAACAACTTCCCATATATAAATCTTTACCTCCGGACCCTTCCTAACTCATCGTGATGTCAGGGATCTCATCCGGACTCAACAACATTCGTAGTCACATACTAGTCTTCCTAATAACCCTAGCGTCACCGAACCTTAAGTGTGTAGACCCTACGGGTTCGGGAGGCACGCAGACATGACCGAGACGACTCTCGGGCAATAACCAACAGCGGGGTCTGCATACCCATGTTGGCTCCCACATGCTCCTCGATGATTTCATCGGTTGAACCACGATGTTGAGGATTCGATCAAACCCTATATGCAATTCCCTTTGTCAATCGGTACGTTACTTGCCCGAGACTCGATCGTCGGTATCCCAATACCTTGTTCAGTCTCGTTACCGGCAAGTCACTTTACTCGTACCGTAATGCATGATCCCGTGGCCAACACCTTGGTCAACTTGATCTCATTATGATGATGCATTACCGAGTGGGCCCGAGATACCTCTCCGTCATAACGGAGTGACAAATCCAGCCTCGATCCGTGTCAACCCAACAGATACTTTCGGAGATACCGTAATGCACCTTTATAGTCACCCGATTCGCCAGACGCTTGATACACCCAAGGCACTCCTAAGGTATCCGGAGTTACACGATCTCATGGTCGAAGGAAGAGATACTTGACATTGGCAAAGCTCTAGCAAACGAACTACACGATCTTTGTGCTATGCTTAGGATTGTCTTGTCCATCACATCATTCTCCCAATGATGTGATCCGTTATCAACGACATCTAATGTCCATAGTCAAGAAACCATGACTATCTGTTGATCACAACGAGCTAGTCAACTAGAGGCTCACTAGGGACATATTGTGGTCTATGTGTTCACACGTGTATTACGATTTCCTGATAATACGCTTATAGCATGAACAAAAGACAATTATCATGAACAATGAAATATAATAATACTTTTATTATTGCCTCTAGGGCATATTTCCAACAGTCTCCCACTTGCACTAGAGTCACTAATCTAGTTACATTGTGATGAATCGAACACCCATAGAGTTCTGGTGTTGATCATGTTTTGCACGCGAGAGAGGTTTAGTCAACGGATCTGCGACATTCAGATCCGTGTGCACTTTGCAAATCTCTATGTCTCCATCTTGAACATTTTCACGGATGGAGTTGAAACGACGCTTGATGTGCTGTTCTTCTTGTGAAACCTGGGCTCCTTGGCAAGGGCAATAGCTCCAGGTGTTGTCACAGAAGAGTTTGATCGCCCCGACGCATTGGGTATGACTCCTAGGTCGGTGATGAACTCCTTCACCCAAATCGCTTCATGCGCTGCCTCCGAGGCTGCCATGTACTCCGCTTCACACGTAGATCCCGCCACGACGCTCTGCTTGCAGCTGCACCAGCTTACTACTCCACCATTCAACATATACACGTATCCGGTTTGTGACTTAGAGTCATCCAGATCCGAGTCGAAGCTAGCATCGACGTAACCCTTTACAACGAGCTCTTCCTCTCCTCCATAAACGAGAAACATGTCCTTTGTCCTTTTTAGGTACTTCAGGATATTCTTGACCGCTGTCCAGTGTTCCTTGCCGGGATTACTTTGGTATCTTGCTACCAAACTCACGGCAAGGTTTACATCGGGCCTGGAACACAGCATGGCATACATAATAGATCCTATGGCTGAAGCATAGGGGATGCCACTCATCTCTTCTTTATCTTTTGCCGTGGTCGGTGACTGAGCTGAGCTCAATCTCACACCTTGTAACATAGGCAAGAACCCTTCTTGGACTGATCCATTTTGAACCTCTTCAAAATCTTATCAAGGTATGTGCTTTGTGAAAGACCTATGAGGCGCCTCGATCTATCTCTATAGATCTTGATGCCTAATATATAAGCAGCTTCTCCAAGGTCCTTCATTGAAAAACACTTATTCAAGTAGGCCTTAATGTTGTCCGAAGTTTTGTATCATTTCCCATCAAGAGTATGTCATCTACATATAATAGGAGAAATGCTACTGAGCTCCCACTCACTTTCTTGTAAACGCAGGCTTCTCCATAAGTCTCATAAACCCAAACGCTTTGATCATCTCATCAAAGCGAATGTTCCAACTCCGAGATGCTTGCACCAGTCCATAAATGGATCGCTGGAGCTTGCATACTTTGTTAGCGTTCTTAGGATCTACAAAACCTTCCGGCTGCATCATATACAGCTCTTCCTTAAGATGTCCGTTAAGGAATGCCGTTTTGACGTCCATCTGCCATATCTCATAATCATAGTATGCAGCAATTGCTAACATGATTCGGACGGACTTCAGCTTCGCTACGGGAGAGAATGTCTCGTCGTAGTCAATCCCTTGAACTTGTCGATAACCCTTAGCGACAAGTCGAGCTTTATAGATGGTAACATTACCATCCGCGTCCGTCTTCTTCTTAAAAATCCATTTGTTTTCTATCGCTCGCCGATCATCGGGCAAGTCTGTCAAAGTCCATACTTTGTTTTCATACATGGATTCTATCTCGGTTTCATGGCTTCAAGCCATTTGTTGGAATCCGGGCCGCCATCGCTTCTTCATAGTTCAAGGTTCACCGTTGTCTAACAACATGATTTCCGTGATGGGGTTGCCGTACCACTGTGCGGAACGTGTCCTTGTGGACCTTGGAAGTTCAAGAGCAACTTGATCCGGTACCTTGATCATCATCATTGATTTCCTCTTGGTTGGTGTGGGCATCACAGAACAGCTTTCTGCGCTGCACCACTTTCTCGCTCGAGAGGTAGTACTTCATCGAGTTCTACTTTCCTCCCACTTACTTCTTTCGAGAGAAACTCTTTTCCGTAAAGCATCCGTTCTTGGCAACAAAGATCTTGCCTTCGGATCTTAAGTAGAAGGTATACCCGACAGCTTCCTTAGGGTATCCTATGAATACGCATTTTTCCGACTTGGGTTCAAGCTTTTCAGTTGAAGTTTCTTGACATAAGCATCGCATCCCCAAACTTTTAGAAACGACAGCTTAGGTTTCTTCCCAAACCATAATTCATACGGTGTCGTCTCAACGGATTTAGACGGTGCCCTATTTAAAGTGAATGTTGCTGTCTCTAGAGCGTATCCCCAAAATGATAGCGGTAAATCGGTAAGAGACATCATAGACCGCACCATATCCAATAGAGTGCGATTACGACGTTCGGACACACCGTTTCGCTGAGGTGTTCCAGGCGGCGTGAGTTGTGAAGCGATTCCACATTTCTTTAAGTGTGTACCAAATTCGTGACTTAAGTATTCTCCTCCACGATCTGATCGCAGGAACTTTATCTTTCGGTCATGTTGATTCTCCACCTCATTCTGAAATTCCTTGAACTTTTCAAAGGTCTCAGACTTGTGTTTCATTAAGTAGACATACCCATATCTACTCAAGTCATCAGTGAGAGTGAGAACATAACGATATCCTCCATGAGCCTCAACGCCATTGGACCGCATACATCGGTATGTATGATTTCCAACAAGTTGGTTGCTCGCCCATTGTTCCGAGAACGGAGTCTTGGTCATTTTGCCTAAGAGGCATGGTTCGCATGTGTCAAACGATTCATAATCAAGTGACTCTAAAAGTCCATCAGCATGGAGCTTCTTCATGCGCTTGACACCAATGTGACCAAGGCGGCAGTGCCACAAGTATGTGGGACTATCGTTATCAACTTTACATCTTTTGGCGTCCACACTATGAACATGTGTAATATTACGCTCGAGATTCATTAAGAATAAACCATTGACCATCGGAGCATGACCATAAAACATATCATTATTCTCAGACTTAAATGAGTAGCCATCTCGTATCAAACGAGATCCAGATACAATGTTCATGCTCAAACTTGGCACTAAATAACAATTATTAAGGTTCAAAACTAATCCCGTGGGTAAATGTAGAGGCAGCGTGCCAACGGCGATCACATCGACTCTGGAACCATTCCCGACGCACATCGTCACCTCGTCCTTCGCCAGTCTCCGTTTATTCCGCAGCTCCTGCTGTGAGTTACAAATATGAGCAACGGCACCGTATCAAATACCGGGAGTTACTACGAGTAATCGGTAAGGTACACATCAATTACATGTATATCAAATATACCTTTGGTGTTGCCGGCCTTCTTATCCGCTAAGTATTTGCGGCGGTTCCGCTTCGATGGACCCTTCCCTTGCAATAAAAGCACTCGGTCTCGTGCTTGGGTCCATTCTTTGACTTCTTCCCGCAATCGGCTTACGGGCGCGCAACATCTTTGCCGTCCTTCTTGAAGTTCTTCTTCCCTTGCCCTTCTTGAACTTAGTGGTCTTATTGACCATCAACACTTGATGTTCTTTCTTGATTCCAGCCTCTGCTGACTTCACATTGAGTACACTTCAGAATGGTCTTCACCATCCCTCGCATGTTGTAGTTCATCACAAAGCTCTTGTAGCTTGGTGGAAGCGATCGAGGATTCATCAATGACCGCCTCATCTGGAGGTTAATGTTCACCGGGTCATACGGTTGTGCAACCTGCACATCTTCGTGATGTGCTCACCGACGTAACTGTTTTCCTCCATCTTACAATCTGTAGAACTTGTCGGAGACATCATATCTCTCGACCGGGCATGAGCTTGGAAAACTAGTTTCAGCTCTTCAAACATCTCATATGCTCCGTGATGCTCAAAACGCTTTTGGAGCACCGGTTCTAAGTCAGTAGAGCATGCCGCCTTGAACGAGGGAGTAATCATCGAACGAGTCCGCCAAACGCTCAAATCGTCTTGCGGTCTTTGGGAGAACGGGTGGGTCACCTAACGGTGCTTCTTGGACATATTGTTTCTTGGCAGCTATGAGGATGATCTCGTGTTCCGACCCAATCCGTATAGTTGCTGCCATCATCTTTCAGCTTGGTTTTCTCTAGGAACGCGTTGAAGTTCATATTGACATTAGCGTTGGCCATTGATCTACAAGACATATTTGCAAAGGTTTTAGACTAAGTTCATGATAATAAAGTTCTAATCAAAATTATGAACTCCCACTTAGATTAGACATCCCTCTAGTCATCTAAGTGTTACACGATCCGAGTCGACTAGTCCATGTCCGATCATCACGTGAGACGGACTAGTCATCGTCGGTGAACATCTTCATGTTGATCGTATCTTCCATACGACTCGTGTTCGACCTTTTGGTCTCCGTGTTCCGAGGCCATGTCTGTACATGCTAGGCTCGTCAAGTTAACCCTAAGTGTTTTCGCTGTGTAAAACTGTCTTACACCCGTTGTATGTGAACGTAAGAATCCATCACACCCGATCATCACGTGGTGCTTAGAAACGATTTAACTGTAGCAACGGTGCACGCTTAGGGAGAACACTTCTTGAAATTTTGTAAGGATCATCTTATTTACTACCGTCGTCCTAAGTAAACAAGATGCATAAACATAATAAACATCACATGCAATTATATAGTTGTGACATGATATGGCCAATATCATAAAGCTCCATTGATCTCCATCTTGGGGCTCCATGATCATCTTGTCACCGCTTGACACCATGATCTCCATCATCGTGTCTTCATGAAGTTGTCACGCCAACGACTACTTCTACTTCTATGACTAACGCGTTTAGCAATAAAGTAAAGTAGTTTACATGGTGTTCTTCAATGACACGCAGGTCATACAAAAAATAAAGACAACTCCTATGGCTCTCGCGGTTGTCATACTCATCGACATGCAAGTCGTGAATCCTATTACAAGAACATGATCTCATACATCACAATTCATCATTCATCACAACTTCTGGCCATATCACATCACATGATCAATCGCTGCAAAAACAAGTTAGACGTCCTCTAATTCTTGATGCATCTTTTACGTGGCTGTGATTGGGTTCTAGCAAGAACGTTTTCTTACCTACGAAACACCACAACGTGATTTTGTCAACTTCTATTTACCCTTCATAAGGCCCTGTTCATCGAATCCGCTCCAACTAAAGTGGGAGAGACAGACACCCGCCAGCCACCTTATGCAACTAGTGCATGTCAATCGGTGGAACCGGTCTCACGTAAGCGTACGTGTAAGGTTGGTCCGGGCCGCTTCATCCCACAATACCGTTGAAGCAAGAAAAGACTAGTAGAGGCAAGTAAGTTGACAAGATCCACGCCCACAACAAATTGTGTTCTACTCGTGCATTAGAGAACTACGATAGACCTAGCTCATGATGCCACTTTGTTGGGGAACGCTGCGAGAAAATTAAATTTTTCCTACGGTTTCACCAAGATCCATCTATGAGTTCATCTAAGCAACGAGTCATGGGAAAGAGTTTGCATCTACATACCACTTGTAGATCGCGTGCGAAGCATGCAAGGTGATGATGTAGTCGTACTCGACGTGATTCAATCACCGATGACCAAGTGCTGAACGGACAGCACCTCCGCTCAACACACGTGCAGTGCGGGTGACGTCTCCTCCGCCTTGATCCAGCAAGGAGGAAGGAGAGGTTGAGGAAGACAGCTCCACCGACAAAGACGACGGCGTGGTGATGGTGGAGAGGCAAGATCTCGGCAGGGCTTCGCCGAGCACACAACGGAGGAGGAGAGGTGTTGGGAGGGAGGGCTGCGCCTTGGCTTATGGTGCGGCTGCCTCCCTCACCCCTCTATTTATAGGGGAAGGGAGGGGGCCGCCCTCTAGATCCATCTAGAGGGGGCGCGGCAAGGGAGGGGGACTTGCCCCCAAGCAAGGGGCGCCCCTCTAGGGTTCCCTCAACCCTAGGCGCAAGGGCCCAAGGAGGGGCGCCCAGCCCACCAGGGCTGGCCAACTCCCCACGCAGCCCAGTGCCCCCCGTGAGGTGGCCCCTCCGGTGGACCCGGAACCCTTCCGTGGCCCCAGACAATACCGTATGCCCCAAACTTTCCGGTGTCCTTTTAACAACTTCCCATATATAAATCTTTACCTCCGGACCCTTCCGGAACTCCTTGTGACGTCCGGGATCTCATCCGGGACTCCGAACAACATTCCGTAGTCACATACTAGTCTCCCTAATAACCCTAGCATCACCGAATCTTAAGTGTGTAGACCCTACGGGTTCGGGAGACACGCAGACATGACCGAGACGACTCTCGGGCAATAACCAACAGCGGGGTCTGGATACCCATGTTGGCTCCCACATGCTCCTCGATGATTTCATCGGTTGAACCACGATGTCGAGGATTCGGTCAAACCCTGTATGCAATTCCCTTTGTCAATCGGTACGTTACTTGCCCGAGACTCGATCGTCGGTATCCCAATACCTTGTTCAGTCTCGTTACCGGCAAGTCACTTTACTCGCATCCGTAATGCATGATCCCGTGGCCAACACCTTGGTCAACTTGAGCTCATTATGATGATGCATTACCGAGTGGGCCCAGAGATACCTCTCCGTCATACGGAGTGACAAATCCCATCCTCGATCCGTGTCAACCCAATGATACTTTCGAGATACGTGTAATGCACCTTTATAGTCACCCGATTACGCCAGACATTTGATACACCCAAGGCACTCCTACGGTATCCGGGAGTTACACGATCTCATGGTCGAAGGAAGAGATACTTGACATTGGCAAAGCTCTAGCAAACGAACTACACGATCTTTGTGCTATGCTTAGGATTGGGTCTTGTCCATCACATCATTCTCCCAATGATGTGATCCCGTTATCAACGACATCTAATGTCCATAGTCAGGACTATCTGTTGATCACAACGAGCTAGTCAACTAGAGGCTCACTAGGGACATATTGTGGTCTATGTGTTCACACGTGTATTACGATTTCCGGATAATATAGTTATAGCATGAACAAAAGACAATTATCATGAACAATGAAATATAATAATACTTTTATTATTGCCTCTAGGGCATACTTCCTACACCCCCCTCTTTCCTTCCCCCTCTCCCCCTTCCTTTCCCCCTCCTAGTAGGAGTAGGAAAGGGGGAGTCCTACTCCTACTAGGAGGAGGACTCCTCCTCCTGGCGCGCCCTCTAGGGCCGGTTGGCCTCCCCCTTGCTCCTTTATATACGGGGGCGGGGGGGGGGGGGCACCCTAGGACACACAAGTTGATCTACGGATCGTTCCTTAGCCATGTGCGGTGCCCCCCTCCACCATATTCCACCTCAGTCATATTGTCACGGAGTTTAGGCGAAGCCCTGCGCCGGTAGAACATCATCATCGTCACCACGCCGTCGGCTTGACGAACTCATCCCAAGCTTTGCTGGATCGGAGACCGGGATCATCATCGAGTGAACGTGTCTGAACTCGGAGGTGCCGTGACGCTCGGTGCTTGGATTGGTCGGATCGTGAAGACGACGACTACATCAACCGCGTTGTCATAACGCTTTACGTTCTGACGAGGGTACATGGACAATACTCTCCTCTCGTTGCTATGCCATCACCATGATCTTGCGTGTGCGTAGGAATTTTGTTGAAATTACTACGTTCCCCAACAGAAAGAAGTGGTAAGGAAGGAGATACTAAAGCTCCTTGAGGTAGGTATAATTTATCCCGTTGCTGATAGTGATTGGGTAAGCCCTATCCATTGTGTTCCTAAAAAGGGAGGTATTACCGTTGTTCCTAATGATAAAGATGAATTGATCCCTCAAAGAATTCTTACAGGTTATAGGATGGTAATTGATTTCTGTAAATTAAATAAAGCTACTAAGAAAGATCATTACCCTTTACCTTTTATTGATCAAATGCTAGAAAGACTATCCAAACACACACATTTCTGCTTTCTAGATGGTTATTCTAGTTTCTCTCAAATACCTGTGTCAGCTAAGGATCAATCAAAAACTACTTTTACTTGCCCTTTTGGTACCTTTGCTTATAGACGTATGGCTTTTGGTTTATGTAATGCACCTGCTACCTTTCAAAGATGTATGATGGCTATATTCTATGACTTCTGTGAAAAGATTTGTGAGGTATTCATGGATGATTTCTCCGTTTATGGATCCTCTTTTGATGATTGCTTGAGCAACCTTGATCGAGTTTTGCAGAGATGCGAAGACACTAGTCTCGTCTTGAATTAGGAAAAGTGCCACTTTATGGTTAATGAAGGAATTGTCTTGGGGCACAAGATCTCCGAGAGAGGTATTGAAGTTGATAAAGCTAAAGTTGATGCTATTGAAAAGATGCCATGTCCCAAGGACATAAAAGGTATAAGAAGTTTCCTTGGTCATGCCGGTTTTTATAGGAGGTTCATTAAGGACTTTTCTAAAATCTCTAGGCCTCGACTAATTTATTGCAAAAGATATTCCTTTTGTCTTTGATGATGATTGTGTAGAAGCATTTGAAATACTTAAGAAAGCTTTGATCACTGCACCTATTGTTCAGCCACCGATTGGAATCTACCCCTTGAAATTATGTGTGATGCTAGTGATTATGCTGTAGGTGTTGTTCTAGGGCAAAGAGTTGATAAGAAATTGAATGTTATCCAGTATGCTAGTAAGACACTTGATACTGCCCAGAGAAATTATGCTACTACTGAAAAAGAGTTCTTAGTAGTTGTGTTTGCATGTGATAAGTTTAGACCTTATATAGTTGATTCCAAAGTTACTATTCACACTGATCATGCTGCTATTAAATATCTTATGGAAAAGAAAGATGCTAAGCCTAGACTCATTAGATGGGTTCTCTTGCTCCAAGAATTTGATTTGCATATTATTGATAGAAAGAGAGCTGAGAACCCCGTTGCAGACAACTTGTCTAGGTTAGAGAATGTTCTTGATGACCCACTGCCTATTGATGATAGCTTTCCTGATGAACAATTAGCGGTCGTTAATGCTTCTCATACTGCTCCTTGGTATGCTGATTATGCTAATTACATTGTTGCTAAGTTTATACCTCCTAGTTTCACATACCAGCAAAAGAAAAAGTTCTTTTATGATTTAAGACATTACTTCTTGGATGACCCACACCTTTATAAAGAAGGAGTAGATGGTGTTATTAGATGTTGTGTACCTAAGCATGAACAGGAACAGATCCTACACAAGTGTCACTCTGAATCATATGACACCACGCTGGAGATAGAAATGCACACAAGGTATGGCAATCCGGTTTTTATTGGCCTACTCTCTTCGAAGATGCTCGTAAGTTTGTCTTATCTTGTGATGAATGTCAAAGAATTGGTAATATTAGTAGACGTCAAGAAATTTCTATGAATTATTCTCTTGTTATTGAACCGTTTGATGTTTGGGGCTTTTATTATATGGGACCCTTTCCTGCCTCTAATGGTTATACACATATTTTAGTAGCTGTTGATTACGTTACTAAGTGGGTAGAAGCTATTCCAACTAGTAGTGCTGATCATAAAACTTCTATTAAAATGCTTAAAGAAGTTATTTTTCCGAGGTTTGGAGTCCCTAGATATCTTATGGCCGATGGTGGTTCACATTTTATTCATGGTGCTTTCCGTAAGATGCTTGCTAAGTACGATGTTAATCATAGAATCACATCTCCTTATCATCCGCAGTCTAGTGGTCAAGTAGAGTTGAGCAATAGAGAGCTCAAATTAATTTTGCAAAAGACTGTCAATAGATCTAGAAAGAATTGGTCCAAAAAACTTGATGATGCATTATGGGCCTATAGAACTGCATACAAAAATCCTATGGGTATGTCTCCATATAAGATGGTTTATGGAAAAGCTTGCCATTTACCTCTAGAACTTGAACATAAAGCATATTGGGCTATCAAAGAGCTCAACTATGACTTCAAACTTGCCGGTGAGAAGAGGTTGTTTGATATTAGCACACTTGATGAATGGAGAACCCAAGCCTATGAGAATGCCAAGCTATTCAAAGAAAAAGTCAAATGCTGGCATGACAGAAGGATACAAAAGCATGAGTTTAACATAGGTGATTATGTGTTATTATTCAACTCTCGTTTAAGATTTTTTGCAGGAAAACTTTTCTCTAAATGGGAAGGTCCTTACGTTATTGAGGAGGTCTATCGTTCCGGTGCCATAAAAATCAACAACTTCAAAGGCACAAGTCCGAGGGTGGTGAACGGTCAAAGAACTAAACATTATATCTCAGGTAATCCTATCAATGTTGAAACTAATATTATTGAAACCGTAACCCCGGAGGAATACATAAGGGACACTTTCCAAAGCGTTCCAGACTCCGAAAAGGAATAGGTATGTGGTACGGTCAGTAAACTGACTCCAAAACAATTCCAATGGCAATTTTTATCAGTTTTGGAATATTTAAGAATTTTAGGAAGAAAGAAGTAGTCCGGGAAGGACACGAGGCCTCCACGAGGGTGGAAGGTGCGCCCACCCTTACTGGGCGCACCCCTGTCTCGTGGCCACCTTGTGTGCCTCCTGGACTCCGTTTTCTTGCACGTTACGTATTTTGGTCGGTAAAAATTCATTATATAATCTTCCGAAGGCTTTGACCATCGTATCACACAAATATCCTCTGTTTTCGTTTCGAGCTGTTTCTGTTACAGATCTAGAGCACCATGACGTCGCCCTCCTTCAACAATGAAGACAAGGATGCTTGGCTATTGAAGATAGAGCTGAAAAGAGAAGAACCGGAAGAGATCCACAAGGATGAAGGGATCAAGAAAGCAATGGAGGTTCAAGCTCCGGCGGTGAAAGAAGAAGACACCCCTCAACCTTTACCTAACCTCTTTACTCCAACAGAGATTGAAGCTTTCAAGATGATTGAGTTAGCTCGCATACATAATAAGTATCTCCCACAGGAGAATATTTTGTTGAAGGAGCATATCGCCGGACTCAAGGGCATTATTCGCAAGTTGGGGGATCTTTTACGCTCGATGTGCGATTATCCACCATGATCATCACCACCTCCATCACCTCTGAGGACATAATTACATGGGTATGGGCACTCCCCTTGGCAACTGCCGAGCTTGGGGGAGGTGCCCCGGTATCGTATCACCATCACACTCCTATCTTTACCGTTTTATTTAGTTCGATCCTTTTAGTAGTATCTTGATCTAGTAGATTGAAGTTTTAGTATCAAGTAGTTTTGAGTTTTGCTTTGTGATCTCTTTATGTAATCGAGTCCATGAGCTATCTATAATAAAGATTAGTGTTGAGTCAAGGGCTTTGCTATCTTGCTATGATCTTGAGAAAGTAGAGAATAAAAGAGTTCATATTGATCTTATGGTTAGTGATGACTTCACACATAGAAAGTATGAGGCATAAAAGTTGTTGAGAGTTAAACATAGTTTTGGTCATCGTTGCAATTAATAGGAAGTAATAAGGAAAGAGAGGTTCACATACAAATACATTATCTTGGACATCTTTTATGATGGTGAAGCACTCATTAAGTATGACATGCTAAAAGAGTTGACGTTGGACAAGGAAGACAACATAATGGTTTATGTTTTCTCACATCTCAGTTAAAGTATATTGTCATAGACCTTCCAAACATGTTGAGCTTGCCTTTCCCCCTCATGCTAGCCAAATTCCTTGCACTAAGTAGAGATACTACTAGTGCTTCCAAATATCCTTAAACCCAGTTTTGCCATGAGAGTCCACCATACCTACCTATGGATTGAGTAAGATCCTTCAAGTAAGTTGTCATGTTGCAGGCAATAAAAATTGCCCTCTAAATATGTATGACTTATTAGTGCAGAGAAATAAGCTTTATACGATTTTAGTGTGGAAGCAATAAAAGCGACGGACTGCATAATAAAGGTCCACATACAAGTGGCAATATAAAGTGACGTTCTTTTGCATTAAGATTTCATGCATCCAACCCTAAATGCACATGACAACCTCTGCTTCCCTCTGCGAAGGGCCTATCTTTTACTTTATGTTTTTACTTTTTGCTTGAGTCAAGGTGATCTTCACCTTTCCCCCTTTTTCATTTTATCCTTTGGCAAGCTCCTCGTGTTTGAAAGATCATGATATATATATCCAATTGGATGTAAGTTAGCATGGATTATTATTGTTGACATCACCTAAAGGTGAATACATTGGGAGGCAACACAATAAGCCCCTATCTTTCTCAGTGTCCGGTTGAAACTCTATAACCACAAGTACCGCGTGAGTGTTAGCAATTGTAGAACACTACATGATAGTTGAGTGTGTGGACTTGCTGAAAAGCTCTATTCTTGACTCTTTCTGATGTTATGATAAATTACAATTGCTTCAATGACCGAGATTACAGTTTGCTAGTTCCCAATGAAGTTTCTGAACCATGCTTGACATTGTGAATTGATTGTTACTTGAGCATAAGAAATCATATGATAAAATCTATTTATGTTGCTGTTATAAGATGATCATGATGCACTCATGTCTGTATTTTATTTTTATTGACACCTCTATCTCTAAACATGTGGACATATTTTTCAATTTTGGCTTCCGCTTGAGGACAAGCAAGGTCTAAGCTTGGGGGAGTTGATACGTCCATTTTGCATCATGCTTTTATATCAATATTTATTGCATTATGGGCTGTTATTACACATTATATCTCAGTACTTATGGCTATTCTCTCTTATTTTACAAGGTTTACCATGAAGAGGGGGAATGCTTGGCGGATGGAATTCGGCCGAAAAGAAGCAAACATTGGAAACCTATTCTGCACTGCTCCAAAAATCCTAAAACTCCACGAAACTTATTTTTGGAATTAATAAGAATTATTGAGCGGAAGAAACACCTGAGGGGGCCCACACCCTGGCCAGGAGGGTGGGGGGTGCGCCCACCCCTACTGGGCGCGCCCCCTGTCTCTTGGGCCCCCTGGTGGCCCTCCGGTGTCCATCTTCTGCTATATGAAGGCTTTTACCCTGGAAAAATCGTGGGCAAGCTTACGAGACGAAACTCCGCCACCACGAGGCGGAACCTTGGCAGAACCAATCTAGAGCTCCGGCAGAGCTGTTCTGCCGGGACACTTCCCTCCGGAGGGGGAAACTGTCGTGGTTCTAAGTCTGACAGTAGAAAGGGGGGTAGGTATGGAGAGGCAAGATCCTATCTATGGTGAAGGTGTACACATGGGTTTTACGAGTTCAAGCCCTTCTCGGAGGAAGTAACAGCCCTATGTCTCGGTGGTCGATTGGATTATATGTGTGATGTTACAGGGGGTGCAAACCCTTGTCCCAGAGGAGGGGAGTGGCTTATATAGAGTGCGCCAGGACCCCCATCACCCTCCATTACAAGGGACTTAATGTACATAAAATGGGGGCGTTACTGGTAACGCCAGCCTTAAGTGCTGTTAATGACCTTAAAGACTACAGAGTGAATGCCTGCCCGTTGTAACGCTGAGTGACTCCTAGTCTTCATGAGGTCGAGTGATTCTCTGGATGGTCGAGTGACAGTAGGTGGGAAGACTCCCGAGTGACATGATGTCGAGTGGATTGCACTCGACATCTTCGGCTGGGGGTCTCGTGCTGCCTCTTGAACTTCTTGTCTTCTTGGGTAGTGACTTTGGGTAGGACGTATAGGTCAGGCCTATGACCCTACCCCAGGTCTGTATCCTCATCAGTAGCCCCCGAATGGATTAAGGTTCGAGTGGAAAGTAGGTTGGAGTCGAACTTGTTCTGAGTCTTGCGCCTTCACGAGCGTTTTCCACAAGATGGGAAACTCGCGTTGGTACTTCAGCGTCGATTCAGTCGCCTTCATCCATTCAGAGAGTCGTCGACTGAACTTGTGGTGTCGTTTGCCGAGTGTTGTACTAGAGTGCAGGATATTGGGCACAATTGGCTGCTGCGTATCCCGGATTTCACGGGATACGAAATTTCGGGGAAGCGCGCGGGACGGGAAGTGCCGAAGCGGGCGGAGCGGATAAACAATGATGCCTTGATTTCAGCGCCGCCTTTTTCGCCATGTACGCTGCGCGTGATTGTTGTGGGATTTGACAGGATTGCCTGGTCCCACGCGTCAGTCACTCGGAAGCAACCCTTTATAAGGTGACAGGGCCGAGGCGTCTACACTGTGCACGCTCTTTCCTCCTTCTTCTTCCACCACCTCTCCGCCGCGCCTAGCTCTTCTGTTCCGACGTAGCCGCTCTGCCGCCATGGTGAAGGACAAGACGGCGGCGCTAGAACACGCAAAGAAGGCGAAGGGGGTGGCGAAGGGCAAAAAGTAGCACCACGGGTCGTCATCGTGAGCAGGGCTGCCACCAAGCTGGATCCAGGGCGATTGGATCCGGTCTTCGATTCGGCAGGAGGATCTGGATGAGCTGGCGGAGTCTGGGTTGATCGCCAAGGGAGCGGCAAGGTTGCTGGAGGGGGAGATGGAGCCTCAGCCTCGACCGGGTGAGTGTGTACTTCTCGCCACCCACGTTGACCGAGGTTTTTCGCTTCCTCCGCATCCTTTCTTCCAGGGGTTCTTGAACTTTTTCGGCGCCCAACTCCACCATTTTTCTCCTAACACCATCACGTATCTGGCCGCCTTTGTGTCGATGTGTGAAAATTTCTTGGGGTGTCGACCGCACTGGGGTCTCTTCAAACATATCTTCACCATCCAATCCCAATCGGTCAAAAAAGCAAAGTCGAGTGACTCAAAGACCAATGTCATCCAGATGTGTGGGGGTTTAGGTATCCAGAAAAGGCATAGGAGCTCCTTCCCTGCTATGACTCTCCCTGAATCAGTTAGAGGCTGGCAGTCGACCTGGTTCTACTGCCAGGACGAGGCAGCTCCAGGTCAGTCGACCGGCCTTCCCCACTTCACATTTGACCGCGTCCAAACTCCTTCTCCACTCAAAGTGACCACTGCCTAGAACATGGAGACGAAGATGCTGGTAGGGAAAGTGGTTCAGCTTATCAATGAGGGTGTTACCGGCCTGGACCTGTTGGAAGTGCTCCTTAGTCGACGCATCTAGCCTCTCCAGGCCCGTGATCATCCTATGTGGTTGTACTCTGGTCCTGAAGACACCGCTTGGGTCCACCCAGAGGAAGTGTCATCCGAGACCGTGGGCATGTGGTTGAGGAGTATCATAGGCAATCAGGACAATCCCAGAGGATCCAGGCGAGTCATCCCTTTCAGAGACGACAATCCACCCAACAAGGTACGTTCCTTTTATTCTGGCTGCTTGGCGCATATGTTCCGACAACACTTGATGTCGACTGACTTTTACTTGCCTTTTTGTCTTGTAGGTTTTCACCGAGATGTATTCGATGCCCAATGGCGAGCAAGCTCTGGAGCAAGGCCAGGAGGGAGAGGCCAGCGCAGAAGAGAGCGACGACTAGGAGTATTCAGATGAAGAAGAGGAGGAGAGCGAGGAGTCGGAAGATGAGGAAGAAGTCGACTCGCCGCCGTGTTCCGAGCGCCCATCCAAGCAGCAACACGACCCGGCGGGCGGGCGCGGGAAGAACGTGGCTCCGAGTACCCACGCTCAGAAGCGCACTCGGACGTCAACTCTAGAGCCGGCGGAGAAGATCGCGAAGCAGCCCAAGGTTGCACCTTCCAAGACTCGAAAGACTTTGCCGCGGATCAAGATGGACGTCCCAGTGGCCTCGGGGTGAGTATCACACTTGCGTTTGTACAGACCGACTAAAATTTCTGTTCTGACCACTTGGATTATGCATCTTTCTAGTCCCACCTCTGCTGCTACTGACATGGATGTTGATAAGGCACCAGGAGACGAGGAGGCCACCTCTCAGGCTGGTAAGTCCATTCGACCAAGTTTCATTTAGTCGAGTGGATAGTCAATCGACTGAATATTTGATATGTCTCTCTTTCTGTAGCTCCGCAAGAAATCGTTGTGCTCCCTGATGACGAAGAAGAAGAAGTGCCTCTACAGGAGAGGAGGAAGAAGAGTGGAAGCTCAAACAGGAGGAGGCTTGAAATTCAAGCCCCTCAGTCGACGCCGACACTTGAGGGGGTGGTCGAACGTTCCGGAGGGCCGGTTCGACCAACGTCACATTCGCCAGCCTACTGACGACTGATCGTCCATCAGGATCGACTGCACAAACTCTTGCCGCTCCGGTGCAACTCCACTCATCCGACTCGGTAACTGCTTCGACTACCTTGGAGCCATCACTTTTTGCCGTGTATCAGACCCCAGACGACTCGCCGGGCGCCGCTAGGGAAGCTCTTCTTCAGGTGAACCTTGTCATGGAGCAGGTGAAGGTGATGCATGAAGCTAGCCAAGTGGCTTACAATGCCAGCACTGCCCTTCAGGCCAATGTTCAGGTCAGCAAAACTTCGACTAAACTTTTCAGTGTTGCTTTATATCTGATCACCCACTGGGGTGTTCCTTTGTTTAGAGTTTAGGAAATCTTCCACTCTGCTCGCCTCGAGCTGAGCCTCAGTGGGGGCACGCCGAGTGCACCCACTGGGTGTAGTCCCCGAGACCTCGGTCGACTGCTCGAAGTCGATGAGGTCTAATGATGTATTCTCATGCTTCCTTTTTTTTGGAACTCACGCTGGGCAGACTGTCGTGGTTCTAAGTCTGACAGTAGAGTGGGGGGTAGGTATGGAGAGGCAAGGTCCTAGCTATGGAGAGGTTGTAAACACAAGCCGTGTACGAGTTCAGGCCCTTCTCGGAGGAAGTAAAAAGCCCTACGTCTCGGAGCCCTGAGGCGGTCGAGTGGATTATATGTGTATGTGTTACAGGGGTGCGAACCCTTCTGGCTGTGGAGGGGGTGGCTTATATAGAGTGCGCCAGACCCCGCCATTACACGAATGAAGGGTTTAAAGTACATTAAGTCTGGGGCATTATTGGTAACGCCCCACATAAAGTGTCTTAACTACCATAAAGTCTATTCAATTACAGGCCGTTGCAGTGCAGAGTGCCTCCTGACCTTCTGGTGGTTGAGTGAGTCTTCATGGTCGAGTCCTTCAAGTCAGTCGAGTGGGTTCCTAGTAGGTCGACTGGAAGGTGATCTCTTCTAAGGGTGTCCTTGGGTAGGGCACTTAGATCAGGCCTATGACCCTACCCTAGGTACATGAATCCATCATTAGCCCCCAAATGGATTGAGGCTTGAGTGAGGAAGGAGTTGGTGCTGTTTCCGATTGACTTTTGCATACTGGCTATGCGTTGTTCTGGATCAAGACCTTCTTTGTTGATAATGAGCAACTTTTCTTCAGTCGACTCGATCCATTCTTGTCTTTCGTCGAGTGATCTTTTGGACTTTGCCGGTTCCCGAGCGACGGATCGCAGGAAATCCCGCGTCTGACAGACCGATCTGCCGTTCGCGGATTCTACGGGATACGAAATTTGGGTAAGCGCGTGAAGCGGAATGGACCGCAGCGCTCGGATGGGATAGGACATAGACGCCTCGATCTCTGCGCCGCTTTTTCTGCCACGTATCACGTCAATGCAACTATTTCGGGATATGATTAGACTGACCTGGCCCACCCGTCATCCACTCGGAAGGGATCTTATAAATGTGGCCAGCGAGGGTTTTCTGAACAGTGCTTCATCATTTCCTCTCAGCTCTCCTCGTCTCCGCCCACCGCGCCCACTTTCGCCCCCGCAAAGCTTCTCTTCGCGCAACTCGCCGACAGCCATGGTCAAAGAGAAGACGGCAGTGCTGGAGCGCGCGAAGAAGGCGTCGGCGGCGGAGAAGGCGAAGGGGAGATCCACCAGTCGCAGCGGGTCTTCGTCTAGATCTCGCTTTGCCGAAGGGCTGGGTCGGAAGATTTGATCGATCGACCATCACGGAGAAGGATCTCCTCGACATAATAACGACGGGCTGATCCCCCACGGCGTCGCAAGGCTTCCGGGGAAAGAGTGGCAGCCCCAGCCGGAAGAGGGTGAGTGCGTGCTTCTGGCCACCCATATCAACCGCGGATTTTCCTTGCCACCGAGTGTTTTCTTTCGTGGTTTTCTGAACTTCTTTGGAGCCCAACTTCACCACTTCACCCCGAACTCCATCGCATATCTTGCTGCATTTGTATCCATGTGTGAGAATTTTCTGGGCTGTCGACCGCACTGGGGCTTGTTCAAGCACTTATTCACGTGTCGCTCTCAGACCGTGAAGAAGGCGCGAGCCCAGGCGATGAAAGAACCCAAGTTGTCCAGATGTGTGGGGGCCTGGGAATCCAAGTGAGGAACAAGAGCACTTTCCCAGCAATGACGTTTCCCGAGTCGGTCAGAGGCTGGCAGTCGACATGGTTCTACTGCCAGAACGAGTCGACGCCGGGGCAGTCGAGTGGACTTCCTTAATTCACCGTGGACCGAGTGAACAAGCCTTCCTCTCTGAAGGTGATTCCGGAGGAGAGAGCTGATGTGAAGATGTTGATGGATCGCGTGGTGCAGTTGGTTCGAGATGGAGTTACTGGCATGGACCTTTTGGAGGTTTTTCTTAGGCGGCGTATCCAGCCTCTTCAGTTCCAGAGCCATTGCATGTGGTTGTACTGCGGAACTGAAGACGAGACTCGGATCCACCCGAAGCGATCGGCGACGCCACGGTGGAAAGGTGGATGGCCGTGGTCACTGGGAACAAGGATAATCCCTGTGGATCCAGGAGGATTCCTCCACTCGACCATCACAGCGTTCCAGACAAGGTACGTTTGCTCTGCCTTCCATTGTATACTTATCGTATTTATTTCTGTATGTTCCACAAATCGGTCGATTGATCTCTGTCTTGACGTCTCTCAGGCCCTCACCGAGCTGTACTCGATGCCCAATGGAGCTCAGGCTCCGACTGAAGAGGGAGAAGCAAGCGGGGGCGAGAGCCGAGGAGGAGGGACTCGAGCCTGCCAAGATGACGATGATGACGACGACGATGATGAGGACGAGGAAGAGGAGGAGGAGGAGGTTGCTCCACCGCGCTCTGAAAGGCGGTCAAAACTTGTCCATGACCCTGCGACCGAACATGGCAAGGGGGTTGTGACTGCCTCATGATCGACCAAACGCCTCGGACCATTTCTCCGCGCCCGGCGAAAAGGCGCCAAGCAGTCCAAGGTGGCTCCGTCAAAGCCAACCAAGCTCCTGCCGAAGATGAAGGTGTCCATCCCCACCATATCAGGGTAAACATGCTGCTTGAGTCTTCTTGTTTTGTGTAAGCTTTATCTCTGGTTGATACTT
Source organism: Aegilops speltoides (assembly GCA_021437245.1). Lineage (NCBI taxonomy): Eukaryota > Viridiplantae > Streptophyta > Magnoliopsida > Poales > Poaceae > Aegilops > Aegilops speltoides. The sequence continues at coordinate 377,027,710 of CM038141.1, forward strand.
GAGTTAACCGACTGATTCTTTGGGGCTGTAGTGCTGCTACTTCTGAGACCTCAGGCAAGGCTGACGACCATGAGATGGAGGACGCAGCAACCTCAAACCCTGGTACTATACTCTTAATTCCGTCTTTTAGTCGACTGATTCATGATCTCTGATTCTGATTCTTTTTTGTAGCTCCATCCAATGTTGTCATCACTCTTCCTGATGATGATGAGGATGAGGAACCGCTGAAGCACAGAAGGAGCAGGAAAGCATCTGCCGGCAGGGTGGCCTAGGATGTGACGGCGCCCGAGACTCTGGTCGCAGGGGAGGAGAACACCACTCGACACACCGTGTCCTTCGCGGTGCCGTTGATGAGTGCTCATCCTGCTTCGTCGAGTGTCGCACAACCTTCTCTTTTCACGACGCACCACGTCCCAGAGGACCAAGCCAGTATAAAGGAAGCGATCGCCAAGCGTGGATCATGATGGAGCAGGTGAAGACCATCCGGGATGCAAGCCAGGCAGCTTATGACGCCAGCTCCGCCCTTCAAAGCAATGTTCAGGTCAGTCGACCACCGCCTGTTCTGTTAGGATATGCTATCAAAACTTTTCTTTCTGGAATCCATAGCAATCACCCACTGGGTGTGTCGATAAAAAACTCCGTGTTAGCGGGGGCACGCTGAGTGCACCCGCTGGGTGTAGTCCCCAAGGCTAAGGTCATTGCTGGCGATCGCCTTAGGCTTTATAAGTAAAGGCTTTTCGTCACTTTCCGAGGCGAATGGATTTCGAAACCGGTGGGGCACGCTGAGTGCACCCAGGGTGTAGTCCCGAGATCGTGGTCGATCGCTGCGATCGATTCGCTTGAAGAACAAGTCTCTTTTTTTTGTGGGTCGATCGTCGACTCGTCTTTAATAGAACTAGTGGGGCACGCTGAGTGCACCCACCGGTGTAGTCCCGAGACTACGGTCGAATGCTTGCATTCGGCCGTAGTCTTAGAAACGTATGATTTTCTCTTATCCACTCGGAAGTGAATTATCGTTGATATTTTGTCGATTGGTTCTTCGTAGAAATCCTGTGACCTTGCGGCTCGCTATACCGAGCTGGAGCGAAGCACATTCAGCTCGAGCTGGATCTGAAGCTGGTTCGAGAATCGGCGAAGCGAAGGAGGAGACCAAAGGTATGTTCGGTGAGACCTCGGCGACTCCTTTTCCCTTCATTTGTTTCAAAATCTGACCTTCTTTGTAACTTGTAGGCAAGGTGAAGGAGGCCCAAGAGAAAAGACCTTGAGCTAGCTGAGAAGACCAAGCTTGTCGACGAGAAGTTAGCCAATCACCAAGCTTGAACAGAAAATACCAATCTGAAAGCTGCTCTTGGGATTGCCAACAAGGAAGTCGACCGATCAAGACCGACAAGACTACTCGACCGACAAGATCAACCATTGATTTGGGAAGAAAAATGACCGAAGCCTTCTGGGTGGACTTGCCAAGAAATTGTTCCTTATGCTCGAAGGTAACCTTTATACTCGACCAACATTTTCAACCGTGATGCTTCCATTCACCACCGTCTTGACTCGGTGTTTGTCCTTGCGAGTGCAGCCGAAACTTTGAAGGAGAGACTAGCCAGTTGGAACCAAACCTGGACCCGTCAATTCTCCAAAGAATGATGAAGTTGCCATGAATGTCTTCCGATGAGTCCCGTGTTGCAGCTGTCGTGGACTATCTTGCAAGACGAAGGTCGCCACGCCCCGCATCGACTCAACGCTCGGCCTGTATGCGACACTCTAGAATGACCTCGAGTCAGCCGATGGCTCGATCGAACGCATCCCCGACCAAGTGCGAGTGGAAGAAGTCCTCGGCTCATTGCGCGCAGATGTTGCTCGTGTTTGGCCCGAGTCCTTTGCAAAGACACGCGAGAAGACAAGTGGCGGCTCTCCGGGTGGCTAACACCAAGAAACACGACTTCAGGTCCTTCATGGAAACCTTCATCGCTGCTGCCACTCGGATCGCAGACGGAATCGACCTTGATGAGTTCGTTGCTCCTTCCAGCCCTCCACAGGAGGGGTAAAAAACTTCTTTTAAGCCCGACACTTTAAATTTGCCTCGGTATGCCGAGTGGAGTTGTAACCGATAAACCTTAACAGGCTTAGCGCCTGAGCACTTTCGGTTCCTTTAGGTATCGATCTGAACTTGGATTTGATGTTTGAATATGATTGCTTTTGGCTCGAAATGTCCTTTGCAGGTTCACATCAAGATGCTCTCTGCAGTCGACTTATTCCTTAGGCGAGCACTGGGCTGCAGCTAAGCCTCCGAGTGAGAGGTTTTCTCTTCACTCGGTAGGGTTTTTATATCTTAGGCGAGCACTGGGCTGCAGCTAAGTCTCCGAGTGAGATGTTTGCTCTTCACTTGGTAGGGTTTTTATATCTTAGGCGAGCACTGGGCTGCAGCTAAGCCTCCGAGTGAGAGGTTTGCTCTTCACTCGGTAGGATTTTTATATCTTAGGCGAGCACTGGGCTGCAGCTAAGCCCCCGAGTGAGAGGTTTGCTCTTCACTCGGTAGGATTTAATATCTTAGGCGAGCACTGAGCTGCAGCTAAGCCCCCGAGTGAGAGGTTTGCTCTTCACTCGGTAGGATTTTTATATCTTAGATGAGCGCTGGGCTGTATCTAAGCCCCCGAGTGAGAGGTTTGCTCTTCACTCGGTAGGATTTTTACGTTGTATTTGTGGCGAAGCTCAGAGGAGAGGGTTGCAGTCGACCTGCACCTCGTCCTCCTCACGAGCGCACATCGTACTTATGGCGTAGCTCAGAGGAGAGGGTCGCAGTCGAACTGCACCTCGTCTTCCTTGCGAGCACACATTGTACTTATGGCGTAGCTCAGAGGAGAGGGTCGCAGTCGAACTGCACCTCGTCTTCCTTGCGAGCACACATTGTACTTAGGCGAGTACTTGGACTGCAACTAAGCCTCCGAGTGAGAGGACTGGCTTACCACTCGGTAGGATTTTTTATAACTTAGGCGAGTACTTGGACTGCAGCTAAGCCTCCGAGTGGAAGTCTGGCTTACCACTCGGTAGGATTTTTTATAACTTAGGCGAGCACTGGGCTGCAGCTAAGCCCCCGAGTGGAAGTCTGGCTTACCACTCGGTAGGATTTTTTATAACTTAGGCGAGTACTTGGACTGCAGCTAAGCCTCCGAGTGGAAGTCTAGCTTACCACTCGGTAGGATTTTTACAAACTTAGGCGAGCACTGGGCTGCAGCTAAGCCCCCGAGTGGAAGTCTGGCTTACCACTCGGTAGGATTTTTATAACTTAGGCGAAACGGATTCGCGGCTAAGCCTCCGAGTGGAAGTCTGGCTTACCACTCGGTAGGATTTTTACAAACTTAGGCGAAACGGATTCGCGGCTAAGCCACCCACTGGGGGAAAAAATAAAAAGTGACAAAAATTATGAAGGAATTATGACACTATTATTTCGAAATCCATGAACTACAGAAGTACTTTATTACAACTCATCCGAGTGAAAACTTTAAGTGTAAAATGGGCGGAGCAGATCCACATTCCAAGCTCGGGGCTCTTCGATATTGTGTTCGACGTTGTAAAGATGGTATGCCCCGTTGTGGAGAACCTTGGTGACGATGAAGGGTCCTTCCCAAGAAGGAGCGAGCTTATGTTGTTTCTGCTGATCCACTCGGAGAACCAGATCTCCTTCCTGGAAGGCTCGACCTCTCACATTTCTGGCGTGAAAGCGACGCAAGTCCTGTTGGTAGATGGTCGATCGGATCAGAGCCATCTCCCTTTCTTCCTCTAAAAGGTCGACCGCGTCCTGACACGCTTGCTCAGCTTCTGCTTCGTTGTAGAGTTCAACTCGAGGAGCATTGTGAAGAAGATCACTCGGCAAGACTGCTTCAGCTCCATAGACCAAGAAGAATGGAGTTCTTCCGGTCGACCGATTTGGTGTGGTCCGTAATCCCCAAAGCACCGAAGGGAGTTCGTCGACCCATGCTCCAGCCGCATGCTTGAGATCACACATCAGTCGGGGCTTCAAACCCTTGAGGATTAAGCCATTGGCTCGTTCGCTTGTCCATTCGATTGCGGATGGGCGATCAAGCGTAGTCGACTTCGTGTGCCTTGAGAGTTGCGAAATCCTGAATTCTTCCGAGTCAAAGTTCGACCCATTATCCGTAATGATGTTGTGCGGGACTCCATATCTGAACGTCAGCTCCCTGATGAAGGTAACAGCAGTACCGGCGTCAAGATTCTTGATTGGTTTAGCCTCAATCCACTTGGTGAACTTGTCGACTGCTACTAGTACATGCGTGAAACCACTTCGACCTGTTCTCAAGGGACCGACCATGTCCAACCCCCATACTGCGAAAGGCCAGACGAGTGGAATGGTCTTCAGAGCCGACGCAGGCTTGTGTGACATATTGGAGTAGAACTGACATCCTTCGCACTTGTCCACTATTTCCTTTGCCATCTCATTCGCCCTCGGCCAGTAAAATCCGGCTCGGTATGCTTTGGCTACAATGGTCCGAGAGGACGCATGGTGACCACAGGTCCCCGAGTGGATATCATTGAGAATGATTCGACCTTCTTCTGGCGTTATGCATTTTCGACCAACTCCAGTCGGGCTCTCTCTATACAACTGTCCTTTGATAACAGTAAAGGCTTTGGATTGACAGACGATCTGCCGAGCCTCTTCCTCATCCTCTGGGAGCTCTTTTCTCGGGATATACGCGATATAGGGAATTGTCTAGTCGGGAGTGACCACTAAGACCTCCATGACTAAGTCGACCACTGCTGGGACCTCAACCTCAGTCGGATCTGTGGCACTCTTGGGCTGTGGAGCTTCTTCTGTGAAGGGATCTTCTTTGACTGACGGAGTGTGTATATGCTCCAAGAACACACCACTCGGAATGGCTTCTCTTTTGGAACCTACCTTTGCCAGATCATCTGCTGCCTGATTTTTCAGTCGGGGGATGTGATGGAGCTCTAACCCCTCGAACTTCTTTTCCAGCTTCCTCACTGCATTGCAGTATCCAATCATGGCTGGGCTTCTCACGTCCCACTCCTTCATCACCTGGTTGACCACTAAATCTGAATCGCCATAGACCATCAGGCGACGGACGCCGAGTGAGATAGCCATGCGCAATCCATATAAAAGGGCCTCATACTCTGCCTCATTGTTGGAGGAATCAAAGTGAATCTGGAGCACATACCTAAGCTTATCTCCTCTGGGGGAAACCAGAACAACCCCAGCACCGGAACCATTCAGCATCTTAGAGCCATCAAAGAACATGGTCCAATACTCCGAGTGAAATTCAGTCGGCTGCTGTTGTTCAATCCACTCGGCGAGGAAATCTGCTATTGCCTGGGACTTAATGGCTTTCTTTGCCTCAAACTTGATATCAAGGGGAAGAAGTTCAATCGCCCATTTTGCCACTCGACCAGTTGCATCTCTGTTGTGCAGAATCTCTGATAGTGGGGCGTCGCTGACGACTGTGATGGAATGATCAGAGAAATAATGAGCAACCTTCTTCATGGTCATGTATATTCCATACACAAGCTTCTGATAATGAGGATATCTCTGCTTGGATGGAGTCAAGACTTCGGACAAATAATACACTGGGCGCTGAACTTTGAAGGCTTTTCCTTCCTCTTCCCGCTCGACCGTAAGCCTTTATCTTCGACGACTTGTCCTGTGGCTGCGATATAAAGCAACAAAGGCTCTTTGCTGATTGGAGCAGCAAGCACCGGCTTGGTGGAGAGCGAGCTTTTGCTCGGCAAACGCTGCATCGCCTTCGAGTCCACTCGAACTTGTGCGCCTTCTTCATCGATCGGTAAAGAGGCAATGCCTTTTCACCGAGGCGTGAGATGAATCGACTTAATGCAGCCAAGCATCCAAGAAGCTTCGACATCGTGCACTCGCCAGTATGCTTTCATTCGAGAATAGTACCGATCTTCTCTGGATTAGCATCGATCCCTCGCTCGAAAACGAGAAAACCGAGTAACTTTCCACCAGGAACCCCGAATGTGCACTTTGACGGATTGAGCTTGATATCATACCTTCTGAGGTTGGCAAATGTTTCGGCGAGGTCAACAAGCAGGTCGGAACCCTTTCGCGACTTGACGACGATATCATCCATATACGCTTCCACATTCCGACTGATTTGAGTGAGCAGACACTTCTGAATCATTCGCATAAATGTGGCTCCGGCATTCTTGAGGCCGAATGGCATGGTGATATAGCAGAAGCACCCGAATGGAGTGATGAAAGCTGTTTTTATTTCGTCGGGTCCATACTGACGGATCGATGATACCCGGAATATCGTCTAGAAAAGACAATCTCTCACCCCGCGGCGAGTCAACAATTTGATCTATGCGAGGGAGAGAAAATGATCTTCGGGCAGGTCCGATTGATGTGCTTGAAATCAATGCACATGCGGGTGACTTGTCCTTCTTGGGAACCATGACAACATTAGCGAGCCACTCGGAGTGGTATATCCCTCGGATAAATCCTGCCGCCAACAGTCGAGCCACTTCCTCACCAATAGCCTTTCTCTTCTAGACGGCGGACCGCCGAAGATGCTCTTTGACTGGTTTTGCTGATTTGTCGACTTTGAGGCGATGCTCAGCCATCCCACAGAACACCCGCATGTCACCGGCTTCCATGCAAAATGTCCCGCTTCACGGAGGAACTGGATGAGCGCTTCTTCCTATTTCGGGTCGAGTGTTGTGGAGATGTGGGTCGGGGCTGCATTGGGGTTGGTCTGGTGAATGTGAACAGGCTTCGTCTCACTAGACGACTGAAATGCAGATTCTGTGGCGGGTTTCTTGGATCGCAACAAATCACTCGGATCTGCGCTTTGCTTGTACTCTTGAACTCGACCGATGTCACGAGAATCGCAATCTTGAGCCCTTCGAAAGCACTCTTACGCCTTTTCCGATCACGGTGATGGTGATCACTCCTTTGGAACTGGCATTTTCAGTTTGAGGTACACGTAACATGGTCGAGCCATGAACCGTGCATAGGCTGGCCTCCCAAAATGGCGTGGTACGCGCTCTGAAAATCCACGACCTCAAACATCAACTTCTCTTTGCGAAAATGTTTTGAATCACCAAACACCACGCCCAGAGCTATTTGGCTGAGTGACTCGGCTTTCTTCCCCGGTATAACTCCGTGGAAGCTCATGTTGTTTGGTGCTCACCGGGACATCGAATTCCCATTCCTTTCAGGTGTCTCAGATATAACAAGTTCAGCCCACTTCCACCGTCCATCAAGACCTTTGTCGATCGAGTGCCTTCGACAACTGGGTCGACCACCAAAGCTTGCCTCCCAGGGGTGGCAATATGAGTCGGGTGATCAGACTGGTCGAATGTGATGGGTGTTTGGGACCATCTCAGATAACTTGCTTTTGCAGGGGCAACCATGTTCACCTCACGGTTAATGACTTTGAGTCGACTCTTGCTTTCCACATCCGCGAAGATCATAAGAGTGGAGTTGACATGCGGATATCCTTCCCCACTATCCTCCTTGTCTTCGGCCTTGTCCGACTCCTTCTCCTTGTCCTTAGACTGTTTTCCTTGAAACTACTGAATCAGTAGTCGACACTAGCGAGTGGTATGCTTTGGGTAAATGATGTTGCCCTCTTCATCTTTCTTCGTGTGGATGTGACATGGCATATCCATCACGTCGTTTCCTTCTTTATCCTTCACCTTCTTAGGGTTCCAGGATCCTTTTGGCTTGCCCTTGAACTTTCCTCGAGTGACGGCGGTGCCTCTCCAGAGCTGCTGGTTCGACCTTCCGCTTCGCTCCGACCGAGTTTCCTTCTCCGATCGACTCGGCTTGTACTTGCCGCTTTGGAGTCGGGCTCTTCTTCCTCGCCGTTATGCATTTGGTAGCAATCTCCATCATCCGACTCAGGGTCATGTCTCCGGTTCACCAAATTTCAAACTCAATTCTCTGTTCTTGATGCCATCCTTGAAGGCGCATCGCTCGATGATCGTACACATTTTCCATAGTATGGTGCAAAGTGATCCACCTCTGAATATACTCTCTGAGAGTCTCATTGGTTTTCGCACACAAACTTGCAGCTCACAATCTAGCTGGTCGCTTGCAAGTTCCTTCAAATGTTACATTTAACACTCGGACAGATCTTCCCAAGTGTAAATCTGCTAGGAGGTAATCGATTCAACCATGCTCGCTGAACCTTCCAACATGAGGGGCAATGCTTCATGGCCACCTCGTCATTCCCACCACCAATCTGAACAGCCACTGGTAATCTTCAAGCCAAGTTTCAGGGCTTGACTCACCAAAGAACTTGTCGACTCCTGTTGCCAACCTGAAATTGGGGGAATCATCATGCTCGATAGCCTCGCTAAAACACTCTGGACCAGAAACATGCACTCGACTGCTCGTGGGCGCATCTCTCTCGGGTCCGCCTCGATGGGCTCTATTCCGGTCGACCAAGCCTTGCATGATAATGGATCGCGCGTCGAAGCCCGGTTCCCTGGGGTCGACTGGAGCTCTTCGCCCCTCACTGAACTGACGCCCGTCATACTGCTGCCGAGGAGCGTATGACCCATCCCTCGGAGGGGAAGCGGGCACTCGACGCCTGTCATCTCGGTCGTGTCGGTCTCCATACTGATCTCGCCGATTGTCACGCCCTTCCCGCTGCGGAGGCGATCTGGGACTGTGAGCCGATTGAACCGTATTCGCAGCGACGGATCGATTGAATTCATTGCTGCGACCGTGACACGGCTGAGTTCTCGTCCCCTCGCCGCCGGAGCAAATCCTCGATCTCAGATTAAACCTCTTCCACCTCCAACCGAGAGGGCTGGATGGACTCGCTATACGGGTTGCGGCTGCTAAATTCTGGATTGGGGTTCGATATACCTGAGTCGGCGGAAAGAGTGGACGTCGATTGGTGTCGGAACTTCGTTGCCAAGGCTTCGTCGAGTGCCCGCTGGAGGTTCTCCAGACGAGCACGTTCAGCCAGATTGGCCAAACGTGCCTCCTCCAAGGCACGAGCCTCAGGGGTTTCTGTAACGCCCCGGATACAACTTTCCATATTCGTAACTCCAACTCTTCCCTTTTCCGGAGATGCGATATGATTTTTCCTTCGTGGTTGGGTTTTTGTCTTTCGTTTTGCATTTTGTTCATGTCATGCATCTCATCTCATGTCATCATGTGCATTGCATCGGCATCATTTTCATAAAACTTGCATCCGCTCGGTTTCGCGGTTCTCTCCGTTGTCCGCTCGAGCCCGACCACACTCACACGCGCAGCGCTGCACCTCCAAATATTATTTTTAAGTGGCATAAAAATGTTCTCGGAATGGGTTGCAACTTGTCATGCGGTCTTATTATAGTGTAGACAGGCCGCCTGTCAAGTTTCGTCGCATTCGGAGTTCGTTTGTCTGCCCAACCGTTATATTTATAACCGCGATATAGTCGGTTTAATCGTCGGACGTTTCGGTCTCCGAAACTGCCACCGGGTCGCTCTGTTTCTCTCTCTTCTCAGCTCGAGGCATTCTACACAGCCCACCTGCAGCCACCTAGTCCCCCTCTCTGTCCGGAGCACACAATCGCGATCCGAGGGTCCGGAAACCCCTCCTAACCCCCTAACCCTAGCCCCCTTACTATATATAGATGTCTCCGAGGATCCGAGGCATACAATAAATCTTATTCTTATTTCCTTGAGGTGATTCAATTCTTTTCTTTTCCGGAGTTCCAACTTTTCCGCATTATCTCGTCGCAAAGCTCATTCTAAATCATTGCAAGGATTCACCTTGTGTTCTCAACTTCTCTTTCTTTGTATCATCCTTTTATTACCGGAGTTCTTCATGGAGACTCTACATGACGGTTCGTCAAGGATTCCTTTCATTCTCGATTTGTTCTTCAAGTTTTCTCTTGAAGTTATGATCCGCCAAGCTATACTCAAAATTAAACATGGTGCTCAACACTTGTTTTGTTTTGAGGCGTTCAAGTATTCCCGGAGGCATTGTGAAGTTGCTCCCTTCGTCCAATAGTCTCGTTTTGCCAAGATCATGTTCCTTTTCCTTGGTTATCTATTTAACCGGAGTGTTGTGTCTATCGTTCCTCTTTTACCGGAGTCTCATCCAAGTGCGTTCTTTTTGCCAAGTTCAAATTCTATTCCTCCATTTCCAACCGGAGTGTTGTATCATCTCCCCAATATCATCTCATCCTATCAAGTTTTCCTTCTTCTTTTAGTCGGAGTCTTTGCCCAAATTATATCAATCTTATTCCTTCTCTATCTAAATTTAACCGGAGTGGTTTCAATATCTATCTTATCACTAAACCTCTTGGTTCTTGTCGTATACCTTGTTTCTCTTTGCTAACAGAGTGTTTCAATTCCTTCGTCTCCGTCATGGCATTTCTTCAAGATTTCTACCTCTCAAGGTTTGTTGGTTTCACTCGTTTGTCAAAGAAGCAACTTAGTTTTACCTCTTCTCTTCCTCTTCCGTTTCTCTCCGGTGCCATCCTAGATCTCGGGACGAGATCCTCTCGTAGTGGTGGAGTGTTGTAACGCCCGGGATACAACTTTCCATATTCGTAACTCCAACTCTTGCCTTTTCCGGAGATGCGATATGATTTTTCCTTCGTGGTTGGGTTTTTGTCTTTCGTTTTGCATTTTGTTCATGTCATGCATCTCATCTCATGTCATCATGTGCATTGCATCGACATCGTTTTCATAAAACTTGCATCCGTTCTGGTTTCGCCGGTTCTCTCCGTTGTCCGTTCTGAGCCCGACCACACTCACACGCGCCCGCGACACCTCCGAAACATTATTTTTTAAGTGGCATAAAAATGTTCTCGGAATGGGTTGCAACTTGTCATGCGGTCTTATTATAGTGTAGACAGGCCGCCTGTCAAGTTTCGTCGCATTCGGAGTTCGTTTGACTGCCCAACCGTTATATTTATAACCGCGATATAGTCGGTTTAATCGTCGGACGTTTCGGTCTCCGAAACTGCCACCGGGTCGCTCTGTTTCTCTCTCTTCTCAGCTCGAGGCATTCTACACAGCCCACCTGCAGCCACCTAGTCCCCCTCTCTGTCCGGAGCACACGATCGCGATCCGAGGGTCCGGAAACCCCTCCTAACCCCCTTACTATATATAGATGTCTCCCCTACCAATTTTGGCCTTCCCCTTCCTCCCACCTTGTTTTCCGTGCAGCCCAATCATCAGCCGCCGCCGCCGTCCTGCGTCGTGCGGAGGAGCGCGCCCGTTGACCGCGCGAGCATCGTCGCCTCCCTGCCTCCCGCGTGGGCCTCCCGGCCAAGGCCAGCCATGCCCAATCGTGCCAGGGAGGGCCCGGCTCCCTTCCACTGCCAATGCCTCTCCACCGGTCGGCCCAAGTGGCCTGGTGAGCAGCCCCGACCCTTTTCCTTTGTTAGGCTTCCTGTCCAGATTCGGCCCAGAGTCTATTTTTTTTAGGCTCTGCGATTTTGCCTTTTATCCTGTGATTTACCAGATTTGCAGAAAAGTCCCTAGAGTTCATGCATATAAAAACTCCACAACCGTGCATCAGATTAAAATGATTTAACCATGTAAAATGCTTAGTTTTTCATCTAGTTTCATAATATGCCATTTTCATCCATGTTAAAATATTTAAAACTGATGTTTGCATTAATTTGCATATATGCCATGCTAAAATGATTTATTTCATAACTAAATAACCGTAGCTCGGTTTTAAATAAACTTTATATGTAAATGGGGTGAAAAAATGCCTAGATTAACATGGTGCACTTTATTTTCCTGTTTAACAACTTTAAAATATGTTTTAGGGCAGAGCAGTACCAAATCCAAAACATGCACATGGGGACTTTTCGGAATTGTTGTTTGTTGTTTCCGGCCTCATTTAAACTTGCCTAGATAGGTAGTTTTCATTTGCTTCACCCTCTTGCCATGTTTAACAACATTTAATATTGTTGGGTACATAACCGAGATCAAACTAAATAATTGATGTGGTGTTCCGTCAATATGCACCTCGTTGCATATTGAGCTCCACTTAATTTGTAGGATTGTTTGTGCATTTTGCCATGCCATGCCTCATTAAACCGGACATGCATCATGCTTGTTGTGCATCATGCCTTGTTCATGTGTGGTGTGTTTACCTATGTTGTTTGCTTCTTTCCGGTTTGCTTCTCTCGATAGCTTCGGTTTCGTTCCGGAGTTGTGAGGATTCGTTCGACTACGTCCGTTTGTCTTCTTCATGGACTCGTTCTTCTTCCTAGCGGGATTTCAGGCAAGATGACCGCTACCCTGGATCTCACTACTATCATTGCTATGCTAGTTGCTTCGTTCTATCGCTATGCTGCGCTACCTATTACCTGTTTATCAAGCCATCCCATATTGCCATGAACCTCTAACCTTTGACACCATTCCTAGCAAACCGTTGTTTGGCTATGTTACCGCTTTGCTCAGCCCCTCTTATAGCGTTGCTAGTTGCAGGTGAAGTTGAAGATTTCTCCATGGTGGACAGGGTTTATGTTGGGATATCACAATATCTCTTATATTATTAATGCATCTATATACTTGGTAAAGGGTGGAAGGCTCGGCCTTATGCCTGGTGTTTTGTTCCACTCTTGCCGCCCTAGTTTCCTTCATACCGGTGTTATGTTCTCGGATTTTGCGTTCCTTACGCGGTCGGGTGATTTATGGGACCCCCGACAGTTCGCTTTGAATAAAACTTGTCCAAAGAAGGCCCAACATTGACTTTTACCATTTGCCTCACCACCACCTACTTTTCCCTTGGGAGTAATTAACCCAAGGGTCATCTTTATTATAGCCCACCCGGGCCAGTGCTTGTCTAAGCGTTCGTCCAAACTAGAGCACCGTGCGGGACCATCCCTTGGCAACTTGGGTTACGTCGGTACCTGTACGCTTCGCTTATCCGGTGTTGCACTGAGAACGAGATATGTGCAGCTCCTATCGGGATTGTCGGCGCATCGGGCGGCATTGCTGGTCTTGTTTTACCATTGTCGAAATGTCTTGATGTACTGGGATACCGAGTCTGATCGGAGTGTCTCGGGTGAAGGTCTATTCCTTCGATGATCGCGAGAGCTTGTCATGGGCTGTTGGGACACCCGCAGGTATAAACTTTCGAGAGCCGTGCCCATGGTTATGTGGCAGATGGGAATTTGTTAATGTCCGGTTGTAGATAACTTGACACGGATCCGAATTAAAACACATCAACCGAGTGTGTAGCCGTGATGGTCTCTTCTCGTGGTCAGGAAGTGAACACGGTTTACGTGTTATGTTTGGCGTAAGTAGGTGTTCAGATCACCTCTTGATCATTGCTAGCTTCACGACTGCTCCGCTTGTTCTCTTCTTGCTCTTATTTGCGTTGGTTAGCCACCATATCATGCTTAGTCGCTGCTGCAACCTCACCACTTTACCCCTTCCTTTCCCATTAAGCTTTGCTAGTCTTGATACCCATGGTAATGGGATTGCTTGAGTCCTCGTGGCTCACCAGATACTTCAAAACCAGTTTGCGGTGCCTATGTTACAGTAGGTGACGCAACCAAGCTCAAGGAGGAGCTCGATGAAGATCTTGCCCTTTGTGTTGTTTCGCTCTAGTTGATCAAGAGCGGAGCCCAGTTGGGGTCGATCGGGGACCTTTGTCGCATTTGGGGTTCTTCTTTTATTTTGGTTCCGTAGTCGGACCTTGATTGTATCTGGATGATGTAATGCTTTATACATGTAATTGTGTGAAGTGGCGATTGTAAGCCAACTATGTATCTCTTTCCCTTATGTATTACATGGGTTGTGTGAAGATTACCTCACTTGCGACATTGCTTTCAATGCGGTTATGCCTCTAAGTCGTGCTTCGACACGTGGGAGTTATAGCCGCATCGAGGCGCTAAGTTGGTAATCGAGCCTTCCCGACCTTAGGAGCCCCACCGCTTGATCATTTTAGCGGCGAGTTGTGTCTAGAAAAATGTTTTGAGTCATTTAGGATTATATATATCGGAGAGTTAGAATTCTTTTACTCCTCGGTCCTTCGTCCGCTCTGGTGAGGTCTCCCGACGAGAGTTTTGACTCTTCTCTTCTCAAATTTCACTAAAATTATTTTTTAGGATCACGCGGGTATCTTGGAATCGCTCCAATGGTTTTATGATGACAACATTGTCTTGGTGCCTCCGTCGGCAGGGTTTTTTAGTGGAGGTGTCCCGGGAGTTGAGCTCGAGGTGTTGTCGTAATAATTTTATCGTTGCAGATTCGAATACCGAGTTTAGTACGCCGACATCGAAAATCTCTTTTATGCGCTTGTTGGTGAGATAACCCGCTAACCCAAAGATCGAGGTGAGTACGGGAGTATTGCCATGACTCGTATAACGGATGCTTTTCAAGGTTGAGGTACACGATTTCGAAGGTTTCTTGGTTATGTGTTGACGGATGGATACAGCTTGGATGTAGGTATTGTTAGTTTGGGTGAGATATATTGCTTCCTGTATCCCCAACACCGATTGCATAACCGTAAAGTTTCGGGAGTTTTATAGGTGGAATTCAAGTAGCTCCTAGAATATCTTTTAACGATGATGCATGATATGGGATTGGGTAAACCCTATCATATGTATTTATTCCGCTTATTCTCGCAAGCCAAATCCTTTGTTTTGTTTTATTTGTGGTATTCGAGTTGCTTCGAAGTCAAATGTTGAATCCATACCTTTCCTAAACGGTGTTCTCATATTGCTATGTGAATACTAATCCTTTTTAATCATTGAGGTTGTCATGTTAATCCTTTTCCAACCGGTGCGCTTCTCTTCGAGATGATCCCATCATTCTCCCCATCCGCAAGACCAATTATCATTTCTTCTCAACGGTGTTTGTTTCATCCATCCCAAGTTGTCTTTGTTTTCCCGCCCTCCCACCCTTTTTCTTCAAGGACACAGATTTCTTAATCAAGTATCCATTTATTCATGTGAAGTCTCTTCATTCTTTTCTATCAATGTTCTTATCCGGTGATTTCCCATGAAGATGCTCAACAGCTTCAAGTTCATCATCCTTCATTGTTGTCTCTTCTCCGGTGGATCCTATTCAAGCTTTCGATATTCATCATATTCCTTTCCTCGTTTCTAATGCTTTCTCATACCGATGCACCTCTTAATCATTCTACTTCTCGCTATTTGTTATTCCAGAGTGCTCAAGATATCTCAAAGATTCGTGTTTCCATTCTTAATTCGTTCAAGCTCTTTTGAGATTGGTATCTCATTCAAGTCATTTAATTCAACCGGTGCAACATCTCTTTTAAATCTTTTCAACAGTGTTCTTTTGAGTGGGGCCTAACCCACAGGTCTTTTCCCAGGATCTTACCTGACTCTTCTAATTTTTCCGGAGCTTCTAAAATTCTTTTCAAAGTTTGACGTAAGAATGGGTTATCATCAGTCATATGTCTTTCTCCAAGATCGTTTTCAAATTCTTTTCATCTTTGGGTCAACCTTTCCTCTTTTAATTTTCCCGGAGTATCTCATACAATTCATGGTGGTTCTCATCTTCATTCTCAACATGTGAAGACCGAAGAAGGATTTCTCTTAAATCTTGTTCGTTCTCTTGAAGATTCATGGTTCTAGCTTGATGCCATCCTCTCATAATTGTTTTCGATTGTGAGAATCTTTTTCACCCATCCGGAGCATTTCATGAGTTGTTTCCATTTCTTTCCTCCGAAGGCCATCATGTCATAATTCTTCATTCTCAGCGTGTAGCTATCGTTCTCCAAATCTTACCAGTGCATCGTTCGAATATCCTCTAATCAGTTCATGTTCTCTTCGTTCTCATGTATCTAAATCCCCTCAAGTATCTTCATTCGTTTACCAATTCTTCCCGGTGAGTTGTGCCTTTGCTACTCTCTTCTCCAATTTTTACGGTGGTTCGTTCGAGATTTCACTTCTTTTGTTATCATATCAATTCATTCATTCATTCGTTGTTTCCAAATCACACCAGTGGTTCCATCAATACCTTCCCAAGTTGAGCAATATCTCTCTTCAATCCTTTTCTACGAGAATAAGTAGTATGTCAAATCCGTTGCTTGTCATCAATTAAATTTGATGAAGGATAAGCATACAATAAATCTTATTCTTATTTCCTTGAGGTGATTCAATTCTTTTCTTTTCCGGAGTTCCAACTTTTCCGCATTATCTCGTCGCGAAGCTCATTCTAAATCATTGCAAGGATTCACCTTGTGTTCTCAACTTCTCTTTCTTTGTATCATCCTTTTATTACCGGAGTTCTTCATGGAGACTCTACATGACGGTTCGTCAAGGATTCCTTTCATTCTCGATTTGTTCTTCAAGTTTTCTCTTGAAGTTATGATCCGCCAAGCTATACTCAAAATTAAACATGGTGCTCAACACTTGTTTTGTTTTGAGGCGTTCAAGTATTCCCGGAGGCATTGTGAAGTTGCTCCTTCGTCCAATAGTCTCGCTTTTGCGTGATCATGTTCCATTTTCCTTGGTTATCTATTTAACCGGAGTGTTGTGTCTATCGTTCCTCTTTTAACCGGAGTCTCATCCAAGTGCGTTCTTTTTGCCAAGTTCAAATTCTATTCCTCCATTTCCAACCGGAGTGTTGTATCATCTCCCCAATATCATCTCATCCTATCAAGTTTTCCTTCTTCTTTTAGTCGGAGTGCTGCCCAAATTATATCAATCTTATTCCTTCTCTATCTAAATTTAACCGGAGTGGTTTCAATATCTATCTTATCACTAAACCTCTTGGTTCTTGTCGTATACCTTGTTTCTCTTTGCTAACAGAGTGTTTCAATTCCTTCGTCTCCGTCATGGCATTTCTTCAAGATTTCTACCTCTCAAGGTTTGTTGGTTTCACTCGTTTGTCAAAGAAGCAACTTAGTTTTACCTCTTCTCTTCCTCTTCCGTTTCTCTCCGGTGCCATCCTAGATCTCGGGACGAGATCCTCTCGTAGTGGTGGAGTGTTGTAACGCCTCGATACAACTTTCCATATTCGTAACTCCAACTCTTGCCTTTTCTCGAGATGCGATATGATTTTTCCTTCGTGGTTGGGTTTTTGTCTTCGCTTTTGCATTTTGTTCATGTCATGCATCTCATCTCATGTCATCATGTGCATTGCATCGGCATCGCTTTCATAAAACTTGCATCCGCTCTGGTTTCGCGGTTCTCTCCGTTGTCCGCTTCGAGCCCGACCACACTCACACGCTACCGCTGCACCTCCAAACATTATTTTTAAGTGGCATAAAAATATTCTCGGAATGGGTTGCAACTTGTCATGCGGTCTTATTATAGTGTAGACAGGCCGCTGTCAAGTTTCACGCGATTCGGAGTTCGCTTGATCGCCCAACCGTTATATTTATAACCGCTGATATAGTCGGTTTAATCGTCGGACGTTTCGGTCTCCAAAACGCCACCGGTCGCTTCTGCTTTCTCTCTCTTCTCAGCTCGAGGCATTCTACACAGCCCACCTGCAGCCACCTAGTCCCCTCTCTGTCCGGAGCACACGATCGCGATCCGAGGGTCCTAAACCCTCCTAACCCCTTACTATATATAGATGTCTCCCTACCAATTTTGGCCTTCCCTTCCTCCCACCTTGTTTTCCGTGCAGCCCAATCATCACCCCGCCGCCGCTCTGCGTCGTGCGGAGGAGCGCTGCCGTTGACCACATGAGCATCGCCGCCTCCCTGCCTCCAGCGTGGGCCTCCCGGCAGAGCCACAGCCCATGCCCGGCCGTGCAGGAGGGCCCAGCTCCCTTCCAGCCTGCCAGCGGCCTCTCCACCGGTCGGCCCAAGTGGCCTGGTGAGCAGCCCCGGCCCTTTTCCTTTGTTGGGCTTCCTATCCAGATTCGGCCCAGAGTCTATTTTTTTTAGGCTCTGCGATTTTTCCTTTTATCCTGTGATTTACCAGATTTGCAGAAAAGTCCCTAGAGTTCATGCATATAAAAACTCCACAACCGTGCATCAGATTAAAATGATTTAACCATGTAAAATGCTTAGTTTTTCATCTAGTTTCATAATATGCCATTTTCATCCATGTTAAAATATTTATAACTGATGTTTGCATTAATTTGCATATATGCCATGCTAAAATGATTTATTTCATAACTAAATAACCGTAGCTCGGTTTTAAATAAACTTTATATGTAAATGGGGTGGAAAAATGCCTAGATTAACATGGTGCACTTTATTTTCCTGTTTAACAACTTTAAAATATGTTTTAGGGCAGAGCAGTACCAAATCCAAAACATGCACATGGGGACTTTTCGGAATTTTTGTTTGTTGTTTCCGGCCTCATTTAAACTTGCCTAGATAGGTAGTTTTCATTTGCTTCACCCTCTTGCCATGTTTAACAACATTTAATATTGTTGGGTACATAACCGAGATCAAACTAAATAATTGATGTGGTGTTCCGTCAATATGCACCTCGTTGCATATTGAGCTCCACTTAATTTTTAGGATTGTTTGTGCATTTTGCCATGCCATGCCTCATTAAACCGGACATGTATCATGCTTGTTGTGCATCATGCCTTGTTCATGTGTGGTGTGTTTACCTATGTTGTTTGCTTCTTTCCGGTTTGCTTCTCTTGATAGCTTCGGTTTCGTTCCGGAGTTGTGAGGATTCGTTCGACTACGTCCGTTTGTCTTCTTCATGGACTCGTTCTTCTTCCTAGCGGATTTCGTGCAAGATGACCGCTACTCGGATCTCACTACTATCATTGCTATGCTAGTTGCTTCGTTCTATCGCTATGCTGCGCTACCTATTACTTGTTTATCAAGCCATCCCATATTGCCATGAACCTCTAACCTTTGACACCATTCCTAGCAAACCGTTGTTTGGCTATGTTATCGTTTGCTCAGCCCTCTTATAGCGCTGCTAGTTGCGGTGAAGTTGAAGATTTCTCCATGGTGGATGGGTTTATGTTGGGATATCACAATATCTCTTATATTATTAATGCATCTATATACTTGGTAAAGGGTGGAAGGCTCGGCCTTATGCCCGTGTTTTGTTCCACTCTTGCCGCCCTAGTTTCGTCATACCGTGTTATGTTCCCGGATTTTATGCTCCTTACGCTGTCGGGTGATTTATGGAACCCCCGACGGTTCGCTTTGAATAAAACTTGTCCAGAAGGCCCAACATTGACTTTTACCATTTGCCTCACCACCACCTACTTTTCCCTTGGGAGTAATTAACCCAAGGGTCATCTTTATTATAGCCCCGGGCGATTGCTTGTCTAAGCGTTGGTCCAAACTAGAGCACCGTCTTGGGACCATCCCTTGGCAACTTGGGTTACGTCGGTACCAGACGCTTCGCTTATCCGGTGTTGCAATCGAGAACGAGATATGTGCAGCTCCTATCGGGATTGTCGGCGCATCGGGCGGCTTTGCTGGTCTTGTTTTACCATTGTCGAAATGTCTTGATGTACCGGATACCGAGTCCGATCGAGTGTCTCGGGTGAAGGTCTATTCCTTCGATGATCGCGAGAGCTTGTCATGGGCTAAGTTGGGACACCCCTGTAGGGTATAAACTTTCGAGAGCCGTGCCCGCGGTTATGTGGCAGATGGGAATTTGTTAATGTCCGGTTGTAGATAACTTGACACCAGATCCGAATTAAAACACATCAACCGAGTGTATAGCCGTGATGGTCTCTTCTCGGCGGAGTCCGGGAAGTGAACACGGTTTCTGTGTTATGTTTGACGTAAGTAGGTGTTCAGGATCACCTCTTGATCATAGCTAGCTTCACGACTGTTCCGCTTGTTCTCTTCTTGCTCTTATTTGCGTTGGTTAGCCACCATATCATGCTTAGTCGCTGCTGCAACCTCACCACTTTACCCCTTCCTTTCCCATTAAGCTTTTCTAGTCTTGATACCCATGGTAATGGGATTGCTGAGTCCTCGTGGCTCACCAGATACTTCCAAAACCAGTTTGCAGGTGCCTATGTTACTGAGTAGGTGACGCAACCAAGCTCAAGGAGGAGCTCGATGAAGATCTTGCCCTTTGTGTTGTTTCGTTCTAGTTGATCAAGAGTGGAGCCCGGTTGGGGTCGATCGGGGACCTTTATCGCATTTGGGGTTCTTCTTTTATTTTGGTTCCGTAGTCGGACCTTGATTGTATCTGGATGATGTAATGCTTTATACATGTAATTGTGTGAAGTGGCGATTGTAAGCCAACTATGTATCTCTTTCCCTTATGTATTACATGGGTTGTGTGAAGATTACCTCACTTGCGACATTGCTTTCAATGCGGTTATGCCTCTAAGTCGTGCTTCGACACGTGGGAGTTATAGCCGCATCGAGGGCGTTACAGTTTCTCCCGCGATGGGAGTATGCAGGGCATCCACGTTCCTGCGGCGAAGCTCCTCCCTCTGCAGAGAGTCGAGTGTCTCGGGCTGGTACTCTTCGTGGTCTCGTACGGGGTCACCTCCGCCGCCTGCCCCGCCCTCGTGGGCGAAGCCAGGAGGACTGCGGGGTCCGTTGACCATCAGGATTTCTGCCGCCGGATCACTGCTATCACACTCGGATGGAGTCTCTACGGAGCCAGTCGACAGATCGAACAGGCTGTAGAGAGACTCGTTGGGCTCAATTGCCGCGACCTGGGCGGTGGCCGTCTGGAGAGCCACCGCGTGCTTCACCCACCGCTGGAGCCTCGACCGACCAGAGCGCTTGCGCTGGTGGGAGACCGGACGGGTGACCGATAGGGGAGTCGACCGATACGGGGTCGACGGTTGCCGCAGCAGAACGCCGCGGACACATGCGCAAAAATGCGTTGCACCGCCGACGGGGAGCGCATCAACGTCGAGTGGAGCATCCTGGAGCCATGCGGAGTCGTCGGCGACAAAGGTGAGAGCGCCGAGACGGATCTCGCGCCCCTCGACCAAAACTCCAGCAGTCATCATGATGAAAGTACTCGGAAGTACCGCAACTTCTCCACAAAATCGCTAAAACACCTGCCCCACGGTGGGCGCCAACTGTCGTGGTTCTAAGTCTGACAGTAGAGTGGGGGGTAGGTATGGAGAGGCAAGGTCCTAGCTATGGAGAGGTTGTAAACACAAGACGTGTACGAATTCAGGCCCTTCTCGGAGGAAGTAAAAGCCCTACGTCTCGGAGCCCTGAGGCGGTCGAGTGGATTATATGTGTATGTGTTACAGGGGTGCGAACCCTTCCGCTGTGGAGGGTGGCTTATATAGAGTGCGCCAGACCCCTACCATTACGTAATGAAGGGTTTAAAGTACATTAAGTCTGGGGCATTATTGGTAACGCCCCACATAAAGTGTCTTAACTACCATAAAGTCTATTCAATTACAGGCCATTGCAGTGCAGAGTGCGTCCTGACCTTCTGGTGGTCGAGTGAGTCTTCATGGTCGAGTCCTTCAAGTCAGTCGAGTGGGTTCCTAGTAGGTCGACTGGAAGGTGATCTCTTCTAAGGGTGTCCTTGGGTAGGGCACTTAGATCAGGCCTATGACCCTACCCTAGGTACATGAATCCATCACAGACCCTGCTGAGTATTGATCTGAACCAGTGGGGGCATGCTAAGTGCACCCACTGGGTGTAGTCCCCAAGACTGTTGTTGAATATTTGATTCAACAGTAGTCTTAGAGTAATTTTTCCCTGTCACTGTCTCTTATTTCCATCGACTGACATATCTATCTTACTGACTACAGCGGTCTTGTGATCTTGGAGCTCGACTCTCCGAGTTAAAGAAGAAGCATATCAGCGTTGAACTTGACCTTGAACTCGCAAAGAAGAATCTCAAGACTAAGGATGGCAATGGGTAGGGTATGGGCAGGGTAGAGCAATACCAAACCCATACCCGTCTAGTCAGTGGGTACAAAATTCTACCCATACCCGTACCCACGGGTATAATACTTTACCCATACCCATACCCGACGTGTACCCATACCCATTGGGTACCCAACGAATAGAACAAATTGTACACAAGTTGTTCATAATTTAACACTCATTCATAGGAAATTTGACAAAAAAATCAAATATCTTAGCTCAATAACAAGTAGATGGGTACAAGACTACTATCAAAATTTAGAAATCACAACATACTCATAAGTCAATAGGAGTAGACGAGTCACATGACAAATTAATGATTAATTGACAACAACTTAACATTATTTTTACAAGCGGGCAGGGTATGGGTATACCCGCGGGTACAAGGCTATACCTGTACCCTACCCATGACTTAATGGGTAGGGTATGGGTACTACCCATGGGTATAAAAGTGTGCCCATACCCTACCCATGCGGGTACGGTACCCGCGGGTACCCGTACCCATGGGTAAAATTGCCATCCTTACTCAAGACTGCTCAACAAGAGACGACCATCATGGGAGGTAATCATTCGACTGTCTTGTCTGCTTTGTAGCTCGCACTTCGCACTGCTTTTTCTTTCAGTCTCTTTGAACCGAGTGACTTCACACAAGCAGATGTGCGTAGTGAAAATCGCCAACTTCAGGCTCGTTTGAAGAGTGTTGTTTCTTTAGAGATGATGAAGGAGGCTTTGGAGAAGAAGGACCTGGACCTTGCTGCTGCTCAGAAGGAAGCACATGAGAAGACGAAGCTTGCAGGCCAGAAGCTGGCTTCAGTCGGCAAATTGGAGGAGGAGAACGTGAAGTTGAAGACCGCCATCACGGAAGCTAACCAAGGAGTCGAGCAGCTGAGGAAGGACAAGGAGAATCTGACCACTGAAGTCAGCGGCCTCAGAACCAAGACAGACAAGCTAGAGTCCTATCTGGAATAGCTTGCCGCGAAACTTGTTCTGAAGCTTGAAGGTATGGTCATTCGACTGGTTAATTTGTCCTCGACTGATGTTTGTTGTTATATTGTCGACTCATTTTTGCGGTGGGACAGAACTTTGTCAGGATTTTGAAGCTGAGACAGGACAGGTTGAGACAGATCTTGACCCCATCAATTGTCCCATGAAGGATGACGTTGCAATGAACCTGCTGCGATTGGAGTCCTGTTTGGATGGTGCAATCGCTTATTTGGCTCGACTGAAGGCGGCGATGACCCGAGTGGACGTTGAACTCTGGCCTCAGGCGGAACTTTCTCAAGAGCTCGAGTCGCTGATGACTCGACTTAATTAGATTGTAGGCCGAGTGCAAGAGTGGAAGAAGTCCACTGCTCGCTTTGGTGCTGACGTCGCCCTGTCGTTGGTCCGAGTGCACTGCAAGGGGGCCAAAGAAAACAAGTTGGCTGCCCTCAAGGTAGTGAATACTAAGAAACACTCTTTCCAGTCCTTCATGGACACCTTCCTCGAGGCAGCCACTCGTATTGCCGACAGCATCGACCTCGATAGCTTCTGCGATCCGGCCAGTCCTTCTCCCACCGAATGACTAAAAACCATTATGCTTCACCTTTATTTGCCTCGGAATGCCGAGTGATTTTGTAACCGTTAAAACTCCTTCGGGTCTGACGCTCGAGTACTTTAATCTATGGTTACGAATCTTTGGATTTATCTTCGAATATGTTGCGTTTATCTTCGAGTGAAATTCGTTCTTCTCTCGGATTGGTTTCTGTTTGCTTGATGCATCTTCTGAAGAAGAATCAGCAGTCGACCGGTTGGACGAACCTTGAGCAGCATTCATCAGCTCATCAGCAAGGCACTCAATAATGGTCTTGACGTTCCTGTTAGCCGTCTGCTTTGGCGCCAGCCGTTGGATGGGCCTTTGACAGTGCGCACAATCTCGTCCTTCTTCTTGATGGTGCAGCCCTCGAGGGAGGGGGGGTCACGGTCGACCTGCACTATTCGGTGGGGCTGGTCAACTCATCGACGAGAAATTCAGCAATGGTCTTGACGTTCCTAAAAGTGGCTTGCCTTGGCGACACGCTCAATCTCGTCCTTCTTCTTAACAGTGCAACTCTGGAGTGGGGTCGTGGCCGGCCCGCACTTTGCTAAGTCCTCGAGCGAGACGGTCAACTTTCACTCGGGAGGGTTTCTAAAACTTAGGCGAGTACTGGACTGCGGCTAAGCCCCCGAGTGGGAGGATTGCTCACCACTCGGTAGGATTTTTAAAACTTAGGCGAGTACTGGACTGCAGCTAAGCCCCGAGTGGGAGGATTGCTCACCACTCGGTAGGATTTTTCAAACTTAGGCGAGTACTGGACTGAAGCTAAGCCCCCGAGTGGGAGGGTTGCTCGCCACTCGGTAGGATTTTTCAAACTTAGGCGAGTACTGGACTGCAGCTAAGCCTCTGAGTGAGAGGGTTGCTCACTACTCGGTAGGATTTTCCAAACTTAGGCGAGTGTTGGACTGCAGCTAAGCCCCCGAGAGAGAGGGTTGCTCACCACTCGGTAGGATTTTTCAAACTTAGGCAAGTACTGGACTACAGCTAAGCCCCAGAGTGGGAGGGTTGCTCACTACTCGGTAGGATTTTTCAAACTGAGGCGAGTACTAGACTGCAGCTAAGCCTTCGAGTGAGAGGGTTGCTCACCACGCGGTAGGATTTTTCAAACTTAGGCGAGTACTGGACTGCAGCTAAGCCCCCGAGTGAGAGGCAGGCTCACCACTCGGTAGGATTTTTTTACTTAGGCGAGTACTGGACTGCAGCTAAGCCCCCGAGTGAGAGGCAGGCTCACCACTCGTAAGGATTTTTTTATTACTTAGGTGAGTACTGGACTGCAGCTAAGCCCCCGAGTGAGAGGCAGGCTCACCACTCGGTAGGATTTTTTCTTTGACTTAGGTGAAACGGATTCACAACTAAGACGCCCATTGGGGGATTTTAAAATATGTAAAAAATGAACAACAGTCATTCAGAAGACTATAAAATCATGTCTTTTGATAATCAAACTAAAAGGTACTTCTTATTACATCTCATCAGTCTAAATACTCAAGAGTAAAAAGGGCGGAGTAGTTCCGCATTCCAAGCGCGTGGCTCATCTTTATTGTGCTCGATGTTGAAGAGACGATACACTCCGTTGTGGAGCACCTTGGTGACGACGAAAGGGCCTTCCCAAGCAAGAGCGAGCTTGTGTGGTTTCTGCTGGTCCACTCTAAGAACCAGGTCTCCTTCTTGAAATGCCCGAACCCTTACGTTCCTGGCGTGGAAACGACGCAAATCTTGCTGATAAATGGTTGACCGGATCAAGGCCATCTCTCTTTCTTCTTCCAAGAGATCGACTGCATCTTGCCGAGCCTGCTCTGCTTCCTCTTCTGAGAAGAGTTCGACTCGGGGCGCGTTGTGGAGCAAATCACTCGGGAGTACGGCTTCGGCTCCGTAGACTAAGAAGAATGGAGTCCTTCCAGTCGACCGATTAGGAGTTGTCCTCAATCCCCAAAGTACTGATGGGAGCTCGTCGACCCAAGCCGCTGCCGCATGCTTGAGGTCATGCATCAACCGGGGTTTCAGTCCTTTCAGAATCAATCCGTTTGCTCGCTCAGCCTACCCATTCGACTGAGGATGAGCGACCAAAGCGTAGTCGACCCTCGTGCCTTGGGAAGCACAAAAGGTTCTGAATTCATCATAGTCGAAGTTTGAGCCGTTATCTGTGATGATGCTGTGAGGAACACCATATCTGAATATCAGTTCCTTGATGAAACTCACAACTGTACTTGCTTCAAGGTTCTTAATGGGCTTGGCTTCGATCCATTTGGTGAACTTGTCGACTGCCACCAGCACATGAGTAAATCCACTGCTGCCAGTCCTCAGAGGTCCAACCATGTCCAACCCCCAGACAGCAAAAGGCCAGACGAGTGGGATGGTCTTCAGAGCTGACGCAGGTTTATGAGACATGTTGGAGTAAAACTGACAGCCTTCACACTTATCCACTATTTCCTTTGCCATCTCATTGGCCCGTGGCCAGTAAAATCCAGCTCGGTATGCTTTGGCCACGATGGTCCGAGAGGACGCATGGTGACCACAGGTCCCCGAGTGAATATCATTAAGGATCATTCGGCCTTCTTCTGGCGTGATGCACTTCTAGCAGACTCCAGTTACACTTTCTCTGAACAACTGTCCTTTTATCACGGTAAATGCTTTAGATCGTCGGACGATCTGTCGAGCCTCTTCTTCATCCTCTGGAAGTTCTTTCCTAAGAATGTAGGTAATGTACGGCACTGTCTAGTCGGGAGTGATGACCAAAACCTCCATGACTAAGTCGACCACGGCTGGGATTTCGACTTCAGTCGGATCTGTGGCGCTCTTGGGCTGTGGTGACTCTTCAGTGAAAGGATCTTCCTGAACTAAAGGCGAATGAATATGTTCCAAAAACACATTGCGGGGAATGGCCTCTCTTTTTGAACCTATCTTCGCCAACTCATCTGCAGCTTGATTTTTCAGTTGGGGTATATGATGAAGCTCCAATCCTTCAAACTTCTTTTCCAGCTTTCTTACTGCATTGCAATAGCCAGTCATGGCTGGGCTTCTGACATCCCATTCCTTCATCACTTGATTAACCACCAGATCTGAGTCGTTGTATACCATAAGGCGACGGACGCCGAGTGAAATGGCCATACGCAACCCGTACAAAAGTGCTTCATATTCCGCTTCATTGTTGGAGGAATCAAAATGAATCTGGAGAACATAGTTAAGCTTGTCTCCACGGGGGGACACCAATACTACCCCAGCACCGGATCCATTCAGCATCTTGGACCCATCAAAGAACATAGTCCAATGCTCCGAGTGAACTTGAGTCGGTAGTTGCTATTCAATCCACTTGGCAAGGAAATCTGCGATTGCTTGGGACTTGATAGCTTTCTTCGCCTCAAACTTGATATCCAATAGAAGGAGTTCAATCGCCCATTTTGCCACTCGACTAGTTGCATCTCTGTTATTCAGAATTTCGGATAGTGTGCGTCGCTGATGACTGTAATGGAGTGATCAGAGAAATAATGTGCAACCTTCTTCATGGTCATGTATATTCCATAAACAAGCTTCTGATAGTGTGGATATCGTTGCTTGGATGGAGTCAAAACTTCAGAGAGATAATAAACCGGGTGCTGAACCTTGTAAGCCTTTCCTTCATCTACTCGCTCGACCGTGAGTACTGTACTGACAACTTGTCCAGTGGCTGCAATATAAAGCAGTAAAGGATCTTTGCTGATTGGTGCAACGAGCACCGGCTGGGTGGAAAGCAAGGTTTTGAGTTCTGCAAACGCTGCATCAGCTTCTTCAGTCCACTCAAACTTATCAGATTTCTTCATCAGTCGGTAAAGAGGCAAGGCCTTTTCACTGAGACGAGAAATGAATCGACTCAAGGCGGCCAACCAACCAGTCAACTTCTGAACGTCCACAGGGCGTTTCATTCGGAGGATGGTATCAACTTTTTCTGGATTGGCATCGATCCCTCGTTCGGAAATGAGAAAACTGAGTAACTTTCCACCTGGAACTCTGAACGTGCACTTTGACGGATTAAGCTTGATGTCGTACCTTCGTAGGTTAGCAAAGGTTTCTGCGAGGTCAGTCAATAGGTCAGAACCTTTGCGAGACTTGACCACAATGTCGTCCATGTATGCTTCCACATTCCGACTGATTTGAGTGAGCAGGCACTTCTGAATCATCCTCACGAATGTGGCTCCGACATTTTTAAGACTAAATGGCATGGTGACATAGCAAAAGCACCCGAATGGGGTGATGAAGGCTGCTTTTATTTCATCGGGACCATACATTCGGATCTGATGATACCCGGAATATGCATCTAAAAAAGACAAGCGCTCACACCCTGTAGTCGAGTCAACAATCTGATCGATGCGGGGGAGAGGGAAATGATCTTTCGGGCAGGCCCGATTGATATGCTTGAAATCAATGCACATACGAAGTGAATCGTCCTTCTTAGGGACCATGACTACATTGGCAAGCCACTCAGAGTGGTAGATCTCTAGGATGAACTCTGCTGCTAGCAGCCGAGCCACTTCTTCGCCAATCGCTTTCCTCTTCTGCACGGCGGACCGTCGAAGGTGCTCTTTGACGGGTTTTGCCTTGGGGTCGACACACAAAAGGTGCTCAGCCAGTCCTCTGGGTACACCTGGCATGTCAGAGGGTTTCCATGCAAAGATGTCCCAGTTCTCACGGAGGAACTAGATGAGCGCTTCTTCCTATTTGCTGTCGAGTGTCGTTGATATATGAGTCGGCGCGGCATTGGGATCAGTTGGGTGAATATGAATCGGCTTCATTTCACCGGACGACTGAAATGCAGAATCCGTGGCAGGCTTCTTGGCTCGGAGAAAATCACTCGGATCTGCATTCTTCTGATACTCTTGAAGTTCAACAACTGCCATCTGCG
Source organism: Aegilops speltoides (assembly GCA_021437245.1). Taxonomy (NCBI): domain Eukaryota; kingdom Viridiplantae; phylum Streptophyta; class Magnoliopsida; order Poales; family Poaceae; genus Aegilops; species Aegilops speltoides. The sequence goes on from CM038141.1 coordinate 377,055,896, forward strand.
CATCGACAATTTTGGAACCTTTCTGGAAGCATTCCTCTGCCTTCTGCCGATTGCCAGTAACCGTGATCACACCTTTGGGGCCAGGCATCTTCAACTTGAGGTACACGTAACATGGTTGAGCCATAAAACGTGCGTAGGCAGGCCTACCCAGAATGGCATGATAAGCACTCTAGAAATCCACGACTTCAAATGTCAACTTTTCCTTACGATAATGCTTGGAATCACCAAAAACCACGTCGAGGGTGATCTGGCCGAGTGATTCGGCTTTGTTTCCAGGGATAACACCATGGAATCTCATATTGCTCTCGCTAAGTTTGGACATCAGAATGCCCATCCCCTTCAAGGTTTCAGCATAAAGGATATTCAGACCGCTACCACCGTCCATCAGCACTTTAGTCAGTCGAGTACCTCCGACCACAGGGTCGACCACCAGTGCTTGCCTCCCGGGGGTGGCTACACGAGCAGGATAGTCAGACTGGTCGAATGTAATGGCTGTCTGAGACCATTTCAGGTATGCAGTCGTCGTCGCCGGAGCGACCATATTCACTTCTCCGTTGATAACCTTCCACGACTCTTGCTCTCAACATCAGCAAAAATCATGAGGGTGGAATTGACTTTGGGATAACCATCATCTTCCTCTTCATCCTCATCTTTGTTCGACTCTTTCTCCTTCTCATTGGGCTGTTTTTCTTGGAACTGCTAGATCAGGAGTCAACATTGTCGAGTGGTATGCTTAGGGTATATCAGATTACCTTCCTCACCCTTCTTCGTGTGAATGTGGCATGGCAAATCTAACACATCATTCCATGCTTGATCTTTTACCTTCTTAGGGGGCCAGGGCCCTTTAGGTTTTCCCTTAAACTTGCCTTGAGCCACTGCTGCAATCTCACCGGGTGCCACTGGCTCGGCCTTACGCTTCTGTTTCCGACGGGAATTACCTCCACCGGCCTCTTGGCCGACTGGCTTACTCTTCCTGCTACGGAGTCGATCCTCTTCTTCTCCGTTAGCGTACCGGGTGGCTATATCCATCATCCGAGTCAGAGTCATATCTCCAGTCCGACCAAATTTCAGGACCAACTCTCTGTATTTAACGCCTTCCTTGAAGGCGCACACTGCTTGATGCTCTGATACATTTTCAACGGTGTGATGCAAAGTGGTCCACCTCTGAATAAATTCCCTCAAAGTCTCATTCGGCTTCTGCACACAATGCTGCAACTCGAGCAATCCTGCTGGTCGCTTGCATGTGCCCTCAAAAGTTCTGACGAACACTCGAGTCAGCTCTTCCCAACTGTGTATACTGCATGGAGTCAATTGAGTCAACCACGCTCGGGCCGACCCTTCCAACATCAGAGGGAGATGCTTCATCGCTATTTCATCATTTCCGCCTCCAATCTGCACAGCCACTCGGTAATCCTCAAGCCAAGTTTCAGGCATGGATTCTCCAAAGGAACTTATCGACTCGGTTGCCACCGAAGTTGGGAGGAATCACTGCCGCCCTGATGGCTCTACTGAAACACTCTGGACCTGAAACATGCAATCTGCTGCCACTTGGGAGATCTCTGCCTGGGTCTTCCCTATGCACTCTGTTCCGGTCGACCAGGCCTTGAACGAGAATGGATCTCGCATCGAAGCCTGGCCCCCTTGGGTCGACTGGTGCTCTGCGCTCGCCACTGTGACGACGTCTATCATCATCCTGCCGAGGCACATATGACGCACTCCTCGGAGGAGGCGTAGGCACTCGATGACGATTGTCGTGAGCTGACGATCATATTGTCCACGGCCTTCATGCTGCAGGGGCGATCTTGGGATGTGGGCCGACTGAACTGTATCTGCTACTATGGATCTGCTGTGAATCCTATTCCGCGACTGAGACACTGCGGTGTTCCGCTCTCCTGCTTCCCGAAGCAAGGCCCGGATCTGCGTCAACCCTCTGCCAGCCTCCGACTGGGAAGGTTAGATCGACTCTGCTATTCGGGCCGCAGCTGTGAGGTTCTGAATCGAGGTACGGTATACCTTAGGTGGAGGCGGGAAAAGCTGCCGTCGACTAGACTCAGGGACCCGCTCCCAAGCTCGCTCATCGAGAGCGCGTTGCAGGTTCTCCAGTCGAGTGCGCTCAGCCAAATTAGCCAAGCGCGCCTCCTCCAAGGCCCGAGCCTCGGGGGTTTCTCCAATGATGGGCGTGTGGAGTGCGTCCATATTGTGGCGACGAAGTTCTTCCCTCTGCTGCGAAGAAAGGGGTTCGGGATGGTATTCCTCATGGACGCGCGACGGATCGCCGCCACCATCTTCGCCATCTTCGCAACGGAAGCCAGGTGGACCACGCGGACCGTCGACCATCAAGACTTCAGCCGCAGGGTCGCTGCTATCACACTCGGATGCGGTCTCCGCGGAGCCAGTCGACATATCAAACAGGCCGTGGAGAGTTTTGTCAGGCTCGATTGCCGCGACTTGATGGGTGGCCGAACGCCGAGCCACCACGTGTTTCACCCACCGCTGAAGCCGCGAACGACCGGATCGCTTGCGGCGGTGAACAGCAGGGAGGGAAGACACCATCGGAGCCGACTGATACTGGGTCGACGGCTGCCGGATAAGGACGTCGCGAACGCACGCGCGAAAGTGCGTCGCCCCTCGGACGGGGAGCGCCTCAATGTCAAGTGGAGCTTCCTGAAGCCACGCTGAGTCGTCAGCGATGAAAACAAGCACGCCGAGACGGATCTCGCTGCCCTCAGCCAATCCGCCGCCGGAAACCATGATGATGATGATCGGAAAAACTTGCAACTTCACCAACAAGTCGCTAAGACACCAGCCCCACGGTGGGCGCCAACTGTCGTGGTTCTAAGTCTGACAGTAGAAAGGGGGGTAGGTATGGATAGGCAAGATCCCAGCTATGGTGAAGGTGTACACATGGGTTTATGAGTTCAGGCCCTTCTCGGAGGAAGTAACAGGCCTACGTCTTGGTAGTCGATTGGATTATATGTGTGATGTTACAGGGGGTGCGAACCCTTGTCCCAGAGGAGGGGGTGGCTTATATAGAGTGCGCCAGGACCCCCATCACCCTCCATTACAAGGGACTTAATGTACATAAAGTGGGAGCATTACTGGTAACGCCAGCCTTAAGTGCTGTTAATGACCTTAAAGACTACAGAGTGAACGCCTGCCCGTTGTAACGCTGAGTGACTCCTAGTCTTCATGAGGTCGCGTGATTCTCTGGATGGTCGAGTGACAGTAGGTGGGAAGACTCCCGAGTGACATGATGTCGAGTGGATTGCACTCGACATCTTCGGCTGGGGGTCTCGTGCTGCCTCTTGAACTTCTTGTCTTCTTGGGTAGTGACCTTGGGTAGGACGTATAGGTCAGGCCTATGACCCTACCCCAGGTCTGTATCCTCATCCGAGACCATCACCATCGTCATCACCAACGATCCTCTCAGCGGGAGGGGGTTAATCTCCATCAACATGTTCACCAGCACCATCTCCTCTCAAAACCCTAGTTCATCTCTTGTATCCAATCTTGTATCAAAACCACAAATTGGTACCTGTGGGTTGCTAGTAGTGTTGATTACTCCTTGTAGTTGATGCTAATTGGTTTACTTGGTGGAAGATCATATGTTCAGATCCTTAATGCCTATTATTACTCCTCTGATTATGAACATGAATATGCTTTGTGAGTAGTTACGTTTGTTCCTGAGGACATGGGTGAAGTCTTGCTATTAGTAGTCATGTGAATTTGGTATTCGTTCGATATTTTGATGAGATGTATGTTGTCTTTCCTCTAGTGGTGTTATGTGAACATCGACTACATGACACTTCACCATTATTTGGGCCTAGAGGAAGGCATTGGGAAGTAATAAGTAGATGATGGGTTGCTAGAGTGACAGAAGCTTAAACCCTACTTTATGCGTTGCTTCGTAAGGGACTGATTTGGATCCATATGTCTAATGTTGTGGTTAGGTTTACCTTAATACTTCTTTTGTAGTTGCGGATGCTTGCAATAAGGGTTAATCATAAGTGGGATGCTTGTCCAAGTAAGGGCAGTACCCAAGCACCGGTCCACCCACATTTCAAATTATCAAAGTACCGAACGCGAATCATATGAACGTGATGAAAACTAGCTTGATGATAATTCCCATGTGTCCTCGGGAGCTCTTTTCTCATTATAAGAAATTGTCCAGGCTTGTCCTTTGCTACAAAAAGGATTGTGCCACCTTGCTGCACTTTATTTACTTTATTTACTTGTTACTCGTTACGATTTATTTACTTTATTTACTTGTTACTCGTTACAATTTATCTTATCACAAAACTATCTGTTACCTACAGTTTCAGTGCTTGTAGAGAAAACCTTACTAAAAACCGCTTATCATTTCCTTCTGCTGCTCATTGGGTTCGACACTCTTACTTATCAGAAGGACTACGATAGATACCCTACACTTGTGGGTCATCAGCGGTGCATCAAGGACATAATTCTTCTGTGCAGCAATGATGATAAACCTCAGATCACGGACCCAGTCCGTATCATTGCTACTATCATCTTTCAACTTAGTTTTCTCTAGGAACAAATATAAAACATAGGGAAGTAACAACGCGAGCTATTGATCTACAACATTATTTGCAAAATACTATTAGGACTAAGTTCATGATAAATTAAAGTTCAATTAATCATATTACTTAAGAACTCCCACTTGGATAGACATCCCTCTAATCATCTAAGTGATCACATGATCCAAATCAACTAAACCATAACCGATCATCACGTGAAATGGAGTAGTTTTGAATGGTGAACATCACTATGTTGATCATATCTACTACTCCCTCCGTCCCAAAATAAGTGACTCAAAAGTGAGTCCACTTTGTACTAAACTTAGTACAAAGTTTAGTCATTTTTGAGTCACTTATTTTGGGACGGAGGGAGTATATGATTCACGCTCGACCTTTCGGTCTCAGTGTTCCGAGGCCATATCTGCATATGCTAGGCTCGTCAAGTTTAACCCAAGTATTCTGCGTGTGCAAAACTGGCTTGCACCCGTTGTAGATGAACATTGAGATTATCACACCCGATCATCACGTGGTGTCTCGGCACGACGAACTTTGGCAATGGTGCATACTCAGGGAGAACACTTTTACCTTGAAATTTAGTGAGAGATCATCTTATAAAGCTACCGTCGAACTAAGCAAAATAAGATGTATAAAATATAAACATCACATGCAATCAAAATACGTGACATGATATGGCCATCATCATCTTGTGCCTTTGATCTCCATCTCCAAAGCATTGTCATGATCTCCATCGTCACCGGCATGACACCATGATCTCCATCATCTTGATCTATATCAATGTGTCGTCACATGGTCGTCTCGCCAACTATTGCTCTTGCAACTATTGCTATCGCATAGCGATAAAAGCAAAGCAATTATTTGGCACTTGCATCTTATGCAATAAAGAGACAACCATAAGGCTTTTGCCAGTTGCCGATAACTTCAACAAAACATGATCATCTCATACAACAACTTATATCTCATCACGTCTTGACCATATCACATCACAACATGCCCTGCAAAAACAAGTTAGACGTCCTCTACTTTGTTGTTGCAAGTTTTACGTGGCTGCTACGGGCTGAGCAAGAACCGTTCTTACCTACGCATCAAAACCACAATGATATTTCGTCAAGTTAGTGTTGTTTTAACCTTCGCAAGGACCGGGTGTAGCCACACTCGGTTCAACTAAAGTTGGCCGACCGACACCGCCACCACCGTGCAAAGCACGTCGGTAGAACCAGTCTCGCGTAAGCGTACGCGTAATGTCGGTCTGGGCCGCTTCATCCAACAATACTGCTAAACCAAAGTATGACATGCTGGTAAGCAGTATGACTTGTATCGCCCACAGCTCACTTGTGTTCTACTCATGCATATACATCTACGCATAAACTTGGCTCGGATGCCACTGTTGGGGAACGTAGTAATTTCAAAAAAATTCCTACGCACACGCAAGATCATGGTGATGCATAGCAACGAGAGGGGAGAGTGTATCTTCATACCCTTGAAGATCGCTAAGCGGAAGCATTTATCAACGCGGTTGATGTAGTCGTACACCTTCACGATCCGCCCCGATCAAGTACCGAACGTACGACACCTCCGCGTTCATCACACGTTCAGTTCGATGACATCCTCGCCTTCTTGATCCAGCAAGACGAGCAAAGTAGTAGATGAGTTCCGGCAGCACGACGGCGTGGTGACGGTGTTGGGGAAGAACAATCTCTGCAGGGCTTCGCCTAAGCACTACGGAAACTATGACGAAGGATAAACTAGAAGGGACGGGGTTGCCGGCACACGGCTTGGTGTTTCTTGATGTGTCTCTGGTGCTAGCCCTGCCCCTCTATTTATATGTTGAGCCTTGGGGTCGAAACTTGGAGTAAGAGCCTCCACAAAGTCGGTTTCACCCGAAAGGCAAGAGTCCTTCTCAGACTCAAGGGCCAGACACCAGGGTTCCCGGCGTCTCGACCTGCACTCGAGGACCTGGCGTCGGCCCTCGACTCATAAAACTTCCTTTTGCGCTTTCCAAAAACCTTATGGGCTTTCCCCTTTGGCCCAAATAATGTGTTCTCATACCCAAACATTTCGAGAAACATTCGGAACCCCTTCCGTGAATTCCGGAGACCAAACACTATTATCCCATATATCAATCTTTATCTCCGGACCATTTTGGAGTTCCTCGTCATGTCCGTGATCATTTCGGGGACTCCGAGCAACATTTGGTCACCAACATACATAACTCATATAATACTATATCGTTAACGAGCGTTAAGCGTGCGGACCCTACGGGTTCGAGAACTATGTAGACATGACCGAGACATCTCTCTGGTCAATAACCAATAGCGGAACCTGGATGCCCATATTGGCTCCTACATATTCTACGAAGATCTTTATCGGTTGAACCGCATAACAACATACGTTGTTCCCTTTGTCATCGGTATGTTACTTGCCCGAGATTCGATCGTCGGTATCTCAATACCTAGTTCAATCTCGTTACCGGCAAGTCTCTTTACTCGTTATGTAATGCATCATCCCGCAACTAACTCATTAGTCACATTGCTTACAAGGCTTATAGTGATGTGCATTACCGAGAGGGCCCAGAGATACCTCTCCGACAATCAAAGTGACAAATTCTAATATCGAAATATGTCAACTCAACAAGTACCTTCGGAGACACCTGTAGAGCACCTTTATAATCACCCAGTTACTTGGTAGCACACAAAGTGTTCCTCTGGTAAGCGTGAGTTACAGAATCTCATAGTCATAGGAACATGTATAAGTCATGAAGAAAGCAATAGCAACATACTAAACGATCAAGTGCTAAGCTAACGGAATGGGTCAAGTCAATCACATCATTCTCCTAATCATATGATCCCATTAATCAAATGACAACTCATGTCTATGGTTAGGAAACTTAAACATATTTGATTAATGAGCTAGTCAAGTAGAGGCATACTAGTGACATTATGTTTGTCTATGTATTCACACATGTACTAAGTTTCCGGTTAATACAATTCTAGCATAAATAATAAACATTTATCATGAAATTAGGAAATAAATAATAACTTTATTATTTCCTCTAGGGCATATTTCCTTCAACCACCATGATTAGTATTGCTGAAAGTGGGACGAAGATTGCTGCAACACTACAATCACTCCAAAGGCTGCGGGCAGCTGGGTTGTGCGGTGTTGCTGCTCGAGGGGAGCGGTGGTATGTCGGGGCAGCGGCCCTGGAAGGCAGTGCCGGTTGATTGCGCTGGGCGCGACGAAGCGGTGGATGTCGGGGCGGCGGCCCCGAGAGAATCACTGTGGCGGCCAGACTTTTGTGGCAACAATGATGGTGGGATCGATGTCGGCGACGCGGCAATGGTTGCGATAGCCGGCTCTTCTCCGGCGTGTCCATAGTATTGCCTCGGTTTGTTTGTTGCTGTGGAGTCGAAGCTTCGGCGGCGGGGCCCTGTGGTGTATGATGACTGGCTGCAGGTGGCCCTTTCGGTGATCTTCCGTGGCGCCAGCCGTGCCTGGTTTCGTTCTTCTGAGTTCTACGTCAGAGTCGGAGCTGCGTTGTCTGGCTGCAGGGTCGACATGTTGTCGATAAGGGTGGGCTTTGCCCGGTGTGTTTCAGTCTATGGGAGTGGTTTGCCCGGTGTGTTTCAGTCTATGGGAGTGGGCTTGGCCCTTGTTGTTCTGGTTTTCTGTAATTAACCGGACAATTCTCTTCTGCTTATTTAATAGATGAGGCAATCTTTGCCTCCGTTTGGAAAAAAACAATCTCTCCAAAGTTACAGACCTACAATTTGGTAGAGTTCGAAAAAGACTGGTGTATAACAGTGACTGACACGTTCGATAAAGGGTAACTACAAACTTCAACGGTGGTGTTGTCAGAGTGGGTTGGCTTCAAAGCACAACCACGGATGATTGGAAGAAAGGATAAAAACACAAGTATATCTTTGAATAACCCTAGCTACATGTTTCTTCTCTTGGCATTATGTTTACATGTTCAACGGGAAAACAAATTTGAAGATCCATGGCATTGCCCGCCTCCTCTCCCCGACGGGGCGGCTGGTCCTCATCAACGCCGTGCTGGACGCCATCCGGATCTATGCCATGGGCGCGCTCAAGCTGCCTCCCAAGGTAGTGCGAGCGCTGGACTCCCTCCGTCGCTCATTCCTCTGGAACGCGGCCGAGCGAGCCTCCGGTGCGCAGTGTCTCGTCACCTGGGAGCTGGTGTGCCGCAGCAAGGAGGAGGAGGCCTGGGGGTCCGTGACCTCGCCACACAGAATGAGGCCCTCCTTCTGAAGATCCTGCACCGACTCCACTCTACGCCCTTGTCTCGCTGGGCGACCTGGGTCTGGGGCACCTTGGGGGAGCGTCTTCTTCGACCCAGAGCTCGGGGCTCGCCGGGCGAAGCATCTGGCGCGCTCATGGGCTTATGCTCGTCTACAAGCGCTCACCGCGTCTCGCTGGGAGATGGCAGGATGACGGCCTTCTGGGAGGATCATTGGCTCCTCTGTGGGCCCGTGCGGTGTGCTTCCCGGCTCTGGCCTCGCATGCGACGTGCTCGGAGGTCTCGGTCTGGGCTGTACGCAACCTCGGGCTGGACGCGGTGCTCGTGCCCCGGCTATCCACTACTGCCGCCAGGGAACGCCTCCTCCTGCTCCCACTCATTGGGGGCGCGGGGGAGGGCGAGGGCGAGGCTGACCATCGAAGCCTGATCCTCTATGATCAGAAAGGCGGACGGCTGGCGTCGAGCGCAGCCTATGGGCTCTTTCGCCTGGGCGGCGAGGTTGTGGAGAACGCCGCCTTTCTCTGGAGTACGCCGGCGCCCTCCCGGGTTCGGTTCTTTGCCTGGCTGCTTACGCTCGGCCGTATCCACACTCGGGACAATCTTCCGAAGAAACACATCGTCGAGCTGCAGGGCGCCGGGTGCCCGAAGTGCGGGGCGAGCTTGGAGACGCCTGATCACTTGATCTTCGCTGCCCCTTCGCGCATGCGTTCTGGTGCTCTCTGCGCCTTCCCACTTTAGGGGCCTCTGTGCACGACCTGCACCTCTTCGACGCCTCCATGGCGGTTGGCGCAGCCTCACCGCATGCGTTCGTGCAGCTATGCTGCTGGCACCTCTGGAAGCGGCGGAACGCGGTTGTGTTCAGGCGGGAAACGCCGTCCCTGGCCGCCACTTTGAAAGCCTGCCGTGACGACGCCATCCTCTGTCGCGGCCGGTTTCGCTCTACGGATCGTGGACATGTTGATGCATGGCTACTGGCCCTGCGTGGATAGAACGAAAACTGCATGTAACATAGCAGAAGGGGGTTCGCCCCCTGCCTCCTTCTCTCTGCTGCCTCCCGGCATTTGTACCAATGTACTGGATGTTGGGTTTGAGAAATATATTCAGGTGGGGGAGTCCCCCGGGGGTGAAAATAAAAAAAAATCCATGGCAACGCATGAGAATTCAACTAGTAACGGCAAGTCGATCTTCTATCTTCCCGCAAAAAAAAGTCAACCTTCTATCTTTATATATAAGAAGAGACGCATGCAGTGACCAACCTGTCGTTAGATGGTTAGGTGAACAGTGGTATCCCCAGCCCACCAGGGTCAAGTCCTGGTGCTCGCATTTATTTTGGATTTATTTCAGGATTTTCAATGATACACGTTCAGTGAGAGGAGATGCTTCCGTCGACTACAAGGCGTCCAATTTTAAGATGATATGCCGGCTGAGTCTTTTTTTTTCCTTTTGAAAGTGACCGGCTGAGTCTCTTGGAGGTGCTCATAGCGATAGGGTGTACGTGTGTGCATTTATAGGGGTGAGTTTTGACTTTGACCAAAACTTATGGGCGGAGTAAAAAAAAAGGAGGGAGTAAGAAAAAAACGCAGGCAGAATCATTTGGATCAAAAGAAAAAAAAAACGACCTTCTATCTTTATATAAGAAGAAGAGACGCAGGCAGGATCGTTTGGATCAATCGATCGTTGCAGGCAGCCTAAACTCGATCCATCTGTTGTTGGTCTCAAACTCTCGATTAGTCGTGTTGGTCGGCGGGAAACTCTCCAATCCCTAGCACTTCTCTCCTCCGCCGCCTCGACGGCCGAGCACAGAGCTCCAGGCCTTCCCCGCCGACCCCCTCGCCGCCGCCGCCTTCCAGGCCACAGCCCACCTCCTGTCCTCCCCCGCCGCCTGACGACGAGGCACTTCCGCCGCCGCATCACGCCTCCCCCTCCACCGGCGACGCTCCCCGCCCACCGCTGCACATGTCAGAACGGTATGCACTTTTTATCCATGGTCAAGTAATATACAGTAGAATGCCAAAAAGTTTCAGGGTGAGTGAATCAACCTAATAAGCTACCTGATCTAATGCATTGCGGCAATTCGTCAAACATGTATGACATCTATTAAACCTCGCAGTCAGATAAAATTGTGTACTCCCTAGTAGGCTGGTCTTAAAAAATCAGCCTCCTCCCTAATATGCGTTCAGCAGGAATAGGCAGATAACTTAACCACAAACCTGACTTAGAGGCTCAGATTAGATAATCAGGGAACCTGATCTCGTAAAACTGATTTCAACGATACAGTGGAACCACCTAATAATCTGGTACTTCTCCTTAGGGGAAGTGGGGAAGGGAACAAAAACTTCAGTGGACTGCATCACCGTAATCGATCAGGTTGGTGGTTATAGCTGCGTTGCTGTCGTCATGTGCAGCAAGCGATGTGAGGCACAAAATTGATGCAGGAAGTATTGTTGGACATGGTAGAGCTGCGGTAGCATGGATAGGTCGAGGCACAACTCGACGGCGTGTGTTGACTCGCTCCGCTGCCGATCTAGTCGGCTGATCAGTGAGCATCCCATTAAATTCATCAAGTGTTCTTCAACGCTTTGATTGACCTGTTCGGGGAAGCAGAGGCTCGCTGACACTCTGTTAGTGAGTGCCTACCTCTTTCCCAGTGTACCCCACTTCTTTTATTAGGACTTCATGAAAGATAATAGCTTTAAAATTGTTTCCCTCTGCATCCCTATTATTTGAAGGTTTTAGCCTTCATTACATCTCAATGTTTGCTTGCATTGTTATGGAATTATTCCCTTGAAGTTTTTTTGTTTTGGTCCTTTAACACACATGGTGCTTCCTTATTAATCATTGAATCGTGGTGTTTCCTTATTAATCATTGTTTAAACAACGAGTCGCTGCTTTGCCCCTTTTTACTTCAGGCGCGAGGAGAGGGAAAGAGAGACAGCACTGTTGGAGACTTCCTCTTCCTCTATGCCACAAGCTACAAGGTATGAAACTATCGCGCACCCTCTCAACCATTGCTCAATAGCTGGGTCTACGACCCGGTAGGTAACTTGAGACGACCGTTCTACGATCTTAGCCTTTCAACTCAACCAGATTAGCATTTTTATTGAACTACATTCCCTTTCACTCACTTAACGGTGCATTGAGGAAGACAGCAATCCATCTCAACCATCAGAACAGTTGGGTTTTAAACACATGCTGAGCACAAGCTGTATATATCTCAAATGTATGCGCCTTTTTATCCTACATGTGTTAAACCTTCTCATTAAAACAGAAAATAGGCCTTTTTATATACCCTGAGAATATGGCGCTCCCTATATATTATTGAATGCGTAGGTATTTCCTTGCAAAGCAGAATGTGCCCGCTACTGTTTTAAACAATGAGTCGCTGCCAGTGCTGCTTGCTGCTACATGACTGTTTGCCCCCATTTTTACTTCAGGCATGAGGAGAGGGAAAGAGAGACAACACTGGAGGAGACTTCCTCTTCCTCTACACAAACTACAAGGTATGCAACTTCTGCGTGCGCTCTCCTCTCTCTGATCTGTCTTTTGTTTATAGTCAGCAGCTAATTTGGTCTAAGATAGATGGTTTGGAATGGGTTATCTGTCTTGTATAATGGTGCTTTTAGTTACTGACTAGACACATTTTCCTGAAGATTTACTAATTATGGCATTAAAACCAATTTTGCAATGCATGCATGAAGTACTAGATTGTGTAATACTTTATTTTGTGTTCCACTTCAGGTTTAAGGTGCCAGATCTCTTGTCATTGAAGCTTGATATAAATCTCTTGGCTGATTCATGTATTTCGACATTGTTCCCCACTGGTCTTGTGATAAAATATTTTGTGAGAGTTGACAATGATGGAATTTTCCATACGTATCCTGACCGTGGTGGACCATTTGAGAGCATAAAGGAAGTTCAGGAAGCCATTGACTCCCACCATGCTGTTCAGCGAAAAAACATGTAAAGTCTCTCAATTTTATTAGACATCTCATATCTGTGTGTGTTCACACCTTGAAAATCCCGGGTATTTCTGAAGTTAAAGGAATATCTTATGAATTGTTTTAGAGCTGTTAAAATAGTTAGCATAGCTTGAATTCAAAAGGTACATATAGATGCTATGCTATAGGTAAATTTTTTTATGCTCACCCGTAACTTGTACAGTTGGATAGCTTTTAGCCTGCCACACTCATGTAGCTCTATTTCTTCTGATAAAGCTGGTGGTAACTAGAACAGTTGTTTTTGTTCTGTAACCAATAGTGCTTGTAGTCAGACACACTTACTTGGAGATCCAAAAAACAAATGGTGATAACTTTTATTCTCTTTTATACAAAGAATGTGATGAGCGCTTAGTCTTATAAGCATGTAAGCAGTTCAGTTTGTTTTGCCTTTTTCTTGTTTATTAAACAATGAGTTGTGTTAATCTTCGGGGCTGTTTGGTTCCTATTTGAACAAAAACCTTGCATGCAAACTCATCAACCCAAACGTTTTATCATTGGTTATTCTATAGAATACGCTAATACTTTACAATCCTCTTATATCTGAAATAGATGCATGGATGGACTGACCGACGAGGAGAGGGCTATCCGATGTGCTCTTTACTGGTATCATAATGGCACACGGAAGCACTCCAAAGAAGCTTTTGATTACTGTACGACGGGTCTCCAGGAATTGGTTAAGGCTGTACTCGACAAATACAATGAGGACAATGGTCTTGTAGGGGTATGCTCTCTCACTCTGTCCTTTGTTGGTTCCATGATTCATCGAATGTCATCAAATACATGTTTCACTTGTTGATACTATCCATTCTGAATACTTCAGGATCTTGCATATGAACTAGAAGGTATTGTGAGGCACAAATCGTGTTTTGACAGGAAAGATTGCATTTATAGATCTTACGATCATTTCAATCTCACTATGAAGACTAAAGGAGCTACGAACAAGGATCTGTACTTTGCTGAAGTCACATGTATGGACGGTGATTATGAAGCGTATGTGCTCACCTGTATCTGCATGGTCAAACCTGATGACAATGGTATTATATACTTAACTTCATCTGCTTTGAGATTTAGAATTTTAATTTCTCGAATTTGTTTCCAGTTTGTAGCATTTGCATGCAGTAGGGCACTCTTTAATAAAGAAACAAACTAATAATAAATAGTTGAATGCATGTGCTCCTGTTGTTCATGTAAACATAATTACACTTAGTCGAGTATCCTCCAAAATATCCTCTCCTTCAACGTTTAGTGAAGATTATAACAAAGGCAATGTGTGTATTTTGTTGAACCTATAAAAAAAGTATTGTTGTTGGAAACATATCGTATCTAGCAATAGCATAGTTTCAGTTCAAATTTTATTATCTGGCTATATATATGCACTAAGAAGAAAATACGACCCCATGAGGCTGGCAAGCAGTTATGTTTTAAGAGCACAATATGGACCACCAATTCCAATATATAACTGCAATTGTCAAGGTTCGATTGCTGCAAAGCCTGGATGGTGAAGAGCCATAGAATTTAGAGTCTAGCCCAGCTCCACAGTTGCACTCATAATTTATAATCTAGCAACAGTGATAGTGCATGCAATTTCCATATCATGTTCGCTGGTTTTGCTATGTTGGAAATTGCATGCACTATCACTGTTTGGTCTTGAAGCGTGTATGAAACAGGATCTGGAACAAAATACTACTCCCTCCGTCCGAAAATACTTGTCATCAAAATCGATAAAAAAGAATGTATCTAGAACTAAAATAAGTCTAGATACATCACCTTTTATCCATTTTGATGACAAGTATTTCAGGACGGAGGGAGTATTCTGTTTCGAACGCCAAGTCCTGAGCGTTGTTTTCGTCCTAAGCGTTGATGCTAGCCAGCTATGGCAATGTTTTCTTGACCTCTATTTATTCACCTATTTTCACCCTTTTTTTTAAAGGTGAATGCCATGTGTGTGGAGCTGACATGAAGCACCCTGCTCATGATGGATACAACCGTGGCCGCCCCTTTATTTCATATAGACATGGTAGACGTCCACGTGGAGTTCCTTTATTTGAGAAGGTGTGTTCCTCCCAAGCTGACCCTTTCATACTCATGTTTGATTGACTGTTGTGTGCAACATTTTCCTAGCAAAGTGAAAATTAATTAGCCAAGGAAACAGCCACCTGCAGGCTGCAGCTTAAATCATTATATTTTTCACTTGTAAGTTAGCTGCAAATTAGGATAGATGACCATACATCAGAATGTAAATATCACCTCCTCTAGTGAGGATCCCAAATTTCCTAGGTTGCCTCGAAATTTGTCGAAGCATTCAACGACCCTGCTGTTGGTGAGAAACAATACCAGCCGGGAGTTGAATATCACAGCTATTAATAAATGAGTTATTAGTTATATGAAGTCACTAATCTGTAGAGAATGACAGCTAACATCTTGACGAAAGTGTCCCTACTTGTTAACATGCATTATCTTCCTATGTAGAAAGGGGTACTCTGTTTCTAACACATCAGCATGCCATCATGGCAGAGCAACTCAAATTTAAGTAAAGCTAGCAAAATACCTAGTATGAAGAAAAAATTGCCATCTTGTTCTTATGGCATATAAAAGATCATTCATGACAACATTCAAACATCTTAGGCCAACTAAAACGAAGGGATTTACCTACGAATCTACAATCAAAGCATGATCTTACTTTCAATTCTATACAGTTGAATTTGTTGATGAAATAGGTTGTCCATTTGATTGCGGCAAGCACTCAAGTTTCATTGTTCTCCCCATTTTGCAGTTATTTGCCGTGCGTGATGAAGCTTGGCTGAAAGAAGAGGAGGCTAGGGTGAGACGTATGATCAAGGAAGGGAAGGAGGAAAGGCGCAAGTTTCATACCGGCTAGACGACGGAGGACAATGAGTTGAAAATGTTTAAAACACCACAACTACTCCCTCCGTCCCATAATATAAGAGCCTTTTTGACACTACACTAGTAGAGATGAGCGAGATGAAGAGGTCTGGATTGCCATGCTTTTGCTCAAGGCTGGTGAAGAGATCTGCCAAAATGACTGGCTGAAAATTCGTATGTACTACGAGAACTGAATTTCTTTTGCTGTCCAACTATGGAGCCTACTCTATCCGTCTGAAGCTACTTTGTGTTTTATTCGTAGCCCAGCTAAAATTTTGTATATCCTGACCAAGTGTATAGAAAAAGAGGAAAGCACACTGGTCGTCTACTAGTGCAAGATAAGCATGTAAAAAAAATAGTGCGGGATAAGTGGATGGTCAGTTGGTCACACAGCCTGAAGGTGTGCGGAAAAGCTCCCCGGCGCCCACGACTTCCCCACTCCATATATGTCTAGGAAACTCACATATTTTAGATCTGGTCATTTGCATGCTCAAGGAATTTATGGGGATTTAAATCCTAGAGCAGATCTAACAGGATTCAAACAATAGAAAAAAAGAACTAAGAGATCGCTCTGCCTCCGCCCCCGCTCTCCCCCGCTCCCTACGGTTTCCCGCCCGCCACCGCTCCCATGCTGAGCCGCCACAAGTGGCCGGAGCCCGCCAGAGCCGCCAGCCCCTCCTCCCCCGTTCCCCTCTCCTCCCCACCCCTCCTCGCCCAGATCCCGTGCCGCCTCCTCGAGCGAGGCGGCGGGGCTCTCCTCGCGCCTCAGCTCCTCCCGTGCGCAGCCCTCCTCCCGCCGCCGTCGGCTGCGCCCTGGCCTCGGCCGCGTGATCTTGGGCGGCGGGGGCTGCTCTTCCAGCAGCAGTCCTCCTCTCTCGGGCGGTGATGGCCGGCGACGCAGCGCTTGGTGGTGGTGGTCCGGCGTCTGGTGTGGAGGCCGGCGGTGCTCGCTTGGTGGTGCCGCCTCTTGGCGGGGTGGTCCGGTGGTCTGGCCGGCCGGGCGCGTCCCGCCAGATTTGGGCCCGTAGGGTTCATTCGGGTCCTGCGGGTCGGCTCAGCGACCATGACGCTCTGTATGGGGAGGCTGGGAGCGGCTTGGATCGGGTCACGACACCGGCGGCGTACCAGTACCACTTCTGGAGGCGGGAGCTATCCGGCCTTTGATGGCCGGCCGGGCTGTGGGGCCACGGGCCCGTAGGCTCCGCCATGGCGTCCGGTCGGCTACCGTCGTGGGCGGTGGAGGTGGGGCCCTCCGTATGCCAATGGTGCTGTTGCCTAGTCCCGCTCCTCTTCTCATTGCAGCAGACCATCTTCGCGGTCTTTGTGGTGAGACAGTGTGGGAAGCTTCGTGTTCGTGTTGGCGTAGGGTGGTGGTCGGTCTGGTGGCGAGCTCCGGAGTGCCTGAGGTAGAGGCTGGGATCGGGAGAAATCTTTGTTGGCTTGGCCAACACCGACGCGGTGGCGCCTGAGGGTGCCGCCGGACCTTCCTGGAGGGCGTCGGGGCTACCCTTCCTCTACCCTCGCCGTGTACAGGGGGAAACCCTTGGCAGCAGCGTCGTCATCGTCGCGTCCCTTCTTGGAGGTGTTGTTGGGTACCGGCACTTCGGAGTCTCGGAGCTTGGTGGGTGATCTCCGGTGGACGCAGCGGTCACGAGGCTTCGTCGCTTTTGTCGATCCGCCGTTATCAGCATTTGTTTCTATTCTTTTTTCTCTTTCCTTTCTTTTTGGGCGTGTTTGTGCTGCTTCCGCCCCAGCCCCTATCGTCGGTTGTCTCGGTTGGTTGCTTTGTAATACAAAGCGGGGGGAAACCCTTTTTCGTTAAAAAAGAACTAACAGGGAGAAAGAGAGGAGATGAGCCAGATCTGGACGGACCCAGGTAGGACAACGCTGAGCCGTCCCATCGACTGTGTGGCACGCACGTGAAGAGCGAAGGGTTACGCAGCTGTCAGATCTGCAATGGACGACCGAGAGTTGGCCGTGTGGCCTTGTGTCGGCGACGATCGAAACAGACGGCGGTGTTCGCTCCTGCCACCGTAGAAGGTTTGCGAGCTCGCCGTTGTGAGCTAGGGGGCTTGCCTCGACGTGCCACTTACACCGGAGGGACCAGGAGAGCGTTTCAAATCTCGCCATGACGTCAGTGAAGGTCAGTGAAGATTGGAAGTGGATGCTCGACGAGGTCCGACGGCTCCCACCTAGGTTATCGACGGGATCCGGTCTTCGAGGGATGAATCTT
This sequence comes from Aegilops speltoides, assembly GCA_021437245.1. NCBI lineage: Eukaryota > Viridiplantae > Streptophyta > Magnoliopsida > Poales > Poaceae > Aegilops > Aegilops speltoides. The sequence continues at coordinate 377,073,824 of CM038141.1, forward strand.
CAAATTGGAGGGGGGGAGGGGGTGAGTGGATTGGTACCAAGGGAAGCGATCAAAAGTAATGGTGAGGGCGGAGGTGGTCTGTGGCGGTGGCTCGAGTGGTGGTTGCCTGCGGAGGTGCTCGGTGAAAGATCGAGGATGTAGCCTAGAGGGGGGGGGGAGGGTGAATAGGCGCTTAAGGCTTGAACAAATGCGGAATAAACCTAGCGGTTAACTTGTCAAGCACAAAACCTAAAACAACTAGGCTCACCTATGTGCACCAACAACTTATGCTAAGCAAGATAAGCAACTATGTGATAGCAAGAAATATGACAAAGAACAATATGGCTATCACAAAGTAAAGTGCATAAGTAAAGGGCTCGGGAAAGAGATAACCGAGGCACGCGGAGACGACGATGTATCCCGAAGTTCACACCCTTGCGGATGCTAATCTCCATTTGAAGCGGTGTGGAGGCACAATGCTCCCCAAGAAGCCACTAGGGCCACCGTAATCTCCTCACGCCCTCGCACAATGCAAGGTGCCGTGATTCCACTAAGGGACCCTTGAGGGCGGTCACCGAACCCGTACAAATGGCGACCCTTGGGGGCGGTCACCGAACCCGTACACTTTGGCAACCCTTGGGGGCGGTCACCAAGATGCCGTCAAATTGCTCGGGCGATCTCCACAACCTAATTGGAGACCCGACGCTGCTTGAGCTTTACACCACAATGATTGAGCTCCGAACACCACCAACCATCTAGGGCGCCCAAGCACCCAAGAGGAACAAGCTCAAGGGTACCAAGCACCCAAGAGTAATAAGCTTCTCAACTTCTAACTTCCACGTATCACCATGGAGAACTCAAACCGATGCACAAATGCAATGGCAAGGGCACACAGAGTACCCAAGTCCTTCTATCTCAAATCCCACCAAAGCAACTAATGCTAGGGAGGAAAGTAAGAGGAAGAACAAGAAGGAGAACACAAAGAACTCCAAGATCTAGATCCAAGGGGTTCCCCTCACATAGAGGAGAAAGTGATTGGTGGAAGTATGGATCTAGATCTACTCTCTCTTTTCCCTCAAAAACTAGCAAGAATCCATGGAGGGATTGAGAGTTAGCAAGCTCAAAGAAGGTCAACAATGGGGGGAAAACGAGCTCAAGAGATAGGGAACCATTGGGGAAGAAGACCCCCTTAAATAGGTCCCCACGAATCTGCCCGTTATGTGCAGAAAACTATAGGACCGGTACAACCGGTGCACGAACCGTACAACCGCCAAAGCAGAGGAAAAACCAACACAGGAAAAGCTCTAAGCGGTACAACAGCCTGGGGAACCGGTAGTACCGGTTAAACCGGTTAAACCGGTCAACAACCGCCCAAGAACCGCTCCAAAACAGAAACTAGTCCGGTGGTAGAGCGGTACATGGCCGGTACAACCTCCGGACAAATTCTAGAGGGGTACAACCGCTCCAAACACCGGTTGTACCGGTCAACCGGTACAACCTCTCTACGGGGCGGTACAACCTCTCTATGTAAAACAGGCAATATCAAAACAGCCACAACTTTCGCATACGAGCTCCGAATTCAATGAAACCAAGTTTGTTGGAAAGCTAGCAACAAGGGCTAACACAATCTTGATAGAAATATCAATAAGAAGCAAATGATAAAATGCCCATAAGAAATGGTGAGAACCCTTCCTTGGATAAGACCGGTAAAACCTCCAACACCGAAAACATCATAGAAGACGCATGCGAACTCCGTTTTCGATGAACTCAACCTTGTCATCAAGATGACAATAAGCTCTAAGACTCACAAAGAGAACCAAACAAGAACCAAGAAACATGATGCAAGGATGCAATGGTTTGAGCTCTCTACTAACGATACGATCAAGCTACCAACTTGAGAGCCCCCCTTGATAGTACAGCAAACGATCCTATAACCCGGTCTCCCAACTACCACCATGAGACCGGTAAAATAGAAAACCTATCAAGGGAAAACCTTTGCCTTGCACATGGTCCACTTGAGCTAGATGATGACGATCTTGACTCCCTCAAGTTGGACCACCTTTCTTGATTGTGTTGGCTCGATGAAGACTAGATGATTGCTCCCCCATAGTCCACTATGGGTGAGCGACTCTTTGACACATCTTCATAAGTCCATAGACACATGTACAGAAGAGCATTAAGCATCAATAAAGTCTTCAAAGAATGAGGCACACGGTGCAAGGCCTATCATTCCCACACACAACTAGCGAATGGGTTCACAAGCTTACTAATAAGCATATAGAGAACCTATGCTTGTGACAACCCGCGGTGAAGATAGAAGATGAGAGGCTCATCAAGACGAGGGATACCAAAAAAGATGGTAAAAGCCTCGTAAAGATAAGCAAGAGGAAAATAATCTTCACCACACAAGAGTGCAACAAGATGCAACGATAGAGGACACACACTCAAGGCAAAAGCTTTCACGGAGCCACCAAAGAAATAACATAAGAAAGACAAGGTGGACGTGAAAGAAAGGATATCAACTAGGGATGTAATTTCTCTCAAGTGTATAAGGTTCTATGTAGACAAAATCATGATGATATATATATACCTACAAAGAAGGATGTACACCCGAAATAGTTACAACAAGAAGGAACAAGATATCCACAAGGAAGTCATAAATATACCAATAAGATATTTGCTTGGAAGCATAGCACTTGGCTTGATATGGTCTTATTGTATATAAATGAAGTCCAAACACACATCCATCAAAGGCATCACAACTAGCAGCAAGAGATCATTGTTGGGATGCTTTGAGAAAGGAAACAAGTATCACAAGATATGAAATGAACATCATGCCAAGATGCAACCTACACAAGGTTGAATGCAAGAGGGGAAAGCATGAATAGATACTTGTTACCGAGATATCATTGGAAGGATGTAGAAGATACCAATTGAAGGTAGATAGTAGTTCATTGATCATCCTAGCTTGACTCCAATATGCACATGGTGACAACACCTTCCTTGTGAGTGAGCCGAGCATCCAATGCATCTCCAAATGTTCCTAGAAGAACAACACAAACTAAACGGTACCCAAACTCGTCGAGACCAAATAGTTAGAAACACCAATACATAGGACAAACTCCACATAAATATGTGCATCTAGATATGAAAATGAATTTCATGCACATCTCATCCAAATTGAGACTAGGTGGAGTTTCCCCTATATATTGAGTTAAAGAAAGAAAGCAAGCCAAATAAAATACATGAAGTAAACATGCATGCTCAAGACTTTCAAGAACCGAAACCAAATGAAAACGAAATGCAAGGAAAAAGGATACCAAATAGATAAATCATCACTTGGAAGATATCATTAAAGGTACATCAAGGAATGAGATATCCATTGATACACACGAAAATAAAGATGTCGAACTCCCAAAGAGAGGATGGTTCCAAACAAACCAAGCTCTCAACAAAGTTTCATGATGGCACAAAGTACCAAAAAGAAATGGCTTGCCTTCCACCAAAACACACTTGATGAGGATCACAAGATGAGCGTTTTGGAGAAAATAGAATAGCTCCCCCACGAGTTGTGCATTACATAGGATTTGCATTTGAATACAAAATGCACAAGGTGGGATCATCACTTCCACTATATCTAGAAAACACTAGACAGGAACAAGAAATAAACAAGATCCACAAGTGGTAGGGAAGACAATGGGAGTTGACACAAACTTGGCAAGAGATAAGGCAAATAAAAAGCAAACGCCAACGTGAAGATGATCAATAATTTCTACCACACATAAGTGAGTACCAATTGTCAAAAGACAAGAAGTATTTGGAAATAATTCCCGTTGGTGGATAGCAATGATATCCAACATCATCTTCACACCAAACACACGCAAATTGCAACTTGTAGAGCTAACATGCGACCTAGGAACAAGATAATTTACAATATCAATTCTAGGTGACAATATCTCAAATGTACACATTTTCTAGGCTTGTAATATGCACATAGCATATTACTCCCCCATAGTGTGATACCAATAAAAACTTAACAAGAGGCAATAAAAAGGATCCAACAAAGAGATAATTAATGGACTATTTAGAATTTGAATTTCTCATGAGAAGACATACCACATAGCGACTAGATAATCTTGTAATATCAATACTAAGTGGTATTCCCCATGTACCCACCTTTATAGGATTGCGAAGTGCACAAAGCACATCACTCCCCCACAATGGGATATTCCATTAATCTCTCACACAAGCCAACTAAGATACAACCAAGATGCACTAAGGCTCAACGAACAACACACAAGTACCCGATGTGCAAACCAACACACACATACTTGATTTCTCAAGATAATCAAGTTGGAAGCACAACATATACAAACACATGCAAGGAACAAAACCAAAACATGCAAGGGGGCAAGTAACTTTCAATGTAAGCAATTTTAAGTACAAGTTACCGCAAGGAGGCACATTGGATATAAGATATAAACTTGACTATTCAATTGACTTGGCTTGAGACAATAAGAGTGATGAAGTCCCCTTAATTCTTCATAATGTAGCCAAGTCTCCAATGCCCTCCAACAACACCTATTGATCAAGTTTGAGCTAGTTGGTCCCCAACCAAGTTGGGTCCTAAGAGGTTAGTCACAATAGGCTTGGCTATCCAAATGGTTCTTTTCTTGACACCACTTTGAGTACCAACAAACTTGGCAAACACATTGCCAACCTTATCCTTCCCAAGAGAATAGATATCATCAATAATAATTGGGTTGGATAAGTTACACTAGTGCATGAAGAAGCGACGTGGCCTTTCTCACAACATAAGTAGCAACGTCTACTCTTCACTTTCTTATCACTTGATTTCTCAACAAGAGAAGCATTAACTTGAGTCTTCTTGGGAAGAGGCCTTTCTTCAACTTGAGGTTGAGCATGAGATTGAACTTGTGCCCTCTTCCCTTGTTGCTTGATACTAATGGCCTTCTTCTTCAATGGGCAAGATCTAACATGATGCCCTTCTACTTAGCACTTGAAGCAAACAATCTTGGCCGAATTCTTGACTTGTTCTTGGCCCTTCCTTTTGTTCATCTTGGACTTCTTCTTATTATTGGAGTTGAATCCAAGTCCACCTTTGTCATTGGGGGATTTTTGCACACTTAAGATATTGTTGAGTGTGGATTTCCCTTGATGACTCTTTTCCAAGTCTTTCTTCAAAGAAGTGACTTGGGCCTTGAGCTCTTTGATTTCTTATACATGGTTAGTCTCAACACAAGTACTAGAGGAAGTATAAGCTTCATCGTTAGAGAAACAAGGCAAGGAAAGCAATTCATCACAAGATGTACCAACATTGTGAGTAGATGAATTACAAGGACTAGCACATGGAAATATAGTATTTTGACTAGAAGTAGTGCTAGTATCCACATGAGGCTCACTAGATGTTACCTTAGCAATCATGGCCTCATGAGCTACCTTTAGCACATTATGGGATACTAGAAGATCATCATGAGAGCTTGAGAGCTTTTCATGGCTTTCTTCCAATTTCCCATAATTGCTAGATAGCATCTCAAGTTGAGCCCGTAGCTCAACATTCTCCTTCAAAATGGATGCTTCACAAGTAATAGAGTTAGTAGCACAAGCATCATCATTTACAACAATAGGAGAGGACAACTTCGCAAGCTCTTTTAAATAAGAAGCTTCAAGTTGGGCATGAGACTCGGTGAGTTTGATGAGCTCACCCTTGATGACCCTTGAGCCATTTTCGAGGTGCTCAAAATCCTCAAGGAGTCTAGCATGAGAAACTTCAAGTTTAGCATTTTTAGTTTTGAAAACATTGGCCACCTCAAGAGCTCTATCATGAGATTCCCTCACTCTAGATAATTCTAGATCAAAAGTCTCCTCAAGAGATTCGGAGGTGGTTTGTTCATGTTCAAGAGTTTGAGATAGCTCTTTGATCTCATTTGCGTAATCACGCCCATGAGCTTCCATTTTCTCAATGGTGGCCTCATGCTCCTCTAGATGAGATTCCAACTCCTCAATGTATTTCTTGCCATCAATGGCAATGGACATTATTTCCATGAAGTTGGAACGAGCAATTTTATTTTTATGAAGAGCTTTAAAAATCATTTCCCCCTTAGTTTTTAAGGAGGCAACATTATCATTCTCTTCATCATTATCCTCATCATCATTAGCATCAACATCATCATCAAGAGACATATTGGGGTACAAAGTAGGATATACCTTTGACGCCTTAGCCATAAGGCAAAAAGCAATAGATGATGATGTAGGATCCCTTGAGGCACCATTAAACACCACATCTTGTTCCATGGAGTGTTCTGTTTCCTCTACATTGTTAGCACAACATTTCGAGGAAATATATGCATTTTTATAATGGCAACAAGACATAGCAAGCATATCATCATGAGATTTAATCAAGCAATTTCTACATGATATGCAAGGACTATCAACACAAGCATGTGAAACATTTGGAGTGCTAGAAGTGTTAAAGTCCAAAGATGAAGCATTGCAATAAGAAAGTGATGACAGATTATCAACAATAAGCCCATTATCATCATTGCAATGAACACCACTACTCACCATGTCATTACCTGTGGCAAACCACATGTAGGTGAAGTAGAAGAAGTTGAGAATACAACGCGGCCGGAGGTGGAGGGAGAACAATCATCCTTACAACACTTGGACACACCATATTTATCTTGAAGCTTTGTCCGCAACTCATGAGCATCCCGGAACGGCATGAGTTGAAATATAACTACATTGCTCAAAGCATCGAAAAGCACATTAGAAGCTTGAGCATTGAGATAAGAGTTTTTCTCATCCTCTAAAGATAATCTTCGGGGATCCTTTGGAGGAGAAAAACCCATATCTACAATTTGCTCTAAATTTGGGTCTATGACCCTAAAGAGATTAAGCATGCAAATTACCCAAACATCAAAATTTGTGCCATCGAAACTAAGAGTGTCAGAGAATCCTAAACCCCTAGTAGACATCCTTACTCTCTAGGCGGTTAAGCCCTAAAAGGAGAGACGAGGCTCTGGTACCAACTGAAAGATCGAGGATGTCGCCTAGAGGGGGGGTGAATAGGCGCTTTAAAATAATTACGGTTAAGGCTTGAACAAATGCGGAATAAACCTAGCGGTTAATTTGTCAAGCACAAAACCTAAAACAACTAGGCTCACCTATGTGCACCAACTACTTATGCTAAGCAAGATAAGCAACTATGTGATAGCAAGATATATGACAAAGAACAATATGGCTATCACAAAGTAAAGTGCATAAGTAAAGGGCTCGGGAAAGAGATAACCGAGGCACGCGGAGACGATGATGTATCCCAAAGTTCACACCCTTGCGGATGCTAATCTCCATTTGGAGCGGTGAGGAGGCACAATGCTCCCAAGAAGCCACTAGGGCTACCAGAATCTCCTCACGCCTCACACAATGCAAGATGTCGTGATTCCACTAAGGGACCCTTGAGGCGGTCACCAAACCCGTACAAATGGCGACCCTTGGGGCGGTCACCAACCCAGACACTTTGGCAACCCTTGGGGCGGTCACCATGCACTCAAATTGCTCAGGCGATCTCCAAAACCTAATTGGAGACCCGACGCTTGCCGGAGCTTTACACCACAATGATTGAGCTCGAACACCACTAACTGCCTAGGGCGCCCAAGCACCCAAGAGGAACAAGCTCAAGGGTACCAAGCACCCAAGAGTAATAAGCTTCTCAACTTGTAACTTCCACGTATCACCGTGGAGAACTCAAACCGATGCACAAATGCAATGGCAAGGACACACGGAGTACCCAAGTCCTTCTCTCTCAAATCCCACCAAATCAACTAATGCTAGGGAGGAAAGTAAGAGGAAGAACAAGAAGGAGAACACAAAGAACTCCAAGATCTAGATCCAAGGGGTTCCCCTCACATAGAGGAGAAAGTGATTGGTGGAAGTATGGATCTAGATCTCCTCTCTCTTTTCCCTAAAAAACTAGCAAGAATCCATGGAGGGATTGAGTTAGCAAGCTCAAAGAAGGTCAACAATGGGGGAAAAATGAGCTCAAGAGATAGGGAACCATTGGGGAAGAAGACCCCCTTAAATAGGTCCCCACGAATCTGCCCGTTATGTGCAGAATCTGTAGGACCGGTACAACGGTGCACGAACCGGTACAACCGCCAAAGCAGAGAAAAACCAACTCGGAAAAGCTCTAAGCGGTACAACAGCCTGGGAAACCAGTAGTACCGTAAAACCGGTCAACAACCGCCCAAGAACCGCTCCAAAACAGAAACTAGTCCGGTGGTAGAGCGGTACATGGCCGGTACAACCTCCGGACCAATTATGGAGCGGTACAACCGCTCCAAACACCGGTTGTACCGGTCAACTGGTACAACCTCTCTACGGGGCGGTACAACCTCTCTATGTAAAACAGGCAATATCAAAACAGCCACAACTTTCGCATACGAGCTCCGAATTCGATGAAACCAAGTTTGTTGGAAAGCTAGCAACAAGGGATAACACAATCTTGATAGAAATATCAATAAGAAGTAAATGATAAAATGCCCATAAGAAAATGGTGAGAACCCTTCCTTGGATAAGACCGATAAAACCTCAAACACCGAAAACATCATAGAAGACGCATGCGAACTCCATTTTCGATGAACTCAAGCTTGTCATCAAGATGACCATAAACTCTAAGACTAACAAAGAGAACCAAACAAGGACCAAGAAACATGATGCAAGGATGCAATGGTTTGAGCTCTCTACTAACGATACGATCAAGCTACCAACTTGAGAGCCCCCCTTGATAGTACAGCAAACGATCCTATAACCCGGTCTCCCAACTACCACCACGAGACCGGTAAAATAGAAAACCTATCAAGGGCAAACCTTTGCCTTGCACATGGTCCACTTGAGCTAGATGATGAAGATCTTGACTCCCTCAAGTTGGACCACCTTTCTTGATTGCGTTGGCTCGATGAAGACTAGATGATTGCTCCCCCATAGTCCACTATGGGTGAGCGACTCTTTGGCACATCTTCACAAGTCCATAGACACCACAATGGATGGCAAGATTCAAACTTGATTGCTCCCCCATACTCCATTATGGGTGAGCCACTCTTCGTGTTGCTCCACTTGAACTTGCACACTGCAAACTTGATGACGATCACCACTTGATGCCATCCTCCATGGGTTGTATGGGATCTTCCTCTTGACGCAAGACCATGGAAACATACCTAACCCCACAAAGAACTCTCACGTAGACCATGGGTTAGTACACAAAGCGTAATGGACAATGCTTACCATACCATGGGAACACTTGGTCCCTCTCGGTACAACTTATGCGCTTTGTGTGTTGATCAACTTGAATCACTCTCTGTACTTAGTCTAGATCAACCTTGAATCTTTCCAACTCTCTTCATTTGGATGACGTCTTGAAGGTAAACATGAATGATCACACAGTCTTCTTCTTCAAGACATGCTTGCAATAAGCTCAACTCTCACATGACCAATCTTTGGATAATTCCTTGAAAAGCACTTTGGCCATCTCATAAACTCCTTGAAACCAACACATGGACTTCAAGATAATCCTATGGACACATCCTTCAAATATAACTCAAGGCAACCGTTAGTCCATAGAGATTGTCATCAGTAACCAAAACCATACATGGGGGCACCGCATGTTCTTTCAATCTCCCCCATTTTGGTAATTGATGACAATCACTTTCAAGATAGTTTATACAAGGAATTATGCATCACCATGCAATGCAACAACCAATGATGCAAAAGCTTAGGAACCAAAACCAAAGCAAGGAGAAAACTCAGACGACTTCTCCACAAAACTCTCTGAGACTCCTCCCCCATTGGCATCGATTGCCAAAATGGGTGAAAAGCTTAGAAGGCTAATATAAATTGTGGTCCTCCATAAATTGTGTATTTCTCAAAAAAAGAGTGGAATGCAATACACATATCCAACTGTCAATAGTTGGAGGAAGACAAACTATATTGAGGCCCAAAGATTGCAACAGAAAGATATGCCACAAAGACATAACAAAGAGAGAAACAAGAAATCGAGCAATCAAAAGATACCAATTGAAGCAAGAAATCAACGGATATCAATTAAACCAACTAGACCAATGATCCTACATGCCACAAGAATAAAGGATATTATGATAAGAGCGGAGCAGTGTTCTAAAGAAACTAGAGAAGCTTCCCATGATTTGTGCACATCAAGAATTTTTGTATTTGGATACAAAGTGCACAAAATAGGATCATAGCTCCCCCAAAATCAATAGAAACTTACAACAAGTGCAAGTGAGCATATAGTAAACTAAGCCTAGTACTTGCAACAAACACATGGTTGAGCAACAAGTAAGAGAGGCAATTTAAGAGTGGGCTCAACCAAAAAGATGTGTGTGACTCAAGGCAATGCACTTGAGAAGACTAATGTCTGTAAGAGCATTAAGCATCAATAAAGTCTTCAAAGAATGAGGCACACGGTGCAAGGCCTATCATTCCCACACACAACTAGCGAATGGGTTCACAAGCTTACTAATAAGCATATAGAGAACCTATGCTTGTGACAACCCGCGGTGAAGATAGAAGATGAGAGGCTCATCAAGACGAGGGATACCAAAAAAGATGGTAAAAGCCTCGTAAAGATAAGCAAGAGGAAAATAATCTTCACCACACAAGAGTGCAACAAGATGCAACGATAGAGGACACACACTCAAGGCAAAAGCTTTCACGGAGCCACCAAAGAAATAACATAAGAAAGACAAGGTGGACGTGAAAGAAAGGATATCAACTAGGGATGTAATTTCTCTCAAGTGTATAAGGTTCTATGTAGACAAAATCATGATGATATATATATACCTACAAAGAAGGATGTACACCCGAAATAGTTACAACAAGAAGGAACAAGATATCCACAAGGAAGTCATAAATATACCAATAAGATATTTGCTTGGAAGCATAGCACTTGGCTTGATATGGTCTTATTGTATATAAATGAAGTCCAAACACACATCCATCAAAGGCATCACAACTAGCAGCAAGAGATCATTGTTGGGATGCTTTGAGAAAGGAAACAAGTATCACAAGATATGAAATGAACATCATGCCAAGATGCAACCTACACAAGGTTGAATGCAAGAGGGGAAAGCATGAATAGATACTTGTTACCGAGATATCATTGGAAGGATGTAGAAGATACCAATTGAAGGTAGATAGTAGTTCATTGATCATCCTAGCTTGACTCCAATATGCACATGGTGACAACACCTTCCTTGTGAGTGAGCCGAGCATCCAATGCATCTCCAAATGTTCCTAGAAGAACAACACAAACTAAACGGTACCCAAACTCGTCGAGACCAAATAGTTAGAAACACCAATACATAGGACAAACTCCACATAAATATGTGCATCTAGATATGAAAATGAATTTCATGCACATCTCATCCAAATTGAGACTAGGTGGAGTTTCCCCTATATATTGAGTTAAAGAAAGAAAGCAAGCCAAATAAAATACATGAAGTAAACATGCATGCTCAAGACTTTCAAGAACCGAAACCAAATGAAAACGAAATGCAAGGAAAAAGGATACCAAATAGATAAATCATCACTTGGAAGATATCATTAAAGGTACATCAAGGAATGAGATATCCATTGATACACACGAAAATAAAGATGTCGAACTCCCAAAGAGAGGATGGTTCCAAACAAACCAAGCTCTCAACAAAGTTTCATGATGGCACAAAGTACCAAAAAGAAATGGCTTGCCTTCCACCAAAACACACTTGATGAGGATCACAAGATGAGCGTTTTGGAGAAAATAGAATAGCTCCCCCACGAGTTGTGCATTACATAGGATTTGCATTTGAATACAAAATGCACAAGGTGGGATCATCACTTCCACTATATCTAGAAAACACTAGACAGGAACAAGAAATAAACAAGATCCACAAGTGGTAGGGAAGACAATGGGAGTTGACACAAACTTGGCAAGAGATAAGGCAAATAAAAAGCAAACGCCAACGTGAAGATGATCAATAATTTCTACCACACATAAGTGAGTACCAATTGTCAAAAGACAAGAAGTATTTGGAAATAATTCCCGTTGGTGGATAGCAATGATATCCAACATCATCTTCACACCAAACACACGCAAATTGCAACTTGTAGAGCTAACATGCGACCTAGGAACAAGATAATTTACAATATCAATTCTAGGTGACAATATCTCAAATGTACACATTTTCTAGGCTTGTAATATGCACATAGCATATTACTCCCCCATAGTGTGATACCAATAAAAACTTAACAAGAGGCAATAAAAAGGATCCAACAAAGAGATAATTAATGGACTATTTAGAATTTGAATTTCTCATGAGAAGACATACCACATAGCGACTAGATAATCTTGTAATATCAATACTAAGTGGTATTCCCCATGTACCCACCTTTATAGGATTGCGAAGTGCACAAAGCACATCACTCCCCCACAATGGGATATTCCATTAATCTCTCACACAAGCCAACTAAGATACAACCAAGATGCACTAAGGCTCAACGAACAACACACAAGTACCCGATGTGCAAACCAACACACACATACTTGATTTCTCAAGATAATCAAGTTGGAAGCACAACATATACAAACACATGCAAGGAACAAAACCAAAACATGCAAGGGGGCAAGTAACTTTCAATGTAAGCAATTTTAAGTACAAGTTACCGCAAGGAGGCACATTGGATATAAGATATAAACTTGACTATTCAATTGACTTGGCTTGAGACAATAAGAGTGATGAAGTCCCCTTAATTCTTCATAATGTAGCCAAGTCTCCAATGCCCTCCAACAACACCTATTGATCAAGTTTGAGCTAGTTGGTCCCCAACCAAGTTGGGTCCTAAGAGGTTAGTCACAATAGGCTTGGCTATCCAAATGGTTCTTTTCTTGACACCACTTTGAGTACCAACAAACTTGGCAAACACATTGCCAACCTTATCCTTCCCAAGAGAATAGATATCATCAATAATAATTGGGTTGGATAAGTTACACTAGTGCATGAAGAAGCGGCGTGGCCTTTCTCACAACATAAGTAGCAACGTCTACTCTTCACTTTCTTATCACTTGATTTCTCAACAAGAGAAGCATTAACTTGAGTCTTCTTGGGAAGAGGCCTTTCTTCAACTTGAGGTTGAGCATGAGATTGAACTTGTGCCCTCTTCCTTGTTGCTTGATACTAATGGCCTTCTTCTTCAATGGGCAAGATCTAACATGATGCCCTTCTACTTAGCACTTGAAGCAAACAATCTTGGCCGAATTCTTGACTTGTTCTTGGCCCTTCCTTTTGTTCATCTTGGACTTCTTCTTATTATTGGAGTTGAATCCAAGTCCACCTTTGTCATTGGGGATTTTGCACACTTAAGATATTGTTGAGTGTGGATTTCCCTTGATGACTCTTTTCCAAGTCTTTCTTCAAAGAAGTGACTTGGGCCTTGAGCTCTTTGATTTCTTATACATGGTTAGTCTCAACACAAGTACTAGAGGAAGTATAAGCTTCATCGTTAGAGAAACAAGGCAAGGAAAGCAATTCATCACAAGATGTACCAACATTGTGAGTAGATGAATTACAAGGACTAGCACATGGAAATATAGTATTTTGACTAGAAGTAGTGCTAGTATCCACATGAGGCTCACTAGATGTTACCTTAGCAATCATGGCCTCATGAGCTACCTTTAGCACATTATGGGATACTAGAAGATCATCATGAGAGCTTGAGAGCTTTTCATGGCTTTCTTCCAATTTCCCATAATTGCTAGATAGCATCTCAAGTTGAGCCCGTAGCTCAACATTCTCCTTCAAAATGGATGCTTCACAAGTAATAGAGTTAGTAGCACAAGCATCATCATTTACAACAATAGGAGAGGACAACTTCGCAAGCTCTTTTAAATAAGAAGCTTCAAGTTGGGCATGAGACTCGGTGAGTTTGATGAGCTCACCCTTGATGACCCTTGAGCCATTTTCGAGGTGCTCAAAATCCTCAAGGAGTCTAGCATGAGAAACTTCAAGTTTAGCATTTTAGTTTTGAAAACATTGGCCACCTCAAGAGCTCTATCATGAGATTCCCTCACTCTAGATAATTCTAGATCAAAAGTCTCCTCAAGAGATTCGGAGGTGGTTTGTTCATGTTCAAGAGTTTGAGATAGCTCTTTGATCTCATTTGCGTAATCACGCCCATGAGCTTCCATTTTCTCAATGGTGGCCTCATGCTCCTCTAGATGAGATTCCAACTCCTCAATGTATTTCTTGCCATCAATGGCAATGGACATTATTTCCATGAAGTTGGAACGAGCAATTTTATTTTTATGAAGAGCTTTAAAATCATTTCCCCTTAGTTTTTAAGGAGGCAACATTATCATTCTCTTCATCATTATCCTCATCATCATTAGCATCAACATCATCATCAAGAGACATATTGGGGTACAAAGTAGGATATACCTTTGACGCCTTAGCCATAAGGCAAAAAGCAATAGATGATGATGTAGGATCCCTTGAGGCACCATTAAACACCACATCTTGTTCCATGGAGTGTTCTGTTTCCTCTACATTGTTAGCACAACATTTCGAGGAAATATATGCATTTTTATAATGGCAACAAGACATAGCAAGCATATCATCATGAGATTTAATCAAGCAATTTCTACATGATATGCAAGGACTATCAACACAAGCATGTGAAACATTTGGAGTGCTAGAAGTGTTAAAGTCCAAAGATGAAGCATTGCAATAAGAAAGTGATGACAGATTATCAACAATAAGCCCATTATCATCATTGCAATGAACACCACTACTCACCATGTCATTACCTGTGGCAAACCACATGTAGGTGAAGTAGAAGAAGTTGAGAATACAACGCGGCGGAGGTGGAGGAGAACAATCATCCTTACAACACTTGGACACACCATATTTATCTTGAAGCTTTGTCCAAGAACTCATGAGCATCCGGAACGGCATGAGTTGAAATATAACTACATTGCTCAAAGCATCGAAAAGCACATTAGAAGCTTGAGCATTGAGATAAGAGTTTTCTCATCCTCTAAAGATAATCTTGGGGATCCTTTGGAGGAGAAAACCCATATCTACAATTTGCTCTAAATTTGGGTCTATGACCCTAAAGAGATTAAGCATGCAAATTACCCAAACATCAAAATTTGTGCCATCGAAACTAAGAGTGTCGAGAATCCTAAACCCCTAGTAGACATCCTTACTCTCTAGGCGGTTAAGCCCTAAAAGGAGAGACGAGGCTCTGGTACCAACTGAAAGATCGAGGATGTCGCCTAGAGGGGGGGTGAATAGGCGCTTTAAAATAATTACGGTTAAGGCTTGAACAAATGCGGAATAAACCTAGCGGTTAATTTGTCAAGCACAAAACCTAAAACAACTAGGCTCACCTATGTGCACCAACTACTTATGCTAAGCAAGATAAGCAACTATGTGATAGCAAGATATATGACAAAGAACAATATGGCTATCACAAAGTAAAGTGCATAAGTAAAGGGCTCGGGAAAGAGATAACCGAGGCACGCGGAGACGATGATGTATCCCAAAGTTCACACCCTTGCGGATGCTAATCTCCATTTGGAGCGGTGAGGAGGCACAATGCTCCCAAGAAGCCACTAGGGCTACCGTAATCTCCTCACGCCCTCACACAATGCAAGATGTCGTGATTCCACTAAGGGACCCTTGAGGGCGGTCACCAAACCCGTACAAATGGCGACCCTTGGGGGCGGTCACCGAACCCGTACACTTTGGCAACCCTTGGGGCGGTCACGATGCATCATCAAATTGCTCAGGCGATCTCCAAAACCTAATTGGAGACCCGACGCTTGCCGAGCTTTACACCACAATGATTGAGCTCCGAACACCACCAACCGTCTAGGGCGCCCAAGCACCCAAGAGGAACAAGCTCAAGGGTACCAAGCACCCAAGAGTAATAAGCTTCTCAACTTGTAACTTCCACGTATCACCGTGGAGAACTCAAACCGATGCACAAATGCAATGGCAAGGACACACGGAGTACCCAAGTCCTTCTCTCTCAAATCCCACCAAATCAACTAATGCTAGGGAGGAAAGTAAGAGGAAGAACAAGAAGGAGAACACAAAGAACTCCAAGATCTAGATCCAAGGGGTTCCCCTCACATAGAGGAGAAAGTGATTGGTGGAAGTATGGATCTAGATCTCCTCTCTCTTTTCCCTAAAAAACTAGCAAGAATCCATGGAGGGATTGAGTTAGCAAGCTCAAAGAAGGTCAACAATGGGGGAAAAATGAGCTCAAGAGATAGGGAACCATTGGGGAAGAAGACCCCCTTAAATAGGTCCCCACGAATCTGCCCGTTATGTGCAGAAATCTGTAGGACCGGTACAACCGGTGCACGAACCGGTACAACCGGCCAAAGCAGAGGAAAAACCAACCTGGGAAAAGCTCTAAGCGGTACAACAGCCTGGGAAACCAGTAGTACCGGTAAAACCGGTCAACAACCGCCCAAGAACCGTTCCAAAACAGAAACTAGTCCGGTGGTAGAGCGGTACATGGCCGGTACAACCTCCGGACCAATTATGGAGCGGTACAACCGCTCCAAACACCGGTTGTACCGGTCAACTGGTACAACCTCTCTACGGGGCGGTACAACCTCTCTATGTAAAACAGGCAATATCAAAACAGCCACAACTTTCGCATACGAGCTCCGAATTCGATGAAACCAAGTTTGTTGGAAAGCTAGCAACAAGGGATAACACAATCTTGATAGAAATATCAATAAGAAGTAAATGATAAAATGCCCATAAGAAAATGGTGAGAACCCTTCCTTGGATAAGACCGATAAAACCTCAAACACCGAAAACATCATAGAAGACGCATGCGAACTCCATTTTCGATGAACTCAAGCTTGTCATCAAGATGACCATAAACTCTAAGACTAACAAAGAGAACCAAACAAGGACCAAGAAACATGATGCAAGGATGCAATGGTTTGAGCTCTCTACTAACGATACGATCAAGCTACCAACTTGAGAGCCCCCCTTGATAGTACAGCAAACGATCCTATAACCCGGTCTCCCAACTACCACCACGAGACCGGTAAAATAGAAAACCTATCAAGGGCAAACCTTTGCCTTGCACATGGTCCACTTGAGCTAGATGATGAAGATCTTGACTCCCTCAAGTTGGACCACCTTTCTTGATTGCGTTGGCTCGATGAAGACTAGATGATTGCTCCCCCATAGTCCACTATGGGTGAGCGACTCTTTGGCACATCTTCACAAGTCCATAGACACCACAATGGATGGCAAGATTCAAACTTGATTGCTCCCCCATACTCCATTATGGGTGAGCCACTCTTCGTGTTGCTCCACTTGAACTTGCACACTTCAAACTTGACGACGATCACCACTTGATGTCATCCTCCATGGGTTGTATGGGATCTTCCTCTTGACGCAAGACCATGGAAACATACCTAACCCCACAAAGAACTCTCACGTAGACCATGGGTTAGTACACAAAGCATAATGGAAAATGTTTACCATACCATGGGAACACTTGGTCCCTCTCGGTACAACTTGTGCGCTTTGTGTGTTGATCAACTTGAATCACTCTCTGTACTTAGTCCAGATCAACCTTGAATCTTTCCAACTCTCTTCATTTGGATGATGTCTTGAAGGTAAACATGAATGATCACACCGTCTTCTTCTTTAAGACATGCTTGCAATAAGCTCAACTCTCACATGACCAATCTTTGGACAATTCCTTGAAAAGCACTTTGGCCATCTCATAAACTCCTTGAAACCAACACATGGACTTCAAGATAATCCTATGGACACATCCTTCAAATATAACTCAAGGCAACCATTAGTCCATAGAGATTGTCATCAATAACCAAAACCATACATGGGGGCACCGCATGTTCTTTCACTCGGGATTGTGCCGACCATCGAGCATGCAAATGAGGCTACTGGGGGCTCGATTTGGAGGAGTAGGACGTGGTGCAGGTTGAAGACATGGAATGTGGTGTCTCTTTCTTTAGCCGAAGTTAAAGCTCGGCCAGCCTTGGTGACATCGACTATGGAGGGCATGCCGGCACACGATTTGCAAGGGGAAAAGTGGGCACAAGGCACGGGTGGAGTATCTACATGCTATCGAGAGAGAGGGGTGAACATGAGGGGATCTGAGACGGTTGGAAACGTGCTTGTGCGTTTAGCTCGCGTAGGTGTTCGACGGGGGAGGGAGAGGGAAGCAGGAAGAGTCGAGAGTGAACGTCGACTCTCCTGAGCTCCTGAGATTCTTGCGGATCGTAATGATAAGTTGGGGGGGGGGGACGAGCATGATTGTTCGGAAGGAACACGATGACCAGGCCACAAGGGCGGCGAGCACGGGTTGGGCAGCGATGGGCGGCGCTCGGTATAGGATGAAGCAACAAAGAGAGGGAGTGCGGCTCTGCCAGTTGCTTAAATAAGGATATGGGACGCTGGTGGCAAGCAGACATGCATCAAAGAGCAGCCTACATGAAGAACACGAGGAGAACGGTCGGGAGCGGCGCAGGGTGGACGTCCTCCATTTGGTTAGCACGGCTCGCTGGTGGAGCGAGATGGTGGGATGTGCAAAGGCCACCTGTTGGGAAACTCAGTTGTCTCCTGCACCTGTTGGGTGGATACCGAACAAGGAGGGAGAATAAGAGAGGGTGGGGGCTCGGTTTTGTTGGGGAACGTAGCATGCAATTTCAACAAAATTCCTACGCTCACGCAAGATCTATCTAGGAGATGCATAGCAACGAGAGGGGGAGAGTGTGTCCACGTACCCTCTTAGACCGAAAGCGGAAGCGTTAGGTTAACGCGGTTGATGTAGTCGAGCGTCTTCACGATCCAACCGATCTAGCACCGAACATACGACACCTCCGAGTTCAGCACACGTTTAGCTCGATGACGTGCCTCGAACTCTTGCTCCAGCAGAGGGTCGAGGAAGAGTTTCGTCAGCATGACGGCATGGTGAAGGTGATGTGATCCGCGTAGGGCTTCGCCTAAGCACTACGACACTATGACCAGAGGTGTAAACTGTGGAGGGGGGCACCGCACACGGCTAAGAGAACAATTGATGTGCCTTTGGGGTGCCCCCCGCCCCCGTATATAAAGGAGGGGAGGAGGCCGACGGCCAGGAGGGGCGCGCCATGGGGGGGAGTCCTACTAGGACTCCACTCCTAGTAGGATTCGCCCCCCCCCTTTTCCTTTCTTCCACCGGAGGGAAAAGGAAGGAGAGGGAGAGGGAAAGGGGGGCGCCGCTCCCTCCCCTAGTCCAATTCGGACTGCCATGGGGGGGGCACCCCTTGCGGCCCTCCTCACTCTCCACTAAGGCCCATGTAGGCCCAATACTTCCCCGGGGGGTTCCGGTAACCCCTCGATACTCCGGTAAAATACCCGAACCACTCGAAACCATTCCGATGTCTTAATACTACCTTCCAATATATGAATCTTTACCTCTCGACCATTTCGAGACTCCTCATCATGTCCGTAATCTCATCCAGGACTCTGAAAAAAAATTCGGTCACCAAAACACATAACTCATAATACAAATCGTCATCGAACGTTAAGCGTGCAGACCCTACGGGTTCAAGAACTATGTAGACATGACCGAGACACATCTCCGGTCAATAACCAATAGTGGAACCTGGATGCTCATATTGGTTCCTACATATTCTACGAAGATCTTTATCGGTCAAACCGCATAACAATATACGTTGTTCCCTTTGTCAACGATATGTTACTTGCCCGAGATTCGATCGTCGGTATCTTCATACCTAGTTCAATGTCGTTACCAGCAAATCTTTTTACTCATTCCGTAATGCATCATCTCGTAACTAACTCATTATAACATTGTTTGCAAGGCTTATAGTGATGAGCATTATCGAGGGCCCAGAGATACCTCTCTGATACACGGAGTGACAAATCCTAATCTCGATCTATGCCAACCCAACAAACACCTTCGGAGACACCTGTAGAGGATCTTTATAATCACCCAGTTACGTTGTGACGTTTGATAGCACACAAGGTGTTCCTCCGGTATTCAGAAGTTGCATAATCTCATAGTCAGAGGAACATGTATAAGTCATGAAGAAAGCAATAGTAATAAAACTTAATGATCATTATTCTAAGCTAACGAATGGGTCTTGTCCATCACATCATTCTCTAATGATATGATCCCGTTCATCAAATGACAACACATGTCTATGGTCAGGAAACATAACCATCTTTGATTAATGAGCTAGTCAAGTAGAGGCATACTAGGGACACTCTGTTTTGTCTATGTATTCACACATGTACTAAGTTTCCGGTTAATACAATTATAGCATGAATAATAAACATTTATCATGATATAAGGAAATATAAATAAAAACTTTAATATTGCCTCTAGGGCATATTTCCTTCAGTCTCCCACTTGCACTAGAGTCAATAATCTAGATTACATAGTAATGATTCTAACACCCATGGAGTCTTGGTGCTGATCATGTTTTGCTCGTGGAAGAGGCTTAGTCAACGGATCTGCAACATTCAGATCCGTATGTATCTTGCAAATATCTATGTCTCCCTCCTTGACTTGATCGCGGATGGAGTTGAAGCATCTCTTGATGTGTTTGGTTCTCTTGTGAAATCTGGATTCCTTCACCAAGGCAATTGCTCCAGTGTTGTCACAAAATATTTTCATTGGACCCAATGCACTAGGTATTACATCTAGATCAGATATGAACTCCGTCATCTAGACTCCTTCATTTGCTGCTTCCGAAGCAGCTATATACTCCGCTTCACACATAGATCCCACCACGACGCTCTGCTTGGAACTGCACCAACTGACAGCTCCACCATTCAATATAAATACGTATCCAGTTTGTGACTTAGAGTCATCCGGATCTGTGACAAAGCTTGCATCGACGTAACCATTTATGACAAGCTCTTTGTCACCTCCATAAACGAGAAACATATCCTTAGTCCTTTTCAGGTATTTCAGGATGTTCTTGACCGCTGTCTAGTGATCCACTCCTGGATTACTTTGTTACCTTCCTGCTAAACTTATAGCAAGGCACACATCAGGTCTGGTACACAGCATTGCATACATGATAGAACCTATGGCTGAGGCATATGGAATGACTTTCATTTTCTCTCAGATCTTCTGCAGTTGGTCGGGCATTGAGTCCGCTCAACTTCGCACCTTGTAACACGTGCAAGAATCCTTTCTTTGATGATCCATTTTGAACTTCTTCAGAACTTTATCAAGGTATGTGCTTTGTGAAAGTCCAATTAAGCGTCTTGATCTATCTCTATAGATCTTGATGCCCAGTATATAAGCAGCTTCATCGAGGTCTTTCATTGAAAAATTCTTATTCAAGTATCCTTTTATGCTATCCAGAAATTATGTGTTATTTCCAATCAACAATATGTCATCCACATATAATATTAGAAATGCTACAGAGCTCCCACTCACTTGTAAATACAGGCTTCTCCAAAAGTTTGTATAAAACCATATGCATTGATCACATTATCAAAGCGTATATTCCAACTCCGAGAGGCTTGCACCAGTCCATAAATGGATCGCTGGAGCTTGCACACTTTGTTAGCACCTTTTGGATCGACAAAACCTTTTGGTTGCATCATATACAACTCTTCTTTAAGAAATCCATTAAGGAATGCAGTTTTGACATTCATTTGCCAAATTTCATAATCAGAAAACGCGACAATTGCTAACATGATTCGGACAGACTTAAGCATTGCTATGGGTGAGAAGGTCTCATCGTAGTCAACTCCTTGAACTTGTCGAAAAACTTTTGCAACAAGTCGAGCTTTGTAGACAGTAACATTACCGTCAGCGTCAGTCTTCTTCTTGAAGATCCATTTATTTTCTATGGCTTGCCGATCATCGGGCAGGTCCACCAAAGTCCACACTTTGTTCTCATACATGGATCCCATCTCAGATTTCATGGCCTCAAGCCATTTCGTGGAATCTGGGCTCATCATCGCTTCCTCATTGTTCGTAGGTTCATCATGGTCTAGTAACATGACTCTCAAAATAGGATTACCGTATCACTCTGGTGCGGATCGTACTCTGCTTGACCTACAAGGTTTAGTAGTAAATTTATCTGAAGTTTCATGATCATCATCATTTGCTTCTTCACTAATTGGTGTAGGAATCACTAGAACTGATTTCTGTGATGAACTACTTTCCAATTCGGGAGAAGGTACAATTACCTCATCAAGTTCTACTTTCCTGCCACTCACTTCTTTCGAGAGAAACTCCTTCTCTAGAAAGGATCCATTCTTAGCAACGAATATCTTTCCTTCAGATCTGTGATAGAAGGTGTACCCAAAAGTTTCTTTTGGGTATCCTATGAAGACGCATTTCTCCGATTTGGGTTCAAGCTTATCAGATTGAAGCTTTTTCACATAAGCATCGCAGCCCCAAACTTTAAGAAACGACAGCTTAGGTTTCTTGCCAAACAACAGTTCATATGGTGTCGTCTCAACGGATTTAGATGGTGCCCTATTTAACGTGAAAGCAACCGTCTCTAAAGCATAACCCCAAAACGATAGCGGTAAATCGGTAAGAGACATAATAGATCGCACCATATCTAATAAAGTACAGTTACGACATTCGGACACACCATTATGCTGTGGTGTTCCAGGTGGCGTGAGTTGCGAAACTATTCCACATTGTTTCAAATGAAGACCAAACTCGTAACTCAAATATTCGCCTCCGCGATCAGATCGTAGGAACTTTGTTTTCTTGTTACGATGATTTTCTACTTCACTCTGAAATTCTTTGAACTTTTCAAATGTTTCAGACTTATGTTTCATTAAGTAGATATATCCATATGTGCTCAAATCATCTGTGAAGGTCAGAAAATAGCGATACCCGTCGCGAGCCTCAATACTCATCGGACTTCATACATCGGTATGTATTATTTCCAATAAGTCAGTGGCTCGCTCCATTACTTTCGGAGAACGGAGTCTTAGTCACCCATGAGGCATGGTTCACAAGTATCAAGTGATTCATAATCAAGTGATTCCAAAAGCCCATCAGCATGCACTTTCTTCATGCGCTTTACACTAATATGACCTAAACAACAATGCCACAAATAAGTTGCACTATCATTACTAACTTTGCATCTTTTGGCTTCAATATAATGAACATGTGTATCACTACGATCGAGATTCAAAAAAAATAGACCACTCATCAAGGGTGCATGACCATAAAAGATATTACCCATATAAATAGAACAACAATTATTCTCCAATTTAAATGAATAACCGTATCGCATCAAACAAGATCCAGATATAATGTTCATGTTCAACACTGGCACCAAATAATAATTATTCAGGTCTAAAACTAATCCCGAAGGTAGATGTAGAGGTACTGTGCCGACGGCGATCACATCGACCTTGGAACCATTTCCGACGCGCATCGTCACCTCGTCCTTAGCCAATCTCCGTTTAATCCGTAGCCCCTATTTCGAGTTGCAAATATGAGCAACAAAGCCAATGTCAAATACCCAGGCGCTACTACGAGTATTAGTAAGCTACACATCAATAACATGTATATCAAATATACCTTTCACTTTGCCATCCTTCTGTAACATCCCAAATTTTCAATTTGGAATGTTATACAATAGATCACCATTGCATATCATATTTTATTTGCATTTTGGCTTGATCCTAGAAATTTCACGCAACTCAAGGACCCACGGAGAGAGTTGGAGATTTCGTTATTTTCATATTTGAGTTTTTCTCAAATTTTGAAAATAGGATAATTTGAT
The DNA here is from genome assembly GCA_021437245.1 of Aegilops speltoides. Classification (NCBI taxonomy): domain Eukaryota; kingdom Viridiplantae; phylum Streptophyta; class Magnoliopsida; order Poales; family Poaceae; genus Aegilops; species Aegilops speltoides. The sequence continues at coordinate 377,097,660 of CM038141.1, forward strand.
TTTAATTATATTATCTCCGAATATTTCTTATACAAAAATAAAAGAGAGGGAATAAAATGACTTTCCCAAATAAAAAAATTGAGGATTTAGTAATAAAATCAAATAAGATTTTATTTTGGAGTTTATCGCTATTTTATTTGAATTTAGGAAAATTGCACGTTATTCAAAATTGCATTTTAGGGCCAAGAAAATGTTCATCTCGTTGTAAATATTTCATTTAGACGGTGAAAATTTGTTTGGCATTTTTAGAGTTTTATTTTATTTTCTAGGATTTATTTTAGTTTCGGTGGAATTTAGTTAAAAATCTTTCCCTGACGGACCGAATCGGGCCAAGGCCCACCTGCCCACTGCCTCACAGCTGCCTCGCCTCGAAGTGGCCGAGCCGGACTCCACGGAGTTCGGGTCAGCGCCGCCATCACCGAGGTGCCCTCCCTTGTCGGACGCCCCCACTTCTTAAATACCCCGCCACCCCGCCGCACACCCGTCCCCGCCTGCGGCCGGCCGCAGCAGCAGCAGCAGCCTCCGCCGCCGTGTGTCGCGACCGTCGCCGCCGCCCGACCGCCACGCCACCCTCGCCGCCACGCCGACGCCTCCCCGCCCCGCCGGAGCCCCGAGCCCCGCCGGACCCTACGAGGTAGCCGCCGCCACCATTTTTTTATAAAACCGTTCTATTTTTTTTAAAACCCTAGATCCATTTTTAGATCGGTTCATCGGTTTTCTTGGTTTAGTTATTTAACGGACGTTCGTCCGTACATTCGTGTTAATGAACGGTTCGCCGTTTAGCCGCAGACAGCGAACGTTCGTTCGTTAGCCTGTTCGTCCATTTTTCTTTCTCTCGGATTTTCCGCGATTATTTGTGATCGTGATTTCTGATCCAATTTTCGTTCTAGTATAACTTTTCGCTCGTTTATCGGAATGACGCGATTCAAGCGCCTAGAGTTTCGTCTCGAAACCCTCTTTCCGTTTAACCAACTCAAACAAGTTTTTGTTACTATAAAATTTGACTGAGGTCCAGATTAGTAAATGAAGCTTGTTTCTTTCGCCATTTGATTTTCGTTGCTTCGTTTGATTTGATTCTTTTTGCAAACCAGAGTTCTTAAGTTGAACTTTCTAGTTAGATCTCTTATTTGAGTTTTACCTATGCATTAGATGAGTGCTTACTGTATGCTTGTTTATTTGCGATAGAGTACCCGGAGTGCGCCGCTTGCTACTTCGAATCCCTAAGTTTCACGGATCATCAGCAAGGCAAGTAACACTTTGATCATACCTATTTACTACCCAGTTTTATTGCATTAGATCATTCCTCAAACAATTGCATGATTAGGATCTGTTTAACATATGGGTTTTGGGAGAGTAGATGAGGTAGAACCTATTACCTGTTTTATTATCAAACCTTTGGGAGTTACTTCTACGTTTGCTTATATTGCTATGCTATGCTAGTAGACGTGGATCGGGTGAGTGTATCCATGACAGATGTGAGATTGTTAATTTAATGGTTTATTTAAGGTGGCAACTGTAATACACATCTGGGTGGATTGAGGCACCTGGGATCCTAGTGATTGCCTATTTTTATATGGATCACCACCCAGGCTCAAAGGGATCATGAGATTATTCATGCTACAAACTTCCGTGTGCAGCCGCAAGCTACTATGGGCTCTAGCATAGTTGATTAAGTCGTGTGAACTCGTAGAGTGGTAGACTAGCAGATGTAGGGGAAAGTAGGTGTAACTTTCTACCCATCGTAAGGTGCAAACACTTCTGAAAGACTATGTCTCGGTCATCCATTTCTCAAACACCATGTAGTGCGAGAATCCCAACGGAGGAGATCGAGTCTTGCGGGGAAAAGTGCGCAAACCTCTGCAGAGTGTATAAACTAATCATGGTTAGCCGTGTCCCGGTTATGGACGTTTTGAGTGTCTAGTACTTGGATTATCATGTGAATCTCATCATGTTACTTTAATTAATTTTGTTGGGTTTAATGATGATGCTTAATTGGGATTGAGTTGGGTGAACCTTCTCAATGTTTAACAACCACCATGATAGTTAAATAAACGTTATTCCTTTGTTGTAGGGAAAAATTGGCTTTATGCAAAACTGTAACCATAGAGCTTTCCACCAGCCATCTATGCATGTAGTATAGCATTGTTCCTTTCATTACTCTCTATGTGTTACATTGCCAGCATATTCCATGTGCTGACCCGTTTTCAGGCTGCAACGTTCATGTTGCAGACTTTTCAGACGACGAGTAAGGTGCCTTAGGCCATGGTCTTATACTCAGTGATGCCGTTGGAGTTGATGGACTCTCTATTCTTCCAAGCCTTCCGCTGTTATCGTTATTAGATGGCCTTAAGCCATATTTATTGTAATAAGTTCTCTTTTGAGACATTCGATGCAATAAGTGTGTGATTGCTACTCTGTTATAAATCCTTCAAGTATTGTGCATGTCAAGATTATCGATCTAGGGATGACATCGATGCACGAGATCGATCGCTTTGAGGTCCGTCGCTACAAGATGGTATGAGAGCACACGACGATCAGAGACACGACCACTAAGCTAAAGCCCTAGATCACTACTCTCTTCTCATTTCTAACTCCTCATCTTTTCTACTCTTTTAGGATGGCGGATGCAAGGAACAAGTTCACGCAACCGGATGAAGGTACACCCTTTGGACGCCACCTGAAGGAAGTTACTAGATACCTGAACATCGGAGTACCAAGCTTCACCGGGACCTAAATCGCCACTTTACCAGAAGAGGAGCATTGGATGATTCAAGTTCGAGTTCTAGGAAGGACGTTCATGCCCGTCACTGAGGCCATAGAGTTTTCCTTCGATGCACCAACCTGGACTCTAGGAAAGAGCATGGCAGCCCACATCACCATGGGACGCATTGGAGAAGTTTACCAAAAGGACCTCAAGGATACTATTTACCAGATTTGTGGGCGTCGAGATGAGCAATGGGAGATGATCAGCACCAGGAAGGATAGATCAATTGCAGCTTTCATCCAGGAGCTAAACCAGCACATTCGTCGTCAGGAGAACCAGATTTGCGCAGGCATGATAGATCTGAAGAAGGCATTGACCAAGATCACGGAGCTGGAAGAAGAACTCAAGTCTACACGCGATGGATATGAGGAGGAAATGACGATACTCATGGAGAAGGATGATGATCTGAAGAAGAAGCTAAAGGTATTCATGGGATTTCCCGCGACTGGAGGAGAAGACAATGATTGCACTTGCCCGGAGAACTATATCATCATTGACGACACTGACTCGGACCCAGACTATAGCGATGATGATTTTGTTGATGAAGCTGGAGCAGATATCATGGAGTCTTCGACTGATCAATTTTTCTAGTCGACCACCATAACAGTAGTAGTATTCTCCCATGTATATAGTTTAGTCCAAGCACTTTTGTAACGATAGCTAGACTGTTGTATGCCCTTGTTTGAATTGATTGAAGTGATGTTGATTGCATTTGTCTCATGTGCATATGGGTAGTGTTTTCTCTCTAGACCTCATTCTATTCTATATTCTCATCTTTTCTAAACCCTCAGATGCCTCCGAGACGTGATAATGGATTTGCTTTCCCACCGGAGCTCACTCAGTTGATCCAAAGAGCGTAATGCATTGATGCGAGATGCTAGTCCGTAATCGTAATCGGGGAACAACAACAACAACAACCCACCACCACCACCACCTGCTGATCACTTAGCCCGTTTCTTGAGGCTAAATCCGCCGGTGTTCTCCAGTAGCACCGAGCCGATAGTTGCAGATGATTGGCTCCGTAAGATGGGAAGGGAGTTGACCACTGTAGGATGCATAAATGCGGAGAAGGTGCATTTTGCCGCACATCAGCTTGATGGACCCGCAGCATCATGGTGTGAGAATTTCACAGCCACTTATCCTATTGACACTGTCACTTGGGATCAGTTCCAGCAGGCTTTCGATACTGCCCATGTTTCAGCAGGAGCTATGGCCATGAAGAAGCGTGAGTTTCACAACTTGCGCCAAGGAGGACGTATAGTTGGCCAATATGTGGATGACTTTAGTAAGCTAGCACGTTATGCCCCAGATGACGTTGATATGGATGCAACTAAGCAGGAGAAGTTTCTGGAAGGACTGAATGATGAGCTGAGCATGCAGTTGATGGTAGCAACCTTCAATAACTACTAAGAGTTGGTAGATAGAGCTCTCATGATTGAAGGGAAGCAGCAGCAGATTGACAACCGCAAGAGGAAGTATGGACAAGGGAAGTACAATTCTGGAGCTCAGCAGAAGCCCCGTTTTACCCCGAATTCCGGAGGACCTTTTCAGCATACCCATGGAGGAGGGAACTCGCACAACCATAGTGGCCCCAAGAATGGCAATGGGAATGGAGGAAGCAACGGACAGAACTGTACCAACCCATCGACCCCAGCCAAGAGGGATCTGAGCCAAGTCACTTGCTACAAGTGTCAGAAGACTGGACATTATGCCAATGAATGTCCTGAAGCTAAGAATGGAAATGGCAATGGAAGCTCTGGGAAGAAGCCGAACCCATTCAACAGGGGACAGGTGAACCACGTTAACGTGGAGGAGGTTGAAGCCCAGCCTGATGCAGTAATAGGTAAGTTTTTGGTTAAGTCATTTACTGCAATCGTTCTTTTTTATACTAGTGCATCGCATTCATACATATCAAGGGGATTTGTGGATAAGTATAAACTGCCCACCAAGGTTCTTAGAACACCTATGTTAGTAAGCTCACCAGGAGCGGAGTACATGTCCAGTCGGGGATGTTTTCAAGTGCCATTGAGTATAGGTAGGCATGTTTTCCCCTCGGATTTAATCATTTTGGAATCGCAAGGTTTGGATGTGATTTTGGGTATGGATTGGCTATTGATGTATGGAGGAAACATCGATTGCGCCAGTAAGTCGATTTTTCTTACCACGCTAGAAGGAAGAAAGATTAAGTATGTATCACGGCATGAGCCGAAGAGGACTCAAGTAAATTCCTTATCAGGAGTTGTACAGGAGCAAGTACCAGTGGTGAAGGATTTTCCAGATGTATTTCCAGAGGAATTGCCAGGCATGCCACCGGATAGAGACATTGAGTTTTTGATTGAGCTTTTGCCAGGCACAGGGCCGATATCTAAGAGACCGTATAGGATGCCCGCAAAAGATTTGGAGGAAATTAAGAAGCAGATTAAAGAGCTACTGGATAAAGGTTATATTCGCCCAAGTTCTTCACCTTGGGGATCGCCAGTACTTCTAGTGGAGAAGAAGGATGGATCGTTAAGGATGGTTGTTGATTATCGAGGATTGAATGAAGTGACAATCAAGAACAAGTACTCGCTGCCGATGATCAATGACTTGTTTGACCGATTGCAAGGAGCTAAGGTATTTTCCAAGATCGATCTGCGATCAGGATACCACCAGTTGAAGATTTGAGAGCAGGATATACCTAAGACGGCTTTTACCACCAGGTATGGGCTGTATGAGTATACCGTTATGTCATTTGGTCTGACTAACGCACCTGCCTATTTCATGAATATGATGAACAAGGTGTTTATGGAGTTTCTGGATAAGTTCGTCGTGGTGTTCATTGATGATATTTTGGTCTACTCAAAGAATGAAGAGGAGCATAAGGAGCATTTGCGTTTGGTACTGGAGAAACTCAGAGAACATCAGTTATATGCCAAGTTCAGCAAATGTGAGTTTTGGTTGAAGGAAGTTGGATTTCTCGAACATGTTATATCCGGAGAAGGAATAGCAGTAGACCCCACCAAAGTTGTCACTGTGACAAACTGGGAAGCCCCCACGTCAGTTGGAGAAATCCGGAGTTTTCTTGGACTCGCAGGATACTACCGGAGGTTCATTGAGAATTCCTCGAAGATTGCAAAGCCCATGACGGAGTTGTTGAAGAAGGACACCAAGTTCAAATGGACTGAGGAATGTGAGGCCAGTTTCCAGAAGTTGAAGAAATGTTTGGTTACATCACCAGTATTGATTCTGCCCGATCAGCGCAAGGATTATGAAGTATATTGCGACGCTTCTCGTTGAGGACTTGGAGCAGTGCTTATGCAGGATGGAAGAGTTGTTTCATATGCCTCATGATAGCTTAAGCCCCATGAGTTAAATTATGCTACCCATGATTTGGAGTTAGCAGCTGTAGTGCACGCATTGAAGACATGGAGACATTTTCTCATCGGAAACCATTGTGAGGTGTATACGGATCACAAGAGTTTGAAGTACATCTTCACGCAGAAGGAGTTGAGTCTCAGGCAAAGGAGATGGTTGGAGCTCATCAAGGATTATGATATGAGATTGCATTATCACCCCGGAAAGGCTAACATAGTAGCCGATGTGTTGAGCCGCAAGAGCCAGGTCAACACGCTCATGACCGAAGAGTTACCAAAGGAGTTAGCCAAGGATCTACGTGAGCTATGTTTGGAGATAGTTCCAAGAGGCTATGTAGCAGCATTGGAGATTCAGTCTACCTTGATGGATAAGATCAGAGAAGCTCAGAAGACCGATAAGGAGATTGATAAGATAAAGGAGAACATGAGAAAAGGAAAGGCTAAGGGATTTCATGAGGATGAGCAAGATACCTTATGGTTTGAGGACCGCGTTTATGTGCCTAATGACCCTGAGATCAGGAAGTTGATTCTGCAAGAGGCCCATGATTTGCCGTATTCGATTCACCCAGGAAACACCAAGATGTACCTGGATTTGAAAGACACTTTCTGGTGGACCAGAATGAAGAAAGATATTGCTGAGTATGTAGCAGTTTGTGATGTATGTCAGAGAGTGAAGGCAGAGCATCAGAAGCCAACAGGATTGTTACAGCCATTGCCGATACCCGAATGGAAGTGGGATAAACTAGGCATGGATTTTATCACAGGATTGCCCAGGACTCGTTCAGGCTATGACTCAATATGGGTTGTAGTCGATCGTTTGACAAAGGTAGCTCATTCCATCCCAGTGAAGACCACTTACACCAGTGCTAAGTTGGCAAAGATATACATGACCAGGATCGTATGTCTGCATGGAGTTCCGAGGAGCATTGTACGAGATAGAGGAACCCAGTTTACCTCAAAGTTCTGGAATCAGTTGCACGAAACTTTGGGTACCAGGCTAGAGTTCAGCACGGCCTTTCATCCGCAGACAGATGGACAAACCGAGAGAGTCAATCAGATTCTGGAGGACATGCTGAGAGCTTGTGCGCTAGATTATGGATCTAGTTGGGATGACAATTTGCCATATGCAGAGTTCTCTTACAACAACAATTATCAATCCAGTTTGAAGATGGCCCCTTTCGAAGCCTTGTATGGAAGGAGGTGCAGGACGCCATTGTTGTGGGATGAAGTAGGAGACCGTCAGTTGTTTGGACCAAATTTGATTAAGGAGTCTGAACAGAAGGTGAAGTTGATTCGCGATAGGCTCAAGGTAGCCCAGTCCAGGCAGAAGAGCTATACAGATTCAAAACGCAAGGAGACATTCTACAAAGTCAGAGACAGAGTTTATCTTCGTGTATCCCTGCTTCGAGGAGTTAAGCGTTTTGGAGTTAAGGGAAAGTTAGCACCACGTTTTGTGGGACCATACAAGGTTTTGGAGCGTATGGGAGAAGTTGCGTACAAGTTGGAATTGCCCGAAGGATTGTTAGGAGTTCATGATGCGTTCCACGTATCCCAATTGAAGAAGTGCCACGTGGAGATGGCTGAGATACCACTAAGAGATACAGTGCCACTAGAAGCGATTCAGCTGGATGGTGATTTGACCTATGAGTAGAAACCCGTTAAGATTCTCGAATATGCCAGCCGAGTCACCCGCAGCAAGGTTATCAAGTTTTGCAAAGTTCAGTGGAGCCACCACACCGAGGATGAAGCCACCTGGGAGCGAGAGGAAGATCTATTGAAGGACCACCCTCACCTATTTTCCAGCCAACCCAAATCTTGAGGGCGAGATTCATCTTAAGGGGGGTAGGTTTTTAACATCCCAAATTTTCAATTTGGAATGTTATACAATAGATCATCATTGCATATCATATTTTATTTACATTTAGGCTTGATCCTAGAAATTTCACGCAACTCAATGACCCACGGAGAGAGTTGGAGATTTCGTTATTCTCATATTTGAGTTTTTCTCAAATTTTGAAAATAGGATAATTTGATTTTAATTATTTTATCTCTGAATATTTCTTATACAAAAATAAAAGAGAGGGAATAAAATGAATTTCCCAGAATAAAGAAATATTTAGGATATAATAATAAAATCAAATAAGATTTTATTTCGGAGTTTATCGCTATTTTATTTGATTTTAAGAAAATTGCACGTTTTTCAAAATTGCATTTTAGGGCCAAAAAAATGTTCATCTCGTTCTAAATATTTCATTTAGACGGTGAAAATTTGTTTTGACATTTTTAGAGTTTTATTTTATTTTCTAGGATTTATTTTAGTTTCGGCAGAATTTATTTAAAAACTTTCCCGTGGACGGAATCGGCAAGGCCCACCGCCCACCTCCCCACGCCGCCTCGCCCGAAGGTACCGAGCCGACTCCGCGAGTCCGGGTCAGCCTTCCGCCGCCGCCGGGTGCCCACTCCCCAAGTCGGACGCCCCTTCTTAAATACCCCGCCACCCCCCCACACACCCCGCCCCGCCCGCCACAATGCCAAGAAGCAGCAGCAACCCCTGCCGCCGTCGTTGCCGCCGTGCCGCCGTGTGCAGCGCCCGTCGCCACTGCCGCCGACCGCGCGCCACCCTCCGCCGCCGCATGAGACGCCTCTCGCCCAGCCCGAGGCTCGCCTCGCCGTGCACGAGGTAGCCGCCCCCGCCGCCAATTTTTTATAAAACCGTTCGGTTTTTTTAAAACCCTAAATCCGTTTTTTAGATCGGTTCGTCGGTTTTTCTCGGTTTAGTTATTTAACGGACGTTCGTCCGTATGTTCGCGTTAATGAACGATTTTCGTCGTTTAGCCGCAGACAGCGAACGTTCGTTCGTTAGCCTGTTTCTCCATTTTTCTTTTGCTCGTATTTTCCGTGATTATTTCTGATCGCGATTTCTGATCTGATTTTCGTTCTAGTATAACTTTTCGCTCGTTTATCGGAATCAGGCGATTCAAGCGCCTAGAGTTTCGTCTCGAAACCCTCTTTCTGTTTAACCAACTCAAACAAGTTTTTCTTACTGTAAAATTTGACTTAGGTCCAGCTTAGTAAATGAAGCTTGTTTCTTTCGCCGTTTGATTTTCGTTGCTTCGTTTGATTTGATTCTTTTTGCAAACCGGAGTTCTTAAGTTGAACTTTCTGGTTAGATCTCTTATTTGAGATTTACCTATGCATTAGATGAGTGCTTATTGTATGCTTGTTTGTTTGCGATAGAGTACCCGGAGTGTATCGCTTGCTACTTCGAATCCCTAAGTTTCACGGATCATCAGCAAGGCAAGTAACACTTTGATCATACCTATTTACTACCCAGTTTTATTGCATTAGATCAATCCTCAAACAATTGCATGATTAGGATCTGTTTAACATATGGGTTTTGGAAGAGTAGATGAGGTAGAACCTATTACCTGTTTTATTATCAAACCTTTGGGAGTTACTTCTACGTTTGCTTATATTGCTATGCTATGCTAGTAGACGTGGATCGGGTGAGTGTATCCATGACAGATGTGAGATTGTTAATTTAATGGTTTATTTAAGGTGGCAACAGTAATACACATCTGGGTGGATTGAGGCACCTGGGATCCCAGTGATTGCCTATTTTTATATGGATCACCACCCAGGCTCAAAGGGATCATGAGATTATTCATGCTACAAACTTCCGTGTGCAGCCGCAAGCTACTATGGGCTCTAGCATAGTTGATTAAGTCGTGTGAACTCGTAGAGTGGTAGACTAGCAGATGTAGGGGAAAGTAGGTGTAACTTTCTACCCATCGTAAGGTCCAAACACTTCTGAAAGACTGTCTCGGTCATCCATTTCTCAAACACCATGTAGTGCGAGAATCCCAACGGAGGAGACCGAATCTTGCGGGGAAAAGTGCGCAAACCTTTGCAGAGTGTATAAACTAATCATGGTTAGCCGTGTCCCCGGTTATGGACGTTTTGAGTATCTAGTACTTGGATTATCATGTGAATCTCATCATGTTACTTTAATTAATTTTGTTGGGTTTAATTATGATGCTTAATTGGGATTGAGTTGGGTGAACCTTCTCAATGTTTAACAACCACCATGATAGTTAAATAAAAGTTATTCCTTTTTTGTAGGGAAAAATTGGCTTTATGCAAAACTATAACCATAGAGCTTTCCACCAGCCATATATGCATGTAGTATAGCGTTGTTCCTTTCATTACTCTCTATGTGTTATATTGCCAGCATATTCCATGTGTTGACCCGTTTTCGGGCTACAACGTTCATGTTGCAGACTTTTCAGACGACGAGTAAGGTGCCTTAGGTCGTGGTCTTATACTCAGTGATGCCGTTGGAGTTGATGGACTCGCTATTCTTCCAAGCCTTCCGCTATTATCGTTATTAGATGGCCTTAAGCCATATTTATTGTAATAAGTTCTCTTTTGGGACATTCGATGTAATAAGTGTGTGATTGCTACTCTGTTATAAATCCTTCAAGTCTGTGTGCGTGTCAAGATTATCGATCCGAGGATGACAACGATGCACGAGATCGACGCTCGAGGTCTAGTCGCTACACCTTCTTATCCGCCAACTACTTGGGGCAGTTTTGCTTCCAGTGACCAGTCCCTTTGCAGTAGAAGCACTCTGTTTCAGGCTTAGGTCTAGACTAGGGCTTCTTCCCAGGAGCAGCAACTTGCTTGCTATTCTTCTTGAAGTTCCCTTTCTTCCCATTGCCCTTTTTTTGAAACTAGTGGTTTTGTTAACCATCAACACTTGACGCTCCTTCTTGATTTCTACCTCCGCATCCTTTAGCATTGTGAAGAGCTCGGGCATTGTCTTTTCCATCCCTTGCATATTATAGTTCATCACGAAGCCTTTATAGCCTGGTGGCAGTGATTGAAGAAATCTGTTAGTGACACTATCATCAGGAAGATTAACTCCCAACTGAGTCAAGTGGTTATGGTACCCAGACATTCTGAGTATGTGTTCACTGACAGAACTATTCTCCTCCATCTTGCAGCTATAGAGCTTGTTGGAGACTTCATATCTCTCAACTCGGGCATTTGCTTGAAATATTAACTTCAACTCCCGGAACATCTCACAAGCTCCATGACGTTCAAAACGTCTTTGAAGTCCCGATTCTAAGACGTAAAGCATGGCACACTGAGCTATCGAGTAGTCATCAGCTTTAGTCTGCCAGACGTTCATAACATTCAGAATTGCTCCTACAGCGGGCCTTGCACCTAGTGGTGCTTCCATTACGTAATTCTTCTATGCAGCAATGAGGATAATCCTCAAGTTACGGACCCAGTCCATGTAATTGCTACCATCATCTTTCAATCTCTAGGAACGCATTAAAATTCATGGGAATGGTAGCACGAGCCATTGATCTACAATAATATAGATATGCAAAAACTATCAGGACTAAATTCATGATAAATTAAAGTTCAATTAATCATATTAATAAAGAACTTCCACTTAGATAGACATCCCTCTAGTCATCTAAATGATCACGTGATCCATATCAACTAAACCATGTCCGATCATCACGTGAGATGGAGTAGTTTTCAATGGTGAACATCTCTATGTTGATCATATCTACTATATGATTCACGTTCGACCTTTCGGTCTCAGTGTTCCGAGACCATATCTGCATATGCTAGGCTCGTCAAGTTTAACCCGAGTATTCTGCATGTGCAAAACTGGCTTGCACCCATTATATGTGAATGTAGAGCTTATCACACCCGATCATCACGTGGTGTCTCGGCACGACGAACTGTAGCAACGGTGCATACTTAGGGAGAACACTTATACCTTGAAATTTAGTGAGGGATCATCTTATAATGCTACCGCCATACTAAGCAAAATAATATGCATAAAAGATAAACATCAGATGCAATAAAAATACGTGACGTGATATGGCCATCATCATCTTGTGCCTTTGATCTCCATCTCCAAAGCACCGTCATGATATCCATTGTCACCAGCTTGACACCTTGATCTCCATCGTAGCATCATTGTCGTCTCGCCAACTATTGCTTCTACGACTATCACTACCGCTTTGTGATAAAGTAAAGCAATTACATGAAGATTGCATTTCATACAATAAAGCGACAACCATAAGGCTCTTGCAAGTTGCCGATAACTTTTACAAAACATGATCATCTCATACAATAACTTATATCACATCATGTCTTGACCATATCACATCACAACATGCCCTGCAGAAACAAGTTAGACGTCCTCTACTTTGTTGTTGCAAGTTTTACGTGGCTGCTACGGGCTTCTAGCAAGAACCATTCTTACCTACGCATCAAAACCACAATGTTTTTTCGTCAAGTGTGCTGTTTTAACCTTCAACAAGGATTGGCCATAGTTAAACTCGATTCAACTAAAGTTGGAGAATCAAACACCCGCCAGCCACCTGTGTGCAAAGCACATTGGTAGAACCGGTTTTATGAACGTGGTCATGTAATGTTGGTCCGGGCCGCTTCATCCAACAATACCGCCAAATCAAAGTAAGATGTTGATGGTAAGCAGTATGACTATTATCGCCCACAACTCTTTGTGTTCTACTCGTGCATATCATCTAACGCATAGACCTGGCTCGGATGCCACTGTTGGGGGAACGTAGCATGCAATTTCAAAAAAATTCCTACGCTCATGCAAGATCTATCTAGGAGATGCATAGCAACGAGAGGGGGAGAGTGTGTCCACGTACCCTCGTAGACCGAAAGCGGAAGCGTTAGGTTAATGCGGTTGATGTAGTCGAACATCTTCACGATCCAACAGATCTAGCACCGAACATACGACACCTCCGAGTTCAACACGTGTTCAGCTTGATGACGTCCCTCGAACTCTTGATCCAGTAGAGGGTCGAGGGAGAGTTCTGTTAGCAAGACGGCATGGTGACGGTGATGGTGATGTGATCCGCGCAGGGCTTCGCCTAAGCACTACGACGCTATGACCAGAGGTGTAAACTGTGGAGGGGGGCACCGCACACGGCTAAGAGAACAATTGATGTGCCTTTGGGGTGCCCCCGCCCCCGTATATAAAGGAGGGGAGGAGGAGGCCGGCGGCCAGGAGGCGCGCGCCATGGGGGGGTCCTACTAGGACTCCACTCCTAGTAGGATTCGCCCCCCCTTTCCTTTCTTCCACCGAAGGAAAGAGAAAGGAGAGGGAGAGGGAGAGGGAAAGGGGGGCGCCGCCTCCTCCCCTAGTCCAATTCGGACTGCCATGGGGGGGCACCCCTTGCGGCCCTCTCTCTCTCCACTAAGACCCATGTAGGCCCAATACTTCCCCGGGGGGTTCCGGTAACCCCTCGGTACTCCGGTAAAATACCCGAAACACTCGAAACCATTCCAATGTCTGAATACTACCTTCCAATATATGAATCTTTACCTCTAAACCATTTCGAGACTCCGCGTCATGTCCGGGATCTCACCGAACAAAACTTCGGTCACCAAAACACATAACTCATAATACAAATCGTCATCGAATGTTAAGCGTGCGGACCCTACGGGTTCGAGACATGACCGAGACACATCTCCGGTCAATAACCAATAGCAGAACCTAGATGCTCATATTAGTTCCTACATATTCTAAGAAGATCTTTATCGGTCAAACCGCATAATAACATACGTTGTTCCCTTTGTCATCAGTATGTTACTTGCCCGTGATTCGATCGTCGGTATCTTCATACCTATTTCAATATCGTTACCGGCAAGTCTCTTTACTCGTTCTGTAATGCATCATCCCATAACAAACTCATTAGTAACATTGCTTGCAAGGCTTATAGTGATAAGCATTACCGAGAGGGCCTAGAGATACCTCTTCGATACACGGAGTGACAAATCCTAATCTCGATCTATGCCAACCTGACAAACACCTTCGGAGACACTTTTAGAGCATCTTTATAATCACCCAGTTATGTTGTGACGTTTGATAGCACACAAGGTGTTTCTCGGGTATTCGGGAGTTGCATAATCTCATAGTCAAAGGAACATGTATAAGTCATGAAGAAAGCAATAGCAATAAAACTTAACAATCATTATGCTAAGCTAACGGATGGGTCTTGTCCATCACATCATTCTCTAATGATGTGATCCCATTCATCAAATGACAACACATGTCTATGGTCAGGAAACATAACCATCTTTGGTTAACGAGCTAGTCAAGTAGAGGCATACTAGGGACACTCTGTTTTGTCTATGTATTCACACATGTACTAAGTTTCCGGTTAATACAATTCTAGCATGAATAATAAACATTTATCATGATATAAGGAAATATAAATAACAACTTTATTATTGCCTCTAGGGCATATTTCCTTCAGGTTTCTCTCCAGAGGCTGTCAAGTGGGGTTTGGGAGTGAGTGTCAGAGCAGCAAGCATGGCATTGGGGGTGAGGGGAGAGATGGTGAGGAGTTGGGCAAGCCCTAGGCTAACTAGTCATTGATGGCACAACCACCTCTCTCTCTCTCTCTCTCTCTCTCTCTCTACAGTGTGCTTACACTGAGTTAAGAAGGTAGTCAGGTGGACTAGGAGGGTTAGGGAGTGGTTGGAGATGATCCACAAAGGTTAGGAGAAGTTTCGTTCAAGTTTTAAACATGATTTTTCAGAAAGTTAACAACTAGGCAACAAAACCACCCGAGAAAACTTAGCTCTAGGCCAAGATAAAATCTATGATCACCATGGATGTGCAATATAGGTTTTGGTGATGGATGCGAAAGTGTTGGTCTGGTTCAACTTCAGCAGAAATGCATTTTCCCAGGCTATCAAAGGGCTTCACAATTATAGTGTTGTGTTCAGTGTTTTAGAGATCATGAATGGCCCATTCATCCTTTCAAGTAGACAATAGAGATGCCGAGGATAGATGACAAGTGGTGCATTGCCATAATATCATCATTTTTGAATTTTTCCAAGTGAGCCAAAAAGCTTCGTGATACAAATGTTTATGGTCATAGTATTGATTAGCCCTCAAAAGGGATTTGGAAGAAATAGCTAGAGAATTTCTAAGTCCAATTTCTCAGCCTAGATAGGAAGTATAGATTATGTTTATGAGATCTAGGAAGGTGCATTGCTATATAGACAAGTTTTAATAACTTTGGTAAGCCTCTCAAAAGGCAATTATTTAACAAAAGTGAAGATAGGTCTAGAGCTCAAATTTGAATTTCTACTGTGAACAAAAACAAGTCACAAGTGGATTTTTATGTTGGTACGCACACCCACACAAACAATCATATAATAGGAATTCAAAACAAGCAACTAATGTAATTACCCAAAAAATGGGCAGTACAAACAAACACAAAAGGGCTCCACATGTTAGCAAGTCATAACCCAAGTCAAGCGAGTTATTTCAAGCAATTGAAGTTTCATGCAAAATCCAAAGTGTCTAGATGTGCACTTGTGAGGTGGTGATCAAGTATGATCATGACAACATAATAGAAAAGGTGTTCAACTCATAACTCAATATCTTTCAGAAGTTTTGATGGTAAGCAAGCATATGGGGTAATATACTTCCCACTTGTACTCTTTCCAAAGGATGGTTAAAATAATGGATTGAATCCTTGTAATGGTACTAGGGTTGAAAATAGGTGGAAGATGGCACCCTATAGATGTCCATGTCATTTTGAAAACACTTTTATTTTCTTAAAAACTAGTTCTTTGGGTTGTTGCTGAAGTCAAAACATTTTTAAAGGAGTTGGGACAAAACAAGGTGAAAGAAAATAATGGTAGGTTTTTCTTCTCATGACTGGATCACAAGGGGTGCCTAATAATATATGTTGATTGACTGCGAATGCCAATTATTGTTTTTATGATCGCCTGATTGATCCATGTTGTGCTTCTTACCAGGGCACCAAGAATCTTACTGCCAGCAATACAATGTGGGCTAACCAGATGCCTCCAGCTGGAACAACAGCCAAGTCTTGCATGTGCATGAGATCATCGCGAGATCTACATGATGTTGTAGATGACTTAGAGGATGGTGTAAATGAAACACCTAGTCATAGAAGACCTATGGTAGAATCTAAATGCCTAATGCAGACCAACATCTTAACCCTCCTTATGTCGAAGGCAAGTGCTTACAAGCATTTAGGTTAGCTTTGCTTTCTTGATGACCCCATACTGACGGGCTCCATTGTTTATAGATAATGATGTTACATGGAAAGTTCTTACACGCATCGAAGTCACTGTCATAATGAATGCTAATAATGACATGTTTGACAAAGACTAAGGCAGCGCCCAGCTTGATTCGGCAACTCAGACTAGCTATAGGATCAAAAGTATGTCACGAGGGGGGGGTGATTAGACTACTGAACCAAATAAAAATCTTTCCTTTTCCCAATTTTAGTAATGGGAAGATTTTAGCAATTAGCACGAGTCAAGCAATCAACCTACACATGCAATACTAAAAGTATAGCAGCGGAATGTAAAACATTGGATATGAAGGTAAAGGGAAGGGTTTGGAGAAGGCAAACGCAATGGAGGCACGGAGATTTTTGGTGTGGTTCTGATAGGTGGTGCTATCGTACGTCCACGTTGATGGAGACTTCAACCCACAAAGGGTAGCAGTTGCGCGAGTCCACGGAGGGCTCCACCCACGAAGGGTCCACGAAGAAGCAACCTTGTCTATCCCATCATGGCCATTACCCACGTAGGACTTGCCTCACTCGGGTAGATCTTTACGATGTGGGCGATCTCCTTGCCCTTACAAACTTCTTGGTTCAACTCCACATCACGACGGAGGCTCCCAAGCGACACCTAACCAATCTAGGAGACACCACTGTTTAAAAGGTAATAGATGGTGTGTAGATGATGAACTCCTTGATCTTGTGCTTTAAATGATAGTCTTCCCAACACTCAATTCTCTCTCTCTCTCTCACACACACACAGCTTTGGCTATGGTGGAAGGAAGATTTGAGTGGAAAGCAACTTGGTAGGAATGGAATCTCTTGAACACATGAGTAGATACTTCTCTATTAGAAAATGAATGGTGGAAGTATAGGCACGTTCTGATGGCTCTCTAACAAATGGAGAAGGGGGTGGATGGGTATATATAGCCTCCACACAAAATCCAACTGTTACACACTTTTGACTCATCTCAGTGGCACCGATTAGGAAACTC
Organism: Aegilops speltoides; assembly: GCA_021437245.1. Classification (NCBI taxonomy): domain Eukaryota; kingdom Viridiplantae; phylum Streptophyta; class Magnoliopsida; order Poales; family Poaceae; genus Aegilops; species Aegilops speltoides. The sequence goes on from CM038141.1 coordinate 377,114,890, forward strand.
AGTGGCACCAATCTGTTCAAAGATATGAATGTTAGGAATCTCGATGGGAATGACGGGAACAACTCGATGGGACTGATGTGCTAGGGCATAGGGCAAACTTCATCTCAGTGGTGCCGATTGCATCAACTTAGTGAGACCGAAGTGAAGCAATAAGCAATAGAGAATCTGTCAAGCCAACTCGGTGAGACCGATTGGATCAACTCGGTGAGACCAAAGTGAATGCAACAAATCACGAAGCGCTGGCAAGGCCATCTCGGTGGGATCGATATCTGTATCAGTGTTACCAATCGTTAGGGTTTGTGGCAGTGGCTATGTCAAATGAAATCGGTGGCTCCGGGTAGAAAGAATCGGTGGGGCCGAGTTTGGAAATTAGGTTTGGACATATTTGGATGGAGAAAGTGGCTGAGGATTTTGGAGCAATATCACTAAGCACTTTGAGCAAGTAGACCATTAAGCAACACCTCATCCCCTTTTAATAGTATTGGCTTTCCTATGGACTCAATGGGATCTTGGATCACTAAAAATAGAAATGAAGAGTCTTGAGCTTTTGCCAATCTTTGTCCTTATCATTTTGAGGGGTCCACATCTTTTATCCATGTCATGCCAATAATTGAACATCCTGAAATATTTATCTTGAATGGATATTAGTTCAATGAGCTATATGTTGTTATGAATTATCAAAATCACCCGGGGATTAGTTGCAGTTTCACTAGCAATGGGGCTGGTGGCTTGTATATTATTTCCATTTTAGGTACATACTCCCTCCGTCCCATAATATAAGAGCGCTTTTACACTAGTGTAGTGTAAAAACACTTTTATATTATGGGACAGAGGGAGTACCATCTTGTATGAGCCAAAGTGCCCTAGTAAATTTTCGAGGCACTTCCTCTAAACAAAACTTTTCGGGGCACTTTGCTGGAGTGACCTAATAACTTTTCAGTGCACTTTGCCCCAAATGTTTTTAATGGTATTTAAAAAAAGTGCCACTAAATTATAACATTTTAGATTTAAAAATGACCTTTAAAATTTTAGAGACATGAGTAAATTGGGCAGTTTATAAGGTGCCATAATATATTTTGTTACATTTCGGGGCACCAATAGCTCAACCGTGACGTAGTGATTTGCACAATCTTCTTTTCCTAGCTACTCCCTCCCTCCGGTGAAAAGTGTACATTTGGCTTTAAATTTCCATAAAAGAGTGTAATTCTATCTTCCCAATGCACTTTAAAGTAAAAAAAATATTTCTCTCTCATCACACGGTAATCAAGACCAATAACAATCTACACATGGTTTCCTTAATTTCTACATGCACTTAGCTTATTGAGGGTTGAGTAATTAAAGAGGAGAGAGTTGGTTGCTTGCACCTTTCCAATGCATTGTTTACTCCATTCCATAATTTATCCTAAAATTTCTATATGTACACTTTTCTCCGGATGGAGGGAGTAGTCTATGAGCAACTAAATGTCACACGTGTTTGATCGGAAATCCTCAAAGGCACCCACCTTGGACATCAGCTTGCCTGCTGCAGGAACAAAACACATCCTTTTGCCTTCTTTTAGTTATTGCAACCAGCTTAGCCGTCTTTTAGTTACATTGCAAAGACCACGTCAACATCTCTAACAAGCTCTGCACATTTTGGTTCAAGTACCCTAAAATTCAGTAACTCAAGACAAAGAAAAAAAAGCCACCCATCCTTTGCAGATAGGAATATGAGAGAATGACGGCGCCTGTGCATGAGGGCAGAGGAGGGGGAGACATCGGTTAGATTAGAGTCAACCTTCTCCCCTACTAGACTACTACAGTACATCCGTCATGAAAACCCCTCGTCTTTCTCCTTAACCTCCCAAAATTTTTACACACCACACACTCGCGCTCACCCCCTCCTAGAAACCGTCGACCGCCCACCTCGTCTCGGCTCGCCATCACCATCCTCCTCTCCTGGCCGTTCTATAGCGCCGCTTCCTCCTCTCCCGGCATCGACACGAAATCTGTCAGCGGCGGCACAGGTAATCTGTCCTGACCCTCCTCCCTCTCCTCCCCTTCATCTCCTTCCTGATCGTCCTCATCTCATCCATTCCTTCGAGCCCCTCTCCTCCCTCAGTCGCCTTCCCCGTATAAGCTCGCCACCGAACCCTAGATCGGTGGGGGCCACTGGAGGGGGAATGGAGGAAGGAGGGCACATGGCCCCCAAAGCTCGGCTTCTCTCTGGCCTCTTCCCCATCGAAGCCCCTTCCCAACGGTAGCGGAACTGTTCAATTATGTTCTTTAGCAAAATCACCAGATGATATGAAATTTATACTGAACTTTTATATTTGTTTTAGTTAATCATACATTTCTAACAAATGTACTTTTGTTATTTTAACTAACCATGTAGCTTTTCGCTACTTATTAAATGTAGTTTAGTTTGTTATACATTTGTAATGTATGTCATTCAAACAACATTTTGTAAACAAATTTTCTAGCCGAAATTACATTAGCTTTCGTCTATTACAAAATATTACACTTAATGCGAACAAATTGCACGCTCCATTCAATTATTTTTTATGTATATGTGTATTTTTGTGCATATGGTCATGTATATTTTAGTATCCTAATTACATCGGTAGACACATATAAAGCATATGATATAACATAATTATAATACTCACCGATGGTGGCATCGCCGGATAAAGTAGGATATAAAGCATACTGATAATAGAGTAGTGTTTTCTAGTGTATAATTAGCTAAACATGTTAACAGATACTTCTAGAGTATAAATTTAAACCACCATACTGATAATAGATGGTACCCGTATAAAATTTGGATGTAAGTGAAATTTTCTATTGCTAAAAGTTCCAACGATCTAGTATTTATAATCATCAACAACAGTACAAAGAGCCCCAAAAGTAATAAAAGTTAAAATAGGTCTTTGGACCTCCTAGCAATGACTACAAGCACAAGAGCAATCTAAAGGCGTGCCGCCATCCTTGTTGCCCCCCCTCCTCACCGGAGTTGGGCAAATCTTGTCATAGTAGAGACTGCTATAGTAAATAGATGGGAATTCTTATGTAAACTACGCCTACTGCTTCTATACTATTCCCTCTGTAAAGAAATATAGAATGTTTAGATACTACTTTAGTGATCTAAACCATCTACACCATCCTCATGCCAGGCAGCAGCGCTGCCGGAGCGAAGGATGTGGAGGGGCACCGACTGGGTGGGGAAAGCGACTCTCAAGGGGCCAGTGACCAAGGGCTTGGATTTATAGAAGGGCCGGAGCTCAGAAGGAAACATCCAGCAATACATTATTAATTTGAAACATTAAAACTCTCTACCAAAGCGCTATGAGCTCGCTCAGGAGTAAACATCACTCGTGCCAGCCAAGACAAGATATTATCATGTCTTGCCTATTTATAATTTTGTACCAAATAATTTATTTTTGAGAAAACTGTACCAAATAGTAAGTACTCTTTTCGTTTTTATTTACTCTGCATATTAGGTTTGACTGAAGTCATTCTCTTGAAGTAGTTGCATTATATGATCTTTGGATTGGGCATGCCTAGATCTCACAATGACATCAATGTGCTATAGCGATCACCAATTTTTGCGAGGATGACTGAAGGAAAAGCTTCTCCTTGCCACTATACTGCCAATGGACATGTACAACATTGGCTACTATCTAGTTGATGATATCTATCCTCCATGGGCTACGTTTGTTAGCACCATCTCTAACCCAGTTCGCCAAAAAAAGTCTCATTTTGCCCAAAGACAAGAAACAACTAGAAAGAATGTCCAGAAGGCATTTGAAGTTTTGCAAGCCCGTTTTGCAGTTGTTCGTGAACCCGCTAAACGATGTGATCCAGAGACCTTTTGGAAGATGATGACATGTTGTGTGAATATGCACACCATGATCGTTGATGTTGAGGATGGGGATGTTGCCGCAGCTCTAGAATTTGAGGACGTGGATGATCCTATCGAACTTTCAGACTAGAATTCGGTCACATTTAAAGAGTTTATTCAGATGCATCAACAAATTCGGCATCGACCATGATCAGTGTTGGATGGCCGCCTCCCGCATTCATGTTCGTGGACGGATGCGAGAGAAAATTTGCGAGTCGCGTTGAAGATGCCATGACGAGCGATGGACGGACCCGGCCGGCTTTTTCAGTCGCTGATCACTCGAGCAGAGGGAGATACCGCGTGGTGGTTGCTTTCAGGGAAGCAGGAAAGTCGAGCCCTTGATAATAAGGAAATAATCATCAAACGAAGATGCCGAACGGGCCTAGGTTGCGTGTCACGTCGCGAGTTCGAACCCTCATTTGTTTGGACGCTGCTTGGGTGCCGTAACTGCACCTGCAGTTGGGTCAATGGCATGTGGGCCAGCCGTCTGTTAGGCCCACATGTCATTGGCCCAACTGCAGGTGCAGTTACCGCACTGAAGTTCAGTCCCATTTGTTTATAGTTACCTTGCGCGAGGCGGTCAAACCTGAGGTTTTTTTGGCATCGACAGCAAGTTGATTGCGGGCGGAGACTTGACTTGGACAAGCGAGGTCTGTGGGAGATGGATTAAGACTTGAGCGCCAACCGTAGGAACGCTTTTCATTATAGGTGCACTTGCTGCGTATGATATCACCACCTTTCCATTTTCATATTTATTCTGTTCTCCCTAGGAATCTTATGACGATTGTCGTCCTTCAATCAAAGCTGAGCCATGTTTTCCTTGCGGCACGCGGGTGACAGGACATAGGAAGGGGCTAACTTTTGCACTCATCATGCAAAGGTTAAGCAACCTCAAAATGGAAATGCAGAGGTCAAGCAAAAACGTGATAGAACTTGAAGCAGAATCCTCCGGTGGCAAAATCAAACGGGTTTCTAATCAACACGATCCCAAATGCTTAAGATATAACCAGTAGTATTGATTTGATAAGAACGGACCATAATACTAGAAGCACACACACAAGAAAGGAAGGACGGATCGGACCATAATACTTGCTGATCCGTCCCTCCTTTTTACAGTACCATACTCCCATACACGAGCACACAACCAAACCCAAGCAAGCAGCAGCACACAACCTGAAGAAAAGACCTACGATCGACCAGACCTGCTCGAGGAGGAGATGAGGACGCAGCGGCAAACATATGAGGAGGTTGCACTTTAAAACATTAGCAACCTCCCGAGATGCCAGCACCCGAGGCTTAATCGCCAACCAGCAGCAGCAAGAAGATCAACGAGACGGACCCAGCTCAAGACGCAGAAACTAGGGACGGAGAGATCAGTTGCTACCTCAAATAAGGCAACTGAATCCGCCCACCGCTGACGCTGACGCGACGGAAATTTAACAATACCGGTAGTAGTATTTTGCTCCGGCCTCTGCTGCGTGCACTAAAACGAGCACAGAGTAGCAACAGAGGACCGACGAGAGCACATCGACCTTAGCGGGTGGAGGAGAACGGGGGCGGTTCACTTGGCGTCGGCGTCGCCGGCGGCCGGGAGACCGCCGCCGCCGCCGCCGGCCCCGTTCTTGTCGGCGCGGACGAGCCCCGCGGCCAGGCTGGCGACCACGGCGACCGCGTCCTTGATGATCTTTCCCTTGATCTGGCCACGCCTCGGCAGCGACGTGCTCCCGTCGGCGCCTTTTTGCCGCCGCCGGAACCGGCGCGCTCTCCCGCCGCGGGCATCGCCGGAGCTTGAGCCTGGTAGCCCTTGGTGGCCATTCTTCCGGCGGGGAGAAGAGGGAGGGGAGAGGTTGGTGGATTGTTTTGCCGTCGAGGCTGGGTATCCTCCACGCTGCGATCCGAGACCGGTTAAATAGACGGCTGTGCGTGGGCAGAGAGCAGAGCGATGGCCGGAAAAGAGCAGAGATGGCGGGTCCCAAAGCGCGCGCGGGCATGGGACCCAAAAAGCGTATCGGGCTCGGGCTCAACCAGGCAGGAGATTGCACGTCCCAATGACAGGTGGGGTAGCCCAGTGTCAGGTGGGGACGTGCAAGTGACTAGGCACAGCAGAATGCGTGCATGTCTATCTAAATTTTGGACGGTCGATTGTGGGCCCGCTTTGTACTTTCCACGCTTGGGCTGAAGTTCCCTCACGCTAGGGTTTTTCTTTTCTCTCGGCGGCGACTATGCTGTCGTTGAGGTTTTTGACTTCCCTGCCGCCGTTTTCCTCCATGTTCCTGTCCATCAAGGCTGGGGGGGGGCGGTCGCTGGTCGCTCTCTCATCCGAAGGAGTCAGGGGGTGGCGGACTTAGGGCCCAGAAACAAAACCCGATCGGATCTACGTCGGGTTAGGGACAATGGCTTCGGAAGGAGTGTCAGGCTCGTCGGGGGTGAGCGATGTAGAGAGGATGATGGAAGAATTGGGCCTAACAGAGGAGGACTTGGATGATGTGGTGTTTGACGAGCAGTAGGCCCCGTCGGAAGAACATCGATGGATCGCCATTGCGAAGGTCAATTCCTCAAAATCTTATAGCCAAACTTGGTTCTATAGGAATATGAGATCTGCATGGAACACGGCGCAAGTAGTAAAGTTCAAAGCTCTGTAAGATAATCTGTATACGGTTAAATTCTCCTGTTTGGGAGATTGGGAAAGAGTTATGCAAGATGGCCCATGGAATTTCAGGGGGGATGCAGTGATCATAGCGCCATATGATGGGATCTCCAAACCCTCGACGGTCAAGCTGGAGACAATTGACATCTGGATCCAAATCCATGATGTGCCTGATCTATATTCACATCTGGTTGCACCGCTTGCCGCTAAGGTGGGGGAGGTGTTGTTTGCAGAAGCCCCATCACACAATTTTGTAGGCAACTTCCATCGAGTCTGGGTGAGGATCAATGTGCTGAAGCCTCTCAGGAACGCAGTTTCGATGATTAGAGAAGGCAAGAGACAGATCTATAGGGTCAAGTACGAGAAGTTGCCAGATTGGTGTGCCGTTTGTGGTATGTTGGGTCACCTATTTAAGGAGCATGGTAATGGAATCCACCCTAAGTCAGCCTTGGTGTTTAAGGACCTCAGAGCAGACTGGGCTATGCGCACGGGGCATGGACCTGGAGAAGGCAGGGGACGTGGTGGAGGTAGTGAAGGAAATATGCCCTAGAGGCAATAATAAAGTTATTATTTATTTCCTTATTTCATGATAAATGTTTATCATTCATGCTAGAATTGTATTAACCGGAAACATGATACATGTGTGAATGCATAGACAAAACAACATGTCACTAGTATGCCTCTACTAGACTAGCTTGTTAATCAAAGATGGTTATGTTTCCTAACCATGAACAAAGGAGTTGTTATTTGATTAATGAGGTCACATCATTAGTAGAATGATCTGATTGACATGACCCATTCCCTTAGCTTAGCACACGATCGCTTAGTATGTTGCTACCGCTTTTATCCATGACATATACATGTTCCTGTAACTATGAGATTATGCAACTCCGTTTACGGAGGAACACTTTGGTGCTACCAAACGTCACAACGTATCGGGTGATTATAAAGGAGTACTACAGGTGTCTCCAAAGGCGAGATGTTGGGTTGGCGTATTTCGAGATTAGGTTTTGTCACTCCGATAGTCGGAGAGGTATCTCTGGGCCCTCTCGGTAATGCACATCATCAAGCCTTGCAAGCACTACAACTAATGAGTTAGTTGTGAGATGATGTATTACGGAACGAGTAAAGAGACTTGCGTAACGAGATTGAACTAGGTATTGGATACCGACGATCGAATCTCGGGCAAGTAACATACCGATGACAAAGGGAACAACGATGTTGTTATGCGGTCTGACCGACAAAGATCTTCGAGAATATGTAGGAACCAATATGGGCATCCAGGTCCCGCTGTTGGTTATTGACCGTGAATGGTTCTAGGTCATGTCTACATTGTTCTCGAACCGTAGGGTCCGCACGCTTAAGGTTTCGATGGCGGTTATTATGAGTTTATGTATTTTGATGTACCAAGGAGTTCGAGTCCCGGATGTGATCACGGACATGACGAGGAGTCTCGGAATGGTCAAGACATAAAGATTGATATATTGGAAGCCTATATTTGGAGTTCGGAATGGTTCCAAGCGGCAAACGGAATTCTACGAGTACCGGAGGTTACCGGAACCACCGGGAGGTAAATGGGCCTCGATGGGCCTTAGTGGAAAGGAGGAGGGCAGCCCAAGGCTGGCAAGGCCCCCCCTTCCCTAGTCCTACTAGGACTAGGAGAAGGGCGCCCCCTCTCTCTTTCCCCTCCGGAATCCTAGTCCAACTAGGATTGGGGGAATCCTACTCCCGGAGGAGTAGGACTCCTGGCGCGCCAAGCTTGGCCGGCCGCCCCTCCCCTTGGCTCCTTTATATCTGAGGGGCAGGGGGCACTTTGGAACACACAAGTTGATCGTGAGATCGTTCCTTAGCCGTGTCAGGTGCCCCCTCCACCATATTCCACCTCGGTTATACTGTCATGAAGCTTAAGCGAAGCCTGCTGCCGTGAAACATCAAGATCGTCACCACGCCGTCGTGCTGACGGAACTCTCCCTCGACACTCGGCTGGATCGGAGTACGAGGGACGTCATCGAGCTGTACGTGTGTCAAGAACTCGGGGGCGTCGGAGTAACGGCGCCGGATCGGTCGGATCGCGAGGAGAACGTACGACTACTTCCTCTACGTTGTGATCGCTTCCGCTTCGGGTCTACAAGGGTATGTAGACAACACTCTCCCCTCTCGTTGCTATACATCACCATGATCTTGCGTGTGCGTGGGAAAATTTTGAAATTACTACGTTCCCCTACAAAGGCATCCGAGCCTAGGTTTTTCTATGGTTTGATGTTTTGCACGAGTAGAACACAAGTGAGTTGTGGGCGATACAAGTCATACTACCTACCAGCATGTCATACTTTGGTTCAGCGGTATTGTGAGATGAAGCGGCCCGACCGACATTACGCGTGACGCTTCGCGAGACTGGTTTCACCGCTACGAGCACTCGTTGCTTAAAGGTGACCGGTGGGTGCTGTCTCTCTCACTTTAGTTGAACCGAGTGTGGCTACGCCCGGTCCTTGAGAAGGTTAAACGAGTCTATTTGACGAAATATCGTTGTGGTTTTGATGCGTGGGTGAGACTGGTTCTTGCTTAAGCCCGTAGCAGCCACGTAAAATTTGCAACAACAAAGTAGAGGACGTCTAACTTGTTTTTGCAGGGCATGTTGTGATGTGATATGGTCAAGACGTGATGCTATATTTTATTGTATGAGATGATCATGTTTTGTAACGAAGTTATCGGCAATGGCAGGAGCCATATGGTTGTCGCTTTATTGTATGCAATGCAATCGCCTCGTAATGCTTTACTTTATCACTAAGCGGTAGCGATAGTCGTAGTAGCATAAGTTTGGCGGGGCGACAACGATGCTGCGATGGAGATCAAGGTGTCGCGCCGGTGGCGATGGTGATCATGGTGGTGCAACAAGATGGAGATCATGAAGCACAAGATGATGATGACCATATCATATCACTTATATTGATTTGCATGTGATGTTTATCCTTTTATGCATCTTATCTTGCTTTGATTGACGGTAGCATTATAAGATGATCTCTCACTAAATAATCAAGAAGTGTTCTCCCCGAGTATGCACCGTCGCCAAAGTTCGTCGTGCCCAGACACCACGTGATGATCGGGTGTGATAAGCTCTACGTCCATCTACAACGGGTGCAAGCCAGTTTTGCACACGCAGAATACTCAGGTTATACTTGACGAGCTTAGCATATGCAGATATGGCCTCGAACACGGAGACCGAAAGGTCGGCGTGAATCATATAGTAGATATGATCAACATAAGATGTTCACCATTGAAAACTACTCCATTTCACGTGATGATCGGTTATGGTTTAGTTGATTTGGATCACGTGATCACTTAGATGACTAGAGAGATGTTTTCTAAGTGGGAGTTCTTAAGTAATATGATTAATTGAACTTAAATTTATCATGAACTTAGTACTGATAGTATCTTGCTTGTTTATGTTTGATTGTAGATAGATGGCTCGTCTTTGTTGTTCCGTTGAATTTTAATGCGTTCCTTGAGAAAGCAAAGTTGAAAGATGATGGTAGCAATTACACGGATTGGGTCCGTAACGAGGATCATCCTCATTGCTGCCGTAAGAGCTACGTCTGGATGCACCGCTAGGTGACAGAACTCTTCTTTGGAGCAACGCCGGATGTTATGAGCGTCTGGCGAGCAAAGCGATGACTACTCTATAGTTCAGCAGCCATGCTTTACGGCTTAGAACCGGGACTTCAACGGCGTTTTGAGCGTCATGGAGCATATGAGATGTTCCAGAGTTGAAGTTAATATTCCAACAGAATGCCCGGATTGAGAGATATGAAGTCTCCAATAAGTTCTATAGCTGCAAGATGGAGGAGAACAGTTACATTAGTGAGCATATACTCAAAATGTCCGGGTACTACAATCACTTGACACAATTGGGAGTTAATCTTCCGGATGATTGTGTCATTGATAGAATTCTTCAATCACTGCCACCAAGCTACAAAGGCTTCGTGATGAACTATAATATGCAAGGGTTAGTAAAGACTATACCTGAGCTCTTCGCAATGCTAAAGGCTGCGGAGGTAGAAATCAAAAAGGAGCATCAAGTGTTGATGGTCAACAAGACCACTAGTTTCAAGAAGAAAGGCAAAGGGAAGAAGAAGGGGAATCTCAAGAAGAACAGCAAGCAAGTTGCTGCTCAGGAGAAGAAACCCAAGTCTGGCCCTAAACCTGAAATTGAGTGCTTCTCCGCAAGCGGATCGTCCTTTGAAGCGGAACTGCCCCAAGTATTTGGCGGATAAGAAGGATGGCAAGGTGAACAAAGGTATATGTGATATACATGTTATTGATGTGTACCTTACTAGAGCTCGTAGTAGCACTGGTATTTGATATGGTTACATTGCTAATATTTGCAACTCAAAGCAGGGACTACTGATTGCTTAACTCGGCAAAGGACGAGGTGACGATCTGCGTGGGAAATGGTTCCAAAGTCGATGTGATCGCGGTCGACACGCTACCTCTACATCTACCTTCGGGATTAGTTTTAGACCTAAATAATTGTTATTTGGTGCTGCGTTGAGCATGAACATTATATCTGGATCTTGTTTGATGCGAGACGGTTATTCATTTAAATCGAGAATAATGGTTGTTCTATTTATATGAGTAATATCTTTTATGGTCATGCACCCTTGAGGAATGGTCTATTTTGATGAATCTCGATAGTAATGATACACATGTTCATAATGTTGAAACCAAAAGATGCAGAGTTGATAATGAAAGTGCAACTTATTTGTGGCACTTGCCGTTTAGGTCATATCGGTGTAAAGCGCATGAAGAAACTCCATCTTGATGGACTTTTGGAGTCACTTGATTATGAATCACTTGGCACTTATGAACCGTGCCTCATGGGCAAGATGACTAGAACACCGTTCTCGGTACTATGGAGAGAGCAACAGATTTGTTGGAAATCATACATACAGATGTATGTGGTCCGATGAATGTTGAGGCTCGTGGCGGATATCGTTATTTTCTCACCTTCACAGATGACTTAAGCGGATATGGGTATATCTACTTAATGAAACATAAGTCTGAAACGTTTGAAAAGTTCAAAGAATTTCAGAGTGAAGTTGAAAATCATCGTAACAAGAAAATTAAGTTTCTACGATCTGATCGTGGAGGTGAATATTTGAGTTACGAGTTTGGTCTACATTTGAAACAATGCGGAATAGTTTAAGCAACTCCGCCACCCGAACACCACAGCGTAATGGTGTGTCCGAACGTCGTGTCGTACTTTACTAGATATGGTACGATCTATGATGTCTCTTACAGATTTACCGCTATCGTTTTGGGGTTATGCTCTAGAGACAGCCGCATTCACACTGAATAGAACACCGTCAAAATCCGTTGAGACGACACCTTATGAACTATGGTTTGGCAAGAAACCAAAGTTGTCGTTTCTTAAAGTTTGGGGATGCGATGCTTATGTGAAAAAGCTTCAACCTGATAAGCTCGAACCCAAATCGGAGAAATGTGTCTTCATAGGATACCCAAAGGAAACAGTTGGGTACACCTTCTATCACAGATCCAAAGGCAAGACATTCGTTGCTAAGAATGGATCCTTTCTAGAGAAGGAGTTTCTCTCGAAAGAAGTGAGTGGGAGGAAAGTGGAACTTGATGAGGTAATAGTACCTTCTCCCTTACTTGAAAGTAGTACGTCACAGAAACCAGTTTCTGAGACATCTGCACCAAGTAGCGAGGAAGTTGATGATGTTGATCATGAAACTCCAGATCAAGTTACTACGAACCTCGTAGATCAACGAGTAAGATCCGCACCGAGTGGTACGGTAATCCTGTTCTGGAAGTCATGCTACTAGATCATGATGAACCTACGAACTATGAAGAAGCGATGGTGAGCCCAGATTCCGCAAAATGGCTTGAGGCCATGAAATCTGAGATGGGATCCATGTATGAAAACAAAGTGTGGACTTTGGTTGACTTGCCCGAGGGAAGACAAGCAATAGAAAACAAGTGGATCTTCAAGAAGAAGACTGACGCTGACGGTAATATTACTGTCTATAAAGCTCGACTTGTCGCAAAAGGTTTTCGACAAGTTCAAGGGATTGACTACGATGAGACCTTCTCACCCGTAGCGATGCTTAAGTCCGTCCGAATCATGTTAGCGATTGCCGCATTTTATGATTATGAAATTTGGCAAATGGATGTAAAGACGCATTCTGAATGGATTTACGGAAGAAGAGTTGTATATGATGCAACCGAAGGTTTTATCGATCCAAAGGAGCTAACAAAGTATGCAAGCTCCAGCGATCCATATATGGACTGGTGCAAGCATCTCGAGTTGGAATAAACGCTTTGATAGTGTGATCAAAGCATTTGGGTTTGTCTGAGACTTTTGGAGAAGCTCAGATCTACAAGAAAGTGAGTGGGAGCTCAGTAGCATTTCGATCTTATATGTGGATGACATATTGCTGATCGGAAATGATATAGAATTTCTGGATAGCATAAAGGGATACTTGAATAAGAGTTTTTCAATGAAAGACCTCGGTGAAGCTGCTTACATATTGGGCATTAAGATCTATAGAGATAGATCAAGGCGCTTAATTGGACTTTCACAAAGCACATACCTTGACAAAGTTTTGAAGAAGTTCAAAATGGATCAAGCAAAGAAAGGGTTCTTGCCTGTGTTACAAGGTGTGAAGTTGAGTCGACTCAATGCCCCACCACTGCAGAAGATAGAGAGAAATGAAAGATGTTCCTATGCTTCAGCCATAGGCTCTATCATGTATGCAATGCTTGTGTACCGACCTGATGTATGCCTTGCTATAAGCCTAGCAGGAGGTACCAAAGTAATCCAGAGTGGATCATCGGACAGCGGTCAAGAACATCCCGAAATACCGAAAAGGACTAAGGATATGTTTCTCGTATATGGAGGTGACAAAGAGCTCATCGTAAACGGTTATGTTGATGCAAGCTTTGACACGATCCGACGATTCTAAATCACAAACCGGATAATGTATTTACACTAAGCGGAGGAGCTGTCGGTTGGTGCAGTTCTAAACAAAGCGTCGTGAAGGGATCTACATGTGAAGCGGAATACATAGCAGCTTCGAAGCAGCTAATGAAGGAGTCGGATGAAGGAGTTCATATCCGATCTAGGTGTCATACCTAGTGCATCGGGTCCAATGAAAATCTTCTGTGACAATCTCGGAGCTATTGCCTTAGCGAAGGAATCCAGATTTCACAAGAGGACCAAGCACATCAAGAGACGCTTCAATTCCATCCGGACTTAGTCCAGATCGAGACATAGAGATTTGCAAGATACATACGGATCTGAATGTTGCGACCCGTTGACTAAGCCTCTTCCACGAGCAAAACATGATCAGCACCAAGACTCCATGGGTGTTAGAATCATTACTATGTAATCTAGATTATTGACTCTAGTGCAAGTGGGAGATCAAGGAAATATGCCCTAGAGGCAATAATAAAGTTATTATTTATTTCCTTATTTCATGATAAATGTTTATCATTCATGCTAGAATTGTATTAACCGGAAACATGATACATGTGTGAATGCATAGACAAAACAACATGTCACTAGTATGCCTCTACTAGACTAGCTTGTTAATCAAAGATGGTTATGTTTCCTAACCATGAACAAAGGAGTTGTTATTTGATTAATGAGGTCACATCATTAGTAGAATGATCTGATTGACATGACCCATTCCCTTAGCTTAGCACACGATCGCTTAGTATGTTGCTACTGCTTTTATCCATGACATATACATGTTCCTGTAACTATGAGATTATGCAACTCCGTTTACGGAGGAACACTTTGGTGCTACCAAACGTCACAACGAATCGGGTGATTATAAAGGAGTACTACAGGTGTCTCCAAAGGCGTATGTTGGGTTGGCGTATTTGAGATTAGGTTTTGTCACTCCGATAGTCGGAGAGGTATCTCTGGGCCCTCTCGGTAATGCACATCACTCAAGCCTTGCAAGCACTACAACTAATGAGTTAGTTGTGAGATGATGTATTACGGAACGAGTAAAGAGACTTGCCGTGCGAGATTGAACTAGGTATTGGATACCGACGATCGAATCTCGGGCAAGTAACATACCGATGACAAAGGGAACAACGTATGTTGTTATGCGGTCTGACCGACAAAGATCTTCGTAGAATATGTAGGAACCAATATGGGCATCCAGGTCCGCTGTTGGTTATTGACCGTGAATGGTTCTAGGTCATGTCTACATTGTTCTCGAACCGTAGGGTCCGCACGCTTAAGGTTTCGATGGCGATGCTTATTATGAGTTTATGTATTTTGATGTACCAAGGAGTTCGGAGTCCGGATGTGATCACGGACATGACGAGGAGTCTCGGAATGGTCGAGACATAAAGATTGATATATTGGAAGCCTATATTTGGAGTTCGAATGGTTCCGGCGGCGGAATTTATGGAGTACCGGAGGTTACCGGAACCACCGGGAGGTAAATGGGCCTCGATGGGCCTTAGTGGAAAGGAGGAGGGCAGCCCAAGGCTGGCACGCCCCCCCTTCCCTAGTCCTACTAGGACTAGGAGAAGGGGCCGCCCTCTCTCTCTTTCCCCCAGGAATCCTAGTCCAACTAGGATTGGGGGAATCCTACTCCCGGAGGGAGTAGGACTCCTTGGCGCCAAGCTTGGCCGGCCGCCCCTCCCCTTGGCTCCTTTATATCACGGGGCAGGGGGCACTTTGGAACACACAAGTTGATCGTGAGATCGTTCCTTAGCCGTGTCGGTGCCCCCCTCCACCATATTCCACCTCGGTTATACTGTCATGAAGCTTAGGCGAAGCCCTGCGCCGTGAAACATCAAGATCGTCACCACGCCGTCGTCTTGACGGAACTCTCCCTCGACACTCGGCTGGATCGAGTACGAGGGACGTCATCGAGCTGTACGTGTGTCAAGAACTCGGGGCGCCGGAGTAACGGCGCGGGATCGGTCGGATCGCGAGGAGAACGTCGACTACTTCCTCTACGTTGTGATCGCTTCGCCGGGTCTACAAGGGTATGTAGACAACACTCTCCCCTCTCGTTGCTATACATCACCATGATCTTGCGTGTGCGTAGGAAAATTTTTGAAATTACTACGTTCCCCTACAGGTAGAAGAGGTGGCAGGGCTGGCGCCCGGTCAGGTGGCAGATTTGAAGCTGACAGAAGCTACTATCCGGCAAACAACCCAAAAGAAAAAACACGAGAGGAGGAAGAAGAGGAGGACAGGGAGAGGGAAGAGGATGTTGACATGGATGATACCAATAGGAAGAGGATTTCAGCGGGGCACTGCATGGCAACCTACCGAACCCATCAGCCGCGAGCGCAGAAGGCCTGGAGCTGGCCATCGTGGCATCTGCAAGTGCGGGGGTGAGCCCGCTTCCTACCATAGATCTCAAGAGGTCAAGGCTTAATGGCGAAGACAAAGAAGCTTCAACTTCAATGGTGAAAAACTTGGCGGGCTCCTTCGAGGAGCGCCGCCATGCCCAATGAGTGCCTTATGTTGGAACTGCCGTGGCGCGGGCAAACCTGCGGCAGTCCGTGAGCTTCGTGAGTTCGCGAGAAAGTTTGCCCCTACCGTGCTTGGAGTTGTGGAGACTCAAATCGCCGGTGCACGTGTAGAAGCTCTAGCAAGTACTTTAGGTTATGAAAATTCTTATGCAATAAGTAGCTAGGGAAGAAGTGGTGGAATTGGAATTTTTTGGAATAATTCAAGCAATATTGAGATCTTGGGTGATTCTTGCTATCATATTGATGCCAAAGTGCAGGTGGAAGGTCAGGTACCATGGCGTTTTACAGTTATATACGGGGAAGCGCAAACAAACCTTAGGCATCAGACTTGGGATCTGTTAAAAGGAATATCAACTTTGATTGATTTGCCATGGTTATGTATGGGGATTTCAACGAAGTTCTACATCCGGATGAACACCAAGGAGTAGCTAATCGCAGTAATGCACAAATACAAGCCTTCCGGGAAGCGGTTGATGTTTGCATGCTCGTGGACTTAGGCCATCAGGGTCGTTTCTGGACTTTCGAAAAAAGAGTGGCGGGGGGGTCTTACACTCGAGTCAGGCTAGATCGCGCGCTGGCGACTCCTAGCTGGTGCGCGCGGTTCCCGCTAGCTACCCTAAGCCACCACTCGGCTGCATCGTCGGATCATGGTCCGATCTTACTTCAGTTTGATAACATAGAACCAGGCATATCGGCTCCGAAAGCTTTCCGCTATGAAGTAATGTGGGAGAAGAACGAGGAATGGCAGCAGAACATCTCGGCGCAGTGGAATGTGGTCTCACCTGGTTATGGCGTCGGTGACTTCCGGGACAAGCTACTGCGTATATCCCAAGATATCACATCGTGGAGTAGGGACTCTTTTGGTAGTGTGAGGAAGGAGATAAAGGATTTAAATCGTCAACTACAGCAGCTGCGTGATGACCCAGCCCGATCATGGCCCGTTCATTTGGAGATCAAGATTTGTGATAGACTGGTCGAGTTATACCACAGGGAGGAGATAATGTGGCGCCAGCGATCTCGGTTACAATGGCTGACCGAGGGTGACTGAGGGAGTCCTGGACTAGGGGGTGTCCGGATAGCCGGACTATCAATATCCGCCGGACTCCCAGACTACGAAGATAGAAGATTGAAGACTCCGGCTCGTGTCCGGAAGGTACTTTACTTGGCGTGGAAGGCAAGCTTGGCAATCTGGATATGTAGATCTCCTACCATTGTAACCGACTCTGTAACCCTAGCCTCTCCGGTGTCTATATAAACCGGAGGGCTTTAGTCTGTGAGACACAACATTACATCTCAACAATCATACCATAGGCTAGCTTCTAGGGTTTAGCCTCATTGATCTCGTGGTAGATCTACTCTTGTACTACCCATATCATCAATATTAATCAAGCGGGGCGTAGGGTATTACCTCCATCGAGAGGGCCTGAACACAGGTAAAACATTGTGTCCCTCGTCTCCTGTTACCATCCGCCTAGACGCACGATTCGGGACCCCTACCCGAGATCCGCGGTTTGACACCGACATTGGTGCTTTCATTGAGAGTTCCTCGTCGTCACCAATAGGCTCGATGGCATCTTCAACCTTCAACGCTGTCGGGGTGAGACTTTTCTCCCGAACAGATCTTCGATTCGGCGGCTTTGCATGCGGTCCAACTCTCTTGGCCATCCGAGCAGATCGAAGCTACGCACCTGGCCGTCAGTCGATTCGAAGCCTTTAAACTTCACGGCCGATGACGCGGAGACTTGATCTTGACGGACTCGAGCCACATAGCAAGCGCCGCCGACTGCGACGATGGGCATGATCTAGCTCTGCCGCGGACGGTGCTTTGGTGGCGCGACTTGAATCCGCCCGGCTACTTGCGGAGCCGATTGCCCATGACGAGGGTCGGTGGATAGACGCCGCCGGGGCTTCAACATCTACGGCGATGGGCGAATACCAATCTTGTCCCTGTGAAACTTCGTGATCCCGAGGCGCCGGACTCCTCGCGGACTCGAGCCTCCAGCGCCCGCCAATCAAGCGAGATTGGGCACGGTTATGGAATTCACCGCCGCGGACATCTTTCAACACTCGCCTTTTGGCGATATCCTGAATTCCTGAAGCATCTCTCGCTATCGGAGAATCTGGCGGACTATGGCGGGGCGGTTGGAGTTCGGACGACGAAGAAATTCGAGCCCACCCACCACCCACTTTGTAGCCACTATCGAGGATCTAACCGACATGCTAGACTACGACTCGAGGACATCGGCGCTATGGACGATGATGCCGAGAGGCGATCGAGACCCAGCGCCCACGGACACCGGAAGGCCACCTCGTCATCTGACGTCTACATGGTGGATACCCCAAAGGAAGGGATGGCGAAAAACAGCGGAGGAAGATTCTTTGAAGAAGCAGCCTAAGCGCCGGCGTCGGGCGCCGCTCTAAATCCCGCCATAACAAGAATGGAGAATCCGCACGGAGACAATAACACTCGGAGAGTGCGAAGACGATCCCCTCCTGCAAGACTCAGCGTGGGAGGGCGTGAAAGCAAGCCCTCACGACAGGCGGCGGGCGAAGGGGTTGAGGATGATAACTATATGCCTCCCTCCGAAGACGAAGCGAGCCTCAACGATGATGAATTCGTCATACCCGAGGATCCCGTCGAACAAGAGCGCTTTAGGCGCAGGCTCATAGCCACGGCAAATAGCCTAAAGAAAAAGCAGCAACAGCTTCAAGCCGATCAAGATCTGCTAGCCGATCGATGGACCGAGGTCCTCGCGGCCGAAGAGCATAAACTCGAACTCACCTCCAAAAGTTACCCAAGACGCAAGCTGCTCCCCCGATTAGAGGAGGAAGCATACATACCTTTATCACCAGCGCACGACATGGCTGACCGACCGCCCCGTGGTCGCGACAGAGAGGCATTCAAAGCCCCAGCCAAGACCGTACCCCGACATCGATCCAGGAGTACGAAGCCAAAAGGGAACGTGCCGGACTTGCGAGACATCTTGGAGGACAAAGCAAGGCAATCCAGATCCATCTATGGATCACGTGGGTGCCCTACGACCCACGATTTAATACCGTCGCGCGGACATAACGCCCGGTTGGGCGAACACAGCAGACAGCGCTCCCTCGAGCTGCGTCGCGATATTGCTCAATACAGGGGCGCCGCACACCCGTTATGTTTCACGGATGAAGTAATGGATCATCAGATCCCCGAAGGGTTCAAACCCGTCAACATCGAATCTTACGATGGTACAACAGACCCCGCAGTGTGGATCGAAGATTATCTTCTCCACATCCATATGGCCCGCGGCGACGATCTGCACGCCATCAAATATCTCCCGCTCAAGCTTAAAGGACCAGCTCGGCATTTGCTTAACAGCCTGCCCGCAGAGTCGATTGGGTGTTGGGAAGACACGGAGGCGCGTTCCTTGATAACTTCAAAGGTACATACGTGCGACCACCGACGCCGATGACCTAAGCCACATTATTCAGCAGCAGACGAATCGGCGGACAGTTACGACACGGTTCTTGGCGAAGAAAAATCAAATCGCCGATTGTCCGGATGCGGAGGCCCTCGCAGCCTTCAAACACAACATCCGGACGAATGGCTAGCCCGCACACAGGGCAGGAGAAGCCGAAATCCATGGCAGCCCTCACATCGTTAATGACCCGCTTTTGCGCGGGAGAGGATAGCTCGCTAGCCCGCAGCAATAATCTCCGCAAAAATTCTGGCAGCCCGGACTCAAAAGACAATCACGGCAGGTCACGTCGAATCAAAAACAAACGCCGTACTAACGGCGACGACAAAGAGGATACGGCAGTCAATGCCGGATTCCGAGGCTCCAAACCCGGTCAACGGAAGAAGCCATTTAAAAGAACAACTCCGGGCCCGTCCAATCTGGACAAAATACTCGACCGCTCATGCCAGATACATGGCACCCCCGAAAAGCCAGCTAATCACACCAATAGAGATTGTTGGGTGTTCAGGCAGGCTGGCAAGTTAATTGCCGAACACAATGACAAGGGGCTAAATAGCGACGACGAGGAAGAGACCCGGCCGCCGAACAACAAAGGACAGAAGGGTTTCCCCCCGCAAGTGCGGACGGTGAATATGATTTACGCGACCCATATACCCAAGAGGGAGAGGAAGCGCGCACTACGGGACGTCTATGCGATGGAGCCAGTCGCCCCAAAGTTCAATCCATGGTCCTCATGTCCGATCACCTTTGATCGACGAGACCATCCGACTAGCATACGCTATGGCGGATTCGCCGCATTGGTCCTAGACCCAATCGTCGATGGATTTCACCTCACAAGAGTCCCGATGGACGGCGGCGGCAACTGAACCTGCTTTACCGGAGACACAAGATGCGCAAAATGGGCATAGACCCATCCAGATCAAGCCTACTAAGACAACCTTCAAAGGTGTCATCCCGTGAGTGGAAGCCAATCATGACAGCTCCGTCACACCGAAGTGGTCTTCGGATCCCGGATAATTTCGAAGCGAAGAGTTAATCTTCGATATAGTCCCGTTCAGTGGCGGCTATCACGCCTGCTTTCGGACGAACCGCGTTTGCAAAGTTCAACGCAGTGCCGCATTATGCATACCTAAAGCTCAAGATGCCAGGCCCTCGCAGAGTTATCACGGTCAATGGGAATACGGAACGCTCCCTCCGAACGGAGGAACATACAGCGGCTCTCGCGGCAGAAGTATAGAGCAGCCTTCTACGGCAATTCTCTAGTCCGGCAATTAAAAAGCCGGATGCATCAAAGCGCGCCCGGAGCAATACTAACCAAGACCACCTGGCGCGATCGGAGCACGCGTAGCAATGCGGCCCCCACCCTCGCCCGCGTATGATCACAAGAATAACACTCCGCGTACATCATTACGCTTTGGAGATACCATGGGCGCAGGGGAGGGGCTTAACCTCAAGGATTGAAGAGTGCGGCTCGACCGCACCAGGGGCTCGTACTAGCGCCCCCCTTGGTTTTATTTTTTATCTTTTCTTTTTATATATGCAGGACTCTACCAAATAGAGGCCCTGCCCGACGGCGAACTTGCCGAACTCACGATACAACAGTCAGGGATTAAAGAAGGCCGCGACGAACACTCAGGTGGTCTCCGTTACGAGCATTAAATTCACTTACATACACCAAGTCTGCAGCTTATCCCTGGAGGGGGACATGTTAATTTAGTCCGAATCCCTTGCTTACCGCACTATTTGTATCGACCGCTTTATTAGCAGACCTTCTTTCATAAATAACGCAGCACTTCCTTTTTGCAAGTTTATTACCTTTTCATGGCAATTACGTTATCCTTTACAAATGTTCATTATATGACATATTGCACCCGTATATTTTGGTACGGCCGAATACACCAGGGGCTTCTGTTCCCCATATTACGGTGTGATTAAGTCCGAACACTTTCACAAGTGCGGCACCCCGAACTTATAGCATTATATGAATCAGCTCCGAATCATGTCTTGGGTCAATAGTTGGGTTTTCCCGGCTCCTATGTTTTGGTACCTTACATTCCGTTCCGTCAGCTAAGGTAGCACTAGGAGAACCACTGCGATTGCGCCCCGATTGAGCCGGGTTAACGCCTCAGTGGAGAAAGCTAAAACTGACTGGCATGATAAGGCGAGAGACTGGTCGCTGTTCGAGAGGTCTTTTCGGTCCCTAAAGACTCATGCCGCTTGAGCGAAGTTCGGATGATGTCCGACGAAGGCGTGGATAGCGCCCGGATTCGGTCTTCGAATACCGAGGGCTTCACCAAATTTAAAATTATAGAATTCTATGGCTAAGTGAGAGTGTTCAAGCATTATAAGTCCGGTCGCCTTGTTAAATGCGTGTTGGCGCCTCCTAGATGGACCCAAAGATGGGAACAAGAGTGCTCAAGTTTATCACGAACACCCCAAAGACTGTGGCTTGGGGGTCAAGCCAACGACTTGCCATCTCTCAGATTTAACAAACGGCCGCACAGAAGGTAATATTTTAAATTCAACAAAGCGTTGCTCATGGCGCATATAAACAAAATTCTCAGCGCACAGGATAAATATATAGCGAGTTCACTCAAGAATTACATTAAGGGGGCACTCATCCGCAATATCGCGGGCTCCCTTCAGGACAACTTTATAATATCGCTCCGGCGTACGGTGCCCCTTGCCCGGCGGCGGCGTATCCGTGAGAAGCTTCTCCGCATCCAGCTTGCCCCATTGCACCTTTATGCGGGCAAGGGCCCGACGAGCACCTTCAATGCAGGCGGAGCGCTTGATCACATCCAGCTGGGGCATGCATCCACCAGCCGCCGCACTAGGCCAAATTAGCTGCTGGCATGGCTCGCCCAACCCACGGCCGGACCGTGAGGCCCTTCATGGCCTCCTCGGCTACCTTGTGGAGTTCAACCAGCTGCTTCAACTGGTCGCTTGGGGGCACGGATGGCGGCCTCGGCAGATTGAGACCGAAGACCTTCTCCGTTGAGCTCCCTCCTCGCCACGATAAGCGGCGGCATCGACGACCTCGCGGCAGATCTGCAAACGCCCAGAGAGCTCCGAATTCGTAAGTATCCGGTAATTTACATTAACATGCTTGCTCTGCATGAAAAACGCCTTACCCGCCGCTATCTTCCTCATGTCCTCTACTTCCATATGGGCCTTCTGGGCCTCGACCTTGGCGGACTCGGCCCTATCGACAGCCGAGGCAAGCTCGGACTCTCGAGTCTTGGAGTCATGCTCCAAGCTCTCATGTTTTTTCATGAGAGCCTGGAGCTCTTGCCGAGCTTCCGCCACCAGCGCCGCTTGCTTTTCTCGCTCAGCCCGTTCTGTGGCCGCATTGCGTTCGGCCACGGACACGGCATTCTTCAGGGCTGCCACCTCGTTAGTGGCCCCTGCATTACATATATCATCCTGGTTAATCTTGTTTGCAACCAAAACCCTTTTCTGTAAGGTACCTATTTAAAGGGGTGTTATTTACCTTCTTTTTCCTTGAGCTGCCTCTTGGCGTGGCCGAGCTCTTGCTCCGACCGCTCAAGATCCTTCTTAAGCGCCTCCACCTCCGCCATTAACGCGGCAGAGGTCAACAGCGCAGCCTGCAAACCCATATCGACATATTTTTTAACAACCCTGCGTATATCTTGTTAGATCCTTAGTCCGCTTTTCCTTCGAACACGGACTAAGCATCGAAACTCTGTCTATGCGGTATTATATTACTTAATTTTAACCATTCTTACCTCAAAGCATGTTAGAAGGCTGTTGCAGGCTTGGTCAACCCGCCTTCATGAAGGACCTTCTCAATCACCGCACTCATGAGAGTGCGGTGTTCTTCGATGGGCGCCTTTGGCGCCTCCGGCAGGTGTCCGGTGCCTCGGTTGGCCGGAGGCCGCCGGCGTCACGGTCCTGCCCCTCTTTCGAGGGGGCTGCTTGCCGGACCCTGGAACCGCTACGGGTTCCGGAGTAGAGTCCGGCACAAAGTCCGGGGGGCTGCCTGACGGCGCCTCCGGAGCCTCCTCCTGGCGCGTCCCCCTGTGGGATTCCGCCTCGTCGTCCTCGGCGCGTGGGGTAGAGGCAGTCGGGATGGAATTTACATCCGACGGCGCCAACGACCCGCTCATCGAGTCGGGAAAGTCGTCACCGGCCGGACTAAGGGAACAATGCGGCATTAGAAGGACACTGCGTGACATACTATAATACGGCATATGAATAATCCGAATACTTACGTTCTTGCCGGACGCCGGGCCCTTGGGGGCCACTCTTCCTCGCCAACACTGATGTTGGCGAAACTGTCCGGGGGGATAGTTCTCCCCCTCTTGGACCCTTCGGCCGCCCCGATTGGGGAGGCCTTCCTCTTCTTCTCTCCCTCCTCCGGGAGAGAGTACTCCTCCTCCTCCTTGTCTTCAGGGGAGGAGTCCTCGTCGTCGTCGTCAGACGCTTGATTGCGGGAACTCTTTCGAGTCCCCGCGGCCACCTTCTTGGCCTTCTTCTCCGGCACCACGTATGGTGCCGGGACCAGCAGCCTTGCTAAATGGGCGTTCACTGGTTCTTCTGGCATGGGAGCCGGGCTGATGAGCAGCTCGGCCTTCTCCATCCATTCCTGTCAAAGGAAGGGGCCGATTAAAAACCTCGCTAGAGTCAATCTAATTACTACAAGTGTCCCGTAATGGGGTCGAATCACTTACCCCGTCAAACGGAGACTGCAGGCTGAATCCGCGGTCTTCGGTCACGGATGCGGGCGCATCGGCGCTCTTGAACAGCACCCTCCAGGCACCTTCGTACGTTGTGTCGAAGAGCCCGCTCAACGTCTGGTGCTGTTCCGGATTAAACTCCCACAGATTAAATGCCCTCTCTTGGCATGGGAGAATCCGCCGAGGAGCATGACTGGACCACGCCGACGAGCCGGAGCCCATTGCTCACCAGCTTCTTGATGCAGGTTCAAGTCCGGTCACCTCCACGGGTCGCCCCACTACAAGCCCTTCTCTTTCCGGAGGTGAGCTGCATGGGGATTCCAGATCTAAATTGGGGCCGCCGCCCATGTAGGCTCGCGGCTCGGTGATATAGAACCACCCGATTGCCACCCTTGACGGAGTCCACGAATGTCCCTTCTAGCCAAGGGACGTTGGGCAACTGCCCAACATAGCGCCTCCGCATTCCGCTTATGCCCCTTCACAACCTTGACTTGACGTTGAAGGTCTTGAGCCACAGCGAAGTGGGGCGGATGCGAGAAAGGCCTCGCACCGACGATAAACGCCGAGATGTTGAGGACGAAATTCGGCGCCAGATCGTGGAAATCCAGGCCGTAGTAGAACATGATCCCCCGGACGAATGGATGGAGCGGGAAGCCCAGTCCGCGGAGGAAGTGGGGAAGGAAAACAACCCTATCGTGAGGTCCTGGGGTCGGAACGAGCTGCCCTGCGTCGGGCAGCCGATGCGCGATGTTTCCGTAAAGGTATCCGGCGTCGCGCATCTTGGTGATGTCCTCCTCCTTGGCGATGGAGGCCATCCACTTGCCTCCCCCTCCGGACATGTTCGGAGAAGGGTCGAGGCGGAATGCGCGAGCTTGAGCGTTGGAGCTTGGGTTCGCGGGGATGGATGGGCAAAGGAGGAAGAAGGCGTAGGTGAGAAGGTAAATCCTTATCCCTTATATATAGGCAGACAAAACTATGCGTCCCTCACCGGCCTGATAAAACTCGCTTATCTCCCAAGCGCCACCATCAATGGCATGGTTGGGTTACTCACGCACGTATTGATGAGAATCCCGGAAAAAGGGGAACACGATCTACGCTTGACGGGGCGTGCCAAAAACCGCTTAAGCTAAACGTCTTTGAAGTGGAACAAGAATTCAACAAAGGCTTGGTGCGGTGTGATGTCATGCCGCATAATACGTCGGCCAGATTGGATCGGTGTATATGTTTTATTCTCTCTACGTTTGGAATTTGGAAATTATTTTGCAGAGCCAGACACTATCTTGGTGTTCATTATCTTCTCCGGATTATTCAAGGGAGGAACCCGCCTTGCAATGCCGAACATTATGCACGCCGGACTTATCGCCATTGAAGACTGGTTCGAGGGCTACCGAGGAGTCTGGACTAGGGGTGTCCGGATAGCGGACTATCAATATCCGCCGGACTCCCGGACTACGAAGATAGAAGATTGAAGACTCGGCTCGTGTCCCAAGGTACTTTACTTGGCGTGGAAGGCAAGCTTGGCAATCTGGATATGTAGATCTCCTACCATTGTAACCGACTACTGTAATAACCCTAGCCTCTCCGGTGTCTATATAAACCGGAGGGCTTTAGTCTAGAGGACACAACATTACATCTCAACAATCATACCATAGGCTAGCTTCTAGGGTTTAGCCTCATTGATCTCGTGGTAGATCTACTCTTGTACTACCCATATCATCAATATTAATCAAGCGGGGCGTGGGTATTACCTCCATCGAGAGGGCTCGAACACAGGTAAAAACATTGTGTCCCTCGTCTCCTGTTACCATCCGCCTAGACGCACAGTTCGGGACCCCCTACCCGAGATCCGCCGGTTTTGACACCGACAGTGACCGAAACACAAGGTTCTTTCATATGAGGGCGAGTATGAGATGGAAGAAGAAGATGATTAAAGCGCTTTCTAACTCCCTTGGAATATACACGGAGGATCCTGTGGAGTTGAAGGCGACGGTGGTAGATTTTTATAAATCATTATACACTTCGGAAGGGGTGCACGGTATAGATGAGGTCCTGAGACATGTACCACGCAAAGTTACACCTGAGATGAACGAATCACTGTGCGCGCCATACTCAAGAGAAGAAGTGAAAAGTGCGCTTTTTCAGATGTTTCCCACAAAGGCACCAGGGCCCGATGGGTTTCCAGCACATTTTTATCAGAGCACTGGGATCTGTGTGGAGATGAAGTAACTTCTGTGGTCTTGAGAATAATCAGGGGAGAAGAAAGTCCGGAAAGTATCAACGATATACGGTCATTGTCTTGATCCCAAAGGTAATGAACCCGTCTCAGCTGTCTCAATTCCGGCCTATCAGCCTATGCGATGTGCTATATAAGATCGCCTCCAAGGTAGTGGCCAATAGACTGAAGGTGGTCCTTCCAGAGATCATATCAGAGGAGCAATCAGCTTTTGTACTAGGTAGACTCATAACTGATAACATTATCTGTGCTTATGAATGCCTTCATTTCATGAAGAGGACAGGTCCAAATCAAATAGCTATTGTGCGGTCAAGCTTGATATGATGAAGGCCTATGACAGATTAGAGTGGGATTATTTGGAAGCAATCACATGCAAAAGATTGGGATCGGTTTGGGTTTTCACTTCCGAGACTTCATCCAGTTTCTTGGGCTAAAGATATCTTGCTTGATGACATGTTTTCTGATGACACAAGGTGCAAGATTATTACCATTATGCACTCCATATGGACCTCACGGAACCACTGGACACATGACAGGGATGGATATGACCCTGTTCAGGCGATCAAATGGGTGCATGAATCGTTGACAATACTGGAATTGCCAGTAAGTAAGTCGAAGCTTTCTCCCATGCAGTGTTGGCGACCACCGGACGCGGGGTGGGTGACAATCAACACAGACGGTGCGATCAATTCTGACGCTATGAAAGGTGGAGCAGGTGGCGTTGCTCGCTCGCACCTAGCGTTTCTAGCAGCATGAAGCAAGCCACTGCCCAGCGTGACAGATCCCTTCATCGCCGAGCTCAAAGCATT
Organism: Aegilops speltoides; assembly: GCA_021437245.1. Taxonomy (NCBI): domain Eukaryota; kingdom Viridiplantae; phylum Streptophyta; class Magnoliopsida; order Poales; family Poaceae; genus Aegilops; species Aegilops speltoides. The sequence continues at coordinate 377,142,148 of CM038141.1, forward strand.
CCGGGAGGGAGTGATCTTCGCCAACCTCCGTGGATATTCACATGTGACCATGCAGGTCGACTGCCTTGAGTTAGTCAACCTATGGCACTCGCGAGACAATACGCGGTCTATTGCCTCGCCCATCCTTTCAGAACTAGGTGATATGATAACCAGTTTTGCTTCCTTCTCTGTCATTCATGTCGGAAGGACTATCAATCAACCGGCTCATCTATGTGCCCAGCGAGCTGGTGCCCAAGATGGAACGGAGAGCTGGCTCGATGTGAGCCCTAGTTTCCTCATTAGTAGCCTACGGGCGGATTGTAATCGACTACTAGTTCATTAATAAAGCTCCCTAGTTCGATGAAAAAAAACGACGGATGGACGGACCCGGCCGGCCTTTTCAGTGGCTGGCCACTCGAGCAGAGGGAGTGGTGGTTGCTTTCAGGGAAGCAGGAAAGTCAAGCCCTGGAAAATAATCATCAAGCAAAGATACTGAACGGGCCTAGATTGCGTGTCACGTCGCGAGTTCGAGCCATCGTTTGTTTAGAGTTACTTTGCGCGAGGCGTTCAAACCAGAGGGGCTTTTGGGCTTTTGGCATCGGCAGCAAGTTGTTGATTGCGGGCGGAGACTTGACTTGGACAAGCAAGGTCTGTGGGGAGATGGATTAAGACTTGAGCGCCAACAGTGCTTCGTATAATATCACCACCTTTTCATTTTCATATTTATTCTGTTCTCCCTTGGAATCTTACGACGATTGTCGTCCCTCAATCAAAGCTGAGCCATGTTTTCCTTGCGGCACGCGGGTGACAGGACATAGGAAGGGGCTAACTTTTGCACTCATCATGCAAAGGTTAAGCAACCTCAAAATGGAAATTCAGAGGTCAAGCAAAAACGTGATAGAAGTTGAAGCAGAATCCTCCGGTGGCCAAATCAAACGGGTTTCTAATCAACACGATCCCAGATGCTTAAGATATAGTAACCAGTAGTATTGATTTGATAAGAACGGGCCATAATACTAGAAGCACACACACAAGAAAGGAAGGACGGATCGGACCATAATACTTGCTGATCCGTCACTCCTTTTTACAGTACCATACCATACACGAGCACACAACCAAACCCAAGCAAGCAGCAGCACATAACCTGAAGACCTGACTATGATCGACCAGACATGCTCGAGGAGATGAAGACGCAGCAGAAACATATCGGGAGGTCGCACTAAAAAACCTTGGCAAGCCCCCCGAGATGCTAGCAGCTGAGGCTTCACCACCAACCAGCAGCAGGAAGAAGATCACGGAGACGGACCCAGCTCAAGACGCAGAAACTAGGGATGGAGAGACCAGTTGCTACCTCAAATAAGGCAACTGAATCCGCCCACCACTGACGCTGACGCGACGGAAATTTAACAATACCGGCAGTAGTATTTTGCTCCGGCCTCTGCTGCGCGCACTAAAATGAGCACAGAGTAGCAACAGAGGACGAGATCGACGAGGCAAGGAGAGCACACCGAGCGAGCGGGTGGAGGAGAACGGGGGCGGTTCACTTGGCGTCGGCGTCGCCGGCGGCCGGGAGACCGCCGCCGCCGCCGCCGGCCCCGTTCTTGTCGGCGCGGACGAGCCCGGCGGCCAGGTGTAACGCCCCGACACACCCGCCGGTGGTCGTTACTCTGGCGGGATCTAGATCGGCCCGGATCAATCTTAGTCTTTTTTCACGCACTTTGTCCTCACTGCGCGCACCCGGAGCAACTTCGGTCGGTCACCCATCTCAAACTACTCCAAGTCGAGCACGCTTAACTTTGGAGTTCGTCCGAATGGGCTCCGGAAAAGAAGGAATTCTTATTGATATGAGTAGTCTATCATCCCTAATAAGCCGTGCTATTACACCAGTCGGCTACCACGGCGATCGCGTCCTTGATGATCTTCCTTGATCTCGCCACGCCGGCGCGACGTGCTTCCGTCGGCGCCTTTTTGCCGCCGAAACCGGCCTCTCTCCCGCCATGGCATCGCCGAGCTTGAGCTGGTAGCCCTTGGTGGCCATTCTTCCCATGGGAGGAGAAGAGGAGGAGAGGTTGGTGGATTGTTTTGCCGTCGAGGTGGGTATCCTCCACGCCGCGATCCGAGACCGTTAAATAGACGGCTGTGTCGTGGGCGAGAGAGCGAGCGATGGCGGAAAAAAGAGAGAGATGGCGGGTCCCAAAGCGCGCTCGGGCATGGGACCCAAAAGCGTATACGGCGGGCTCGGGCTTACTGGCCACGAGCTCGCGCGTCTCAGTGACAGGTGGGGTAGCCAGGTGGCAAGTGGGGACGTGCCAGTGACTCGGCAGAGAGCGTCCACATCTAAATTTTTGGACGGTCGATTGTGGGCCCGCCTTGTACTTTCTATGCTGGGCGCTGCTGCTAGTGGCAAGTCTGCACGGCTTGGCTGGCTTGGATGGCAAGTCGGTAGTGAAAGGTTTCTCGAAGGAGGCAAGTCGTCACTTGCTGATATTGCGAGTGATCGTAGCAGATCAAAGTCTGCGGGATCGATCCGCGGCTTCATGTGCAGATGTGCTTTCGCTTTTCTTGTCACCAAGTGATAGCTTGAGCTGTTGATGGGGATGGGGCGGCTGGCCGAATGGCGCATCGGAAGCGGAAAGGCGCGTTCACATTACACATTAGTAGCTGCGATTAGATAAGGGCACAAGGCGATAAGACCCCAATGAAGACCTGCAAATTTTGTTCTCACCACTGTTTGTACTAACCGAACAAAATTCATGCTAACACGACGGATTCTATCAAAGTTCGTATAGAAAATAGTACTTCCTCCGAAAACAAATATAAGAACGCGATACGACTAAATGCTCTTATATTTCTTTACAGAGGAAGTATAAATAATCCATACATACCATCAAAGATCGTGTCCTTTTCGTCCTCGGCACTGCAAGCATTTCATCCACAAGTTAAGCAATGAGAATGCTTAGGTTAGAACATCTACAGTCGGACCTCTCATACCCACCTCATATGCCTGGGCGGGGCGCCCGGTCATTGACCGGTCACGTATTTTTTTATCTAGACAGACGCCTCAAAAGGGCCTTAAACGTCCGGGCTGACCGGCACCCCCCATATCCAGCCCAAAACGGGGCGGATATGGGGCGCTAAGCGAGCTGTCATGTCGGATGATGAAGGGTCCCACCAAAACGCCTCAAACCCGTGCGTCCGGCTCGTTTCTCCGTCGGACCGGTGGCGCCAGCGACGCAGCTTTTCCGGGGTCACGATCGCATCGCCTTCGCTATTTAAGTCGACCAGTGGCATCGAAACTTTATCATCCATCCACATTTTCCTCCCCCTGTCAGCCGCCACCAACACTATTCACTCCACCCGTCTGACACAGTTTAGTTTGTGAAATAGTCAATTGAGTGAAATGTCGGGCACTACATGAAAGGGTCAATTGAGTGAAAATTTTCAAACACAGTTTAGTTTGTGAAATAGTTTTACCCATAGGTTAGATTTGTCATTTCTGCCCCTGGGCGGGCACCGCCGTCCTCCCACGTGTAGTAGGGCGGCGTCCCGACGGTACGGCACAGGAGCTTGCACGTCTCAATGACGAAGTGGGGACGTGTCAGTGACTCGGTACGATGCTTGGACGCCCAAATTTCGGTCAATCGATATGTGGGCCCGCGGCGTACTTTCCACGTAGTACGTAGTACATGCCCACTTGGTGCCAGTGCGAGCTAGCCGGCGGGATTGGATGGTTGCCGGAAGAAGAAATCCGGAGACGCACTTCTCGTTCGTCAAGTCGTCACGTTGATGATGTGAGTGTTGCTAGCAGATGATTGGAGGAGGCGGACTGGATCTTCACGATCGATTCACATCTTCCTGCCTGCGTGGTGCTTCACGCGCTTTCGCTTTCTTGCCACCAGAGTGACAGCTCCAGTTCGTGGATGGGGCGGCCAATTCGCACCTCGGACAACATTTGTAGTACTTGCGAGAAGATAAGGCGATAAGCTTCTTTTTTTTTCGAGGATAAGGGGTTCTATTCCGGACGAAGAAGAATTTTCTTTGGGAAAAAATCGTCAAACCGTTGTTATAACTACACACTTAGGCCGTGCTTGGATTCCCGTTTTCATCGCATCTGGCTGGTCTAGGATACACGCCTCGACGGGTCATTTTGTTTCCACGCGGAAAATTAGCTGTGACCGGTAATTTACATCTGTAAAATATATACGAGTGTAAAATTTTGCACCCAATCCAAACGGGGCCTTACAGTGGCACACCGAAGGCTGCCACGCCATTGACCTTGCCATTATCCTTTGACGGTTAAAAAAAAGATGAAGGTACTTCCCTCCCGTTTTTCTCAACTATGCACTGAATTTGATCCCTGAAAAATGCAGTGTGTAGACGAAGAGGGCGTTGCAAGAGTTTTCTGACTACTCGTCGTCCGAAGGAGAAGAAGATTTCGAAATGGCATTGGCCATGACCTTTTGAGGGAAAGTAAGAGATGCGGTTCTCAGTCCGACCGTCATCGCATCCATGGCAACATGACAAAACTTGTCAGGAATTACTTTGTGAATAATCCAGTTTATCCGTTGAACCTTTTTAGGGAGTGATTCTGTGTGCATTGCACTAGCTGTGGAGAGGCATGATCCTTGGTTCACACTAAGAAGTGATGCCATTGGAGAAATCGGTGCAAGCCCCTTTGATGAAGTGTACCGCGACAATTCGAGTGTTTGCACTGGAGTGGTAGTTGGCATTATTGTTGAGCACATTCTCATTGGGGAAGATACCACATCTTCGAGTGCACGAATAGATTCAAATTATCAGTTACTGAGATTTTTAGAACCGTGTACCAGAGAGCACCCAATGAGGAACACATTGCAAGTCTTTTGGGTATATATGAAGCAAGAGGTTGGCCAGGGATATCCAGATCCATTGATTGTATGCATTGGACATGAAAGAGTTGTCTTGTATGCATTCAATCATGATTCTTTAAACAGCTGCATGAGAGGGATACATGGATTTGGCACTCATACTTTGGGATGCTTGGCTCTCACAATGATCTCAATGTCATGCAGAGATATCCTCTATTTGGGATGATCGCTATCAGCCAAGCTCCTCCTTGCAACTATGTTTTCAAAGCCATCACCATAACATGGGCTACCTTGTAGATACAATGTACCTCCCATGGGGTCACATTTGTGAAGATATTCAACGACCACAATGAAAACCAGATTTCTCACTTTGCAACATGACAAGAAGCTGCGAGAAAGGATATTGAGAGAGCTTTTACGGTGCTACAAGCTCGCTTTTGCCATTGACTGTATCCCTGTTGAGTATTAGGACCAAAAGGTATGACAACAGATAATGACAACACATGTGAACTTGCACAACATGATCATCAATATTGGGAGAGGTTAGTCGGAGAACTATGAGTATGATTGCACTGGGCCACACGTGGAACCGGAACATCAACCAAAAAGTGTCTAGAGCTATCTCGTAGGCCATTGCAAGATCGAGAACCTAAAACCTCATAACACCCCCAAGATGATCTTGTTGAGCAACTGTGAGTAATTCATAATTCTTCTATCATGTTTTATTCAGATTATTACTTCATTCTTACCCTACTATGTGTTTAAATTTTAATTTGAAAACTCTGAATTTTCAATGATTTTGAAATATTTCCACTAGATATAAAATTAAAATATTCAAATTTGTGGTCTTTAGTTAATAATTTCAATTTCAATAAGAGAACTAACAAAATAAATGGAAAATGAACATTAATATAATTAAGTTTGAGGAGGTGGTTTGAGAAGTTTAATTTAAGGAAAAAGAGTAAAGATGCTTTAATGTTGCGTGGTGATCCACTCATACACAATTGACCCCTCTTTCAACTACAGTCCGCCGCCACTGTGTAAGAGCACACAGACGAACTTGAGTGGCGGATCCTCTCCTATAAAGCCGACCTTCTATGCTTAGAATGAGATGATTGTCACGTTTGCTAAATCTCAAGTGCCTATTTTTTTTGCATGCATCGGGTGATTTTGAGACGAGGCCGAAGAGGGGGCCGACGTGAGGAGCGGCACTGATGAGCGTCGACTCCTACGAAACCGAGCTAGAACCTCGCCGAGACGGGGCTTCCACTGTGAGCAAAGACGTCCCCGACGGAAGTGAGGATGCGGGTTGACCAGTGCAGGTGGGGGCGTCGGAGTCGTCGTCAGATCAAGGGGGAGGGGGACTTAGAGGGATGGTCACGACAGCGGTAAGCTCAACAATGCGAGGATGTTAAAGGGAGGGTGGGGCGGTGAGGGGGAGCACTGTAGCGCCCGTCAACCGCGGAGATAGTGGCAAGCGGATAGGGCGGGTCAAGATGGTGGCGCAAAGGAGAGAACTAAGGACGAATAAGAACCGTGTTGGGCGCTTGATAAGCGTTGGATGCTGATCCGGCGTTTCATAAAATTGACTGACCGCTAAAGTTTTTTCAAACACATGTTAAATAGGTGCTCGATTCCCATGACTATTGGTATTGTTGAGCGGATCCGGCCGCCTTTTTCAGTCGCTGGCCACTTGAGCAGAGCGATACCGCGTGGTGGTTGCTTTCAGGGGAGCAAAAAAGTCAAGACCTGAAAAATAATCAAACGCTGAAGCTGCTAATGGGCCCTCGTTTGCGTGTCACGTCGCGAGTTCGCGCCCTGATTTGTTTAGGGTTGTCAAATCAGGCGTTGGGCATTCGGCAGCAAGTTGATCGCGGGCGGTGACTTGACTTGGACTAGCGAGGCCTGTGGGAGATCCATCATGAGCTGCGCTTTGCGTCGTAAGATATCACCATCTTTTTTTCTCCTTTCTTCCCCATTGGGGATATTACCACGATTGCGCAGAAAGATTGCTTTTTTTTTCCTTGCAGCACACACGATGTTGAAAGGGAGTAACTTTTGCACTCATCATGCACAAGGTTAAGCGGAAATGTTACAACTTGAAGCAGAACCCTACAAGTTTCTCATTAACACGAAATGCTTAGTATATATAGTATTGATTTCACAAGAACGGAACCACAATACTACGAGCACACAAGGAAGGAAGGACGGATCGGACCATAATACTCGCTGATCCATCCCTCCTTTTTACAGTACCGTACACAAGCACACAGTCAAACCCAGGCAAGCAGCAGCAGACAACTTGAAGACAAGACCTACGATCGACCAGACCTGCTCGAGGAGATGAAGAAGCAGCGGCAAACATATCGGGAGGTTGGCACTAAAAAACCTTCGCAACCTCCCGAGATGCTAGCAGCTGAGGCTTCACCACCAACCAGCAAGAAGATCATCGAGAAACTACGGATGGATAGACCAGTTGCTACCTCAAATAAGGCAACTGAATCTGCCCACCACTGACGCTGACGACGGAAATTTAACAATACCGGTACTAGTATTTTGCTCCGGCATCTGCTGCGCGCACAAAAAATGAGCACGGAGTAGCAGCAGAGGACGGGCGTGAACACAGGGGCTGTTCACTTGGCACCGGCGTCGCCGGCGGCCGGGAGACCGCCGGTGCCGGAGCCGTTCTTGTCGGCGCGGACGAGCCCCGCGGCCATGTTGGCGACCGCGGCGACCACGTCCTTGATGATCTTTTCCTTGACCTGGCCGCGGCGACGCAGCGGCATGCTCCCCTTCGGCGCCCTGTTGCCGTCGCCGCCGCCGCCGGAACCGGCGCCCCCTCCCGCCGCGGGCATCGCCGGAGCTGGAGCCTGGTATCCCTTGGTGGCCATTCTTCCGGCGGGGGGGAGAGGAGGGAGGGGAGAGGTTGGTGGATTGTTTCGCCGTCGAGGCTGGGTATACTCCAGGTTCTCTGTGAGAGCGGGATTAAATAGGCGGTGAGCCGAGCGCAGCGACGGCCGGAAAAGAGCAGAGCCGTCCCACGGTGGCGGGTCCCAAAGCAGGCATGGGCCCCAAAAGCGTACATGGCGGGCCCGGGCTCTACCAGCCAGGAGCTTGCACGTCTCAGTGACAGGTGGGGTAGCCCAGTGTAAGGTGGGGACGTGCCAGTGACTCGGCACGGCAGAATGCGTGCATATCTATCTAAATTTTGGACGGTCGGATGTGGGCCCGCCTTGTACTTTCCACGTTGGCTGCTGCTGCTAGTGGCAGCGGGGCTGGCTGGCCTGGCTTGGATGGCAAGTCAGTACTGCAAGGTTTCTCGAAGAAACCTGAAGACGTATCGCGTTGTCGCTCGTCAAGTCGTCACCCCCTGATGCTCGGAGTGATGCAGGTAAATCATGGGAAGGAGCAGACTGGATCTGCGTGATCGATCCGCATCTCCATGTGCGGATGTGCTCTCGCTTTCTTGCCAAGCCATAGCTTGAGCTGTGGATGGGGGCGGCCGACCGATTGGCACCTCGATCGGAGAAAGGCGCGTCCACATGACATAACATGTAATATACTCCCTCCATAAAAAAAATATAAAAGCGTTTGATCAAGTATAAAGCAATTTTCAATGAGTATGGCCTTTTGGATCTCGGCCTCGATGGAGGCTGAATTTTTGAAAAGTTCAAATTTCCAGTTTCAAAAAATCTGAAAAAAATGTGTACAGGTAAACAAGAATGTGAGGTGTATATGTGTAAAATCCCAGGATGAAATTCTTTGAAATGCGACATGTACAAAAAAAATGACAAATTCATGGTCTGGGAGTTTGAAAATGGTATCATGTGCTCAGATTGTTATTATTTTGCATAGCTTGTGCATTATTCCTTCATCTATATCTGTTCCTTTTTTAGAATTTTTTCAAATGTAAAAATATGAATTTTCATGAATTTTGAATTTTGCATTTAGAGGCCTCCATGTAGCTCGGCCTCCAAAAGCAATTTTCCGATCTTCAATGACGTACCTTGAATCAGACACACTAAACGTCCACAGACACGTTCGCGAACATACATATGGAAGCCGGTCGTCCAACCACGTGCATCAAATCACTTTTTTCTTTTCTTTTCTTTTCTTTTCAAAACAGGTCCAGTCTCCTTTCTTGGACATGTATATGTTAAATTAATAGCATATTTTTAGAGGGAATCAATAGCATGTTTTGCATATGTAAAATAGTTGCAACCGTATGCATCACAACCAAAAAAACAATGTTCAACAAGTTTTAACATCCAACGGATCCCAAAAATTGTCAGTCCGATTGTCCGTGCAAAAAAGGTCGATTTTTTCATGGACAACCGATTATCAATGCAATAAACGTCGAATTTTGCATAGGCAGGTGGCTATCCTTGGCAAATTCTTCACCATGCAGCCGCTACTCAACGACCAGCTCCTCCAACTCGGCCACCAAACACTTAAACATCATTGCACGGTAGGCCTGCATGATCTTCATCGCATTGGGCTCCAAGGCCTTTATATTCAATGTCAACATCTTGGCATATTGTCCGAGTTGGCTGCGAGCTCAACCCTCTCCCATTCAAGCTTATTCTTCTTCTCAATCGCCACCATGAACGTGTCAAACCTTTCGACCTTCTTTTCCTCTTTCGTGTCATTGTGTTTGACGCATGTCTCCTCCTCCTTCTCCATGATGTCGTCGAACCTCTTTGTCATCTTGGTCGTTGCACCTTCTCGTATCTCCTTCTCCTCCCTCTACTTCCCCCGAAACCCCTTTTGACCTTCTTGTCCAGCTCAAGCCCTCCTTTTGTTGTGCTAGTTGGATCACCATCCTCGTCTTCATTAGTTATGCCAGCGGTCTTAGTGGTATTGGCAATGGATAAGAGCCATTTGGGGTCCACATTCAACTTCAAACAACAGTTCTTGAAAACTATGTGCTTCTTCTCCACCTTTAAGTACAATGTGCACGCACGAGATGGCCAGAAAAGGAGGTCAACAATGTGCACACATGATATCCGGCTAAATGACCAACACATAGAGCATATTCAGCAAAATTACCAACACATAAACAACCTACTTGCCCGGAGATTAGTGCACCACTTGGCCACCGGTTTTGGAGTTGTTTGTAATGGCCGCAATACTTGTTGGTGACATCTTAAATGGTGTACCATCAAACGGTGAGCGACTTTGGACCACAAATCAGGGTCGCTTCCATACGATAGCCGATAGGGATCGTAGTTCTTGTGTTCATGAACCAAGCATGAACATTCTACCAAAAGGTTGATCTCTTTCGCTCCGTGCCATGAACGAATCAACGCTAGTGGCCAACCACGAACCACACAACAGTTCATCATCCTCAAGTTGAAACTTTCTCCCCTACCATTCTTCTTTGGGTCAACAACGGCCAAACGATCGTCCATCTCAAGGTCCGGTTGCTGGGATGGAGACCGTTCGAAGCTTCGTCCCAAGCCGATTCTCCAATAAGTGTGTTTGCACACAAACACGTCATCTTGTACCCTCTACGTCGGGGGTGATGCGTATATCATGTCGAAGGAGACCCGACAGGAAACATGGTACGCAAGCAATCTGACGGACGCTTTTGTAGAGCTGAAAGCCCACACACCTGGGAGGGACCCCGTCAGGACACGCGGCAGCTATGGGCTGCACTAGGTACACCTGATCGCCCGTAGGGCCTCAAGTTTTGCCGCCCTGCAACGAAAAAAAATGAAGAATGAGGAAGAAGAAACCTAAGGTAAAAGAGAAAAGGTAAAAGTGATATATTGATTTGTCGATTGTGTGTTAGTTAATCATCCATCACCTCTCATCTATTTATGAGGCGGCTGAACTTCCCATACAAAAAAAAGAACTCTAAATCCCGTCCAAAACCTTCCAAAATTAATCTAACTCGGATTTAGGTAGGTCTGTGATAGCAGTTTGGTTTTCTATACCCACGGGTTGCATACCGCCTCAGATGAAGATGCGCCCAAAAGAATATTTATCTGTTTCGATGAGCCGGACAACTTTCATGTAGAATGTTTTTGGATTCGAGGCCATATTGAGGGCTGGATTGGTGGTCCAAAACAGGTGACAACTTGCCCTACCCATGAGACATTGGTTATATGGGTGTTTGATGTCGCGGGCCTCTTTTTACTCACGATCAAGCCACACTGCATTGGCTCTAACTTTCGCATAAGATCTCGGATTGAGATAATTCAAATATCAAAATCAATCACCTCGACGAGATGAAGACATTCCATGTAGAACACTCTTTCATCTAAGAACTTCTTGGAGGCATAATCAGTCGAATAGTACTCCCAATGCCAAATTTTAGCACTCCGAGTACATCTTCGTCCCCAAACATCGAAGTTGTTTATTTTGACCATACGGAGATTTTTCATATTGGACACTGTTTCGTTTAAGGTCATCTTAATTACGTTTTCAAGCGTGCCAAAAACTTGTGTCAACAAGCCCATATAAAAATAGATGATCACACGTCATAGCTCTTGATCTCAAGTCGCCACCATCATCATAAGAGACAAGTGAAGAGCATTGATAGTCGTCGCCGCCGTCCCTAGTAGGGTGATGTCCTTCCTCTTCGCTGATGGCATCCAAAGCTGCATAAATATGAGCATTTTAAGAGATAAACAGTCGAATGCCAAGGAATGACCCAATCGATGGTCAACTTGTAAGATGTTGGGGGTTTATCATTTTCTTTTATCTGAAAGAAGGATTGAAAGGGGGCTGGCATTATTTAACAAGATGTCTTTTAAATTAAGAATTATCACCCTTTTTCTTGAATCATACTGATGAATTTTTGAATTGAGTGATATGTAAATCACCAAGTGATCGATTCTTCTATCGAGAAACCATGTGCCTGCTTGGAAGAGGGGTACTTTTTTTGTAAAGCCTCATATTTAGTTGAAGTTTGACTTGAATACCAAAACTTAAAAAAGAAACACCATTCTTTAGAAAAGCCCTGAATGGAGGGACGCGGATTTGATAAACATGGGTGCGCGCGCACCCTTTATGAATAGTAAATTCAAAAAAATGGTGGATCAAACTAAAAGAGATACTTGCACTTTAATTCTTCCAACAAACTAAGAGAGATAATTGAAAGATTAAGTACTCCACAAGCACACCCTGATGCATGTATATACCCAAAGTTTGTACATCTATCACATGGGACTTCCTTTCGTTCCCACTCAAGCAAAGTTACAGTATAGTGGATCAAACAGATGGTCAGTACATATTAAACTAAGAGACCAGCTGCTAAAATCCTCAAAAGGAAAACAACTAGTAACTACCCCACTTTGTCACACGCACCATATATTACTCCCTCCGTCCCATAATATAAGTGTCAAAACGCTCTTATATTATGAAACGTTCTTATATTATGGGACGGCGAGAGTACTAAGTTTCTTGTTCAGTTGTAGCTTGTTTCCCTTCTGAAGCTGTTACGATTTGCTTGATTCGAGCCATCAACGGCGCCGCCGGGAGACACGAGGTTGCTCAGCGCCCTCGCTATCTGGAGCTTGACCTGCCCCCTCTTCGCTGGAGGCCTCTTCTCCTTGCCCAAGCTGCCGCTGCTGATGTACTGGTGCTCGTACTCCATCACCTTCGATCTTCTTCTTGCTCCTCCTATCTGCTTCTTTTGTGATGTGTATTGTGTGTCGTTGCCGAAGCCAAGTGCTCACTTGAGGAAGGATGAGGAGACGCAGGAAGGTATTTATAGGAGCATGAATGTTGTCTGCATCAGTTGGCTATACGTGTGTGCATCTTATTGTTTGTGTATTATTATATTCGGTTCTATTTTCAGGAATAAAGTGGATAAAGATTCAGATACTTGGACCTTCGCTTTTCTGCCACCTGAAAGGTGCACGCATACTGCATACATTCTTGGTTACCTGTGCTAACCAATTTTGGTCGTCCACGGTACAGTGATACAGAGCAAAATACAGCGTTGCTTATGAAGACACTTTTATGAGATTTCAGAGCACACCTGTCATTTCACCACTCAAGAGGCCAAAACACAGCCTGCCTTCTGCGGATATTTCTATGGAACTTGAGAGCACACCTCTCGTTTTACCACTCAGGCCAGAAGACTCTGATGAACTACACAAGTTCAACTAGCATTTCAGTTGAAGCCCTAGTCTTTTTGCGGAAGAAATAGGGGTGAATTTTGGAGTTTTATGGAAGGAAAATAGAGGTTTACATGGAAAGTTGCCTATTTATCTCGTTCATGGAGTTTCTTCTGTTAACCAAGTTGCTATTCACTAATAAAAAGGTTTATGCTAGGCCTCTACCCAGCTCCTTTATTCGTGGACAAGTTACTAGAGAGATTTTCTACCATGCACGGTATATACAGTTTATGTATCAACCGTTTGTCGTTGCTTTTAGATTCGTACTGTGTTTTTGGTTTTGACAAAAAATGTCTTGTTCCATAGTATTACATGATGTTTCGCCAGTTTTTTTTCTTGTTTCAAATTATACCATAGGTACACGATGAGATATTATGATACACTTGAAACACGAAAATATATTAAGTGTATCAAGAATTTGGTCAATGTGGACCAGAGAAAATGAGAAAAATCCCTTTTGGGCGACCCAAGAACATTTCTTAATATCTTTGCGTACTGAACATGCTAACTGCTTTTCACTTTTTACCAGTTCAGTCGAAATATCAACTACAGTCATACCAATACTGCATTGTCCATCCCCTGCAAAAAAATGGATAATGTATTATCCAATAGCAATAAGCTCTAGAGAAAAAAACAATTCCATATGATCCGTTACTGTGGATAGTGGACACAAGCCACTGTCTACACGTGAAGAACGCTTACTAGTGGATATCAGTGTGCCCAAATTCCAGAATTTTCAGGTGCCAAACTTGTATCCTTTTTCTTTCCCTTGAGAATATGCATTTGCCGACCTGCTCAGCTGATATCCTCTTTATCACTACATTATTAAAATGTGAATATATTCCTTTTGACAGGTATTCCATTTTAGCATCAAGGCAAGGAAAAAGAACCTAGGCCTTGCTTGGATCCTCGTTTCCCTTCCACTTACACCTGTAAAAATTACAGATAGTTTCGCTTTCCAGCCGGAAATAACTCTTGACCGGTAAATTACACCCAAAAATTTAATACACGTGTATTAAATTACATCCATACCAAGCGCGGCCTTACAGTCTTCTTGGTTCAAACAGCAGATTCATATATGATTCTTTTCCTTTTTGGTGAAAAGTATAAGGGTGCAGTCAGCTAACAAGAGTTGCGATACACAATCACCATATATCAATACTTCAAAGTTTTCAAAGAAATGTAGAGGTATTTATTGAAATGGACCTTTGAAAAGATCAGGTTCTATACTTGTCCTGAGAGAAATGGAAAAACCAAGTATTGTGAATAATGCTTTTGAAATTTTGTACTTTCCCCCCTTGTTTACATCTTTTTAAAGGAAACCAAAACCTCGCGGCCTAGGTATGCACACAGTCATTCTTTTATACAATCATTCTCTATTTACAGCTTATAGATAGCAATACTTTATCTTTTCCGTTACCCTAATCCGTTAATGTTGAGCATCATATTATCCGAAGAGAGGTCTTCTAAGTTACTCCCTCCGTTTCAAAATAAGTGAACTAAAACCATGACACCTATTTTGGCACGGATGTCATAACAAATATCATCTTCTTTGATTGGAATCATGCAGATTTTATTTAGTACTTGAACGGATGAATATTTAAACCAGGTCTACTTCTTTTGAAAACCCATGGGCTTGCTTGGAAGAACCATATTGATTCGTTAAATGAAGCCTTTTACATCATAATAGCTTGGAGACCTAGCTTGGAGCCCCAGTTTTATTTTCAAAAACAAAAAAGTAACCCTAGGTTGGAGGTTTTTACTTTATATCTGCATTTTATCTCTTCCAAGAATGCACTCCCTCCGTTCCTAAATGTAAGTCTTTTTAGAGATTCCACTACAAACTACATACGGATGTATATAGACATATTTTAGAGTGCAGATTCACTCATTTTGCTCCGTATGTAGTCCATAGTGGATTCTCTAAAAAGACTTATATTTAGGAACGGAGGGAGTAAGAGATTAGTTAATAAAATAAAGAATGCGAGAGATTAGGTAATTGGAACTTTTCATTTTACATGTGCATTTTTGCCTCTTCCAAGTTGCAACAACCTGAGAGATTAGATAATTGAAAGATGAGCTACTCAAGCACGCCTTGATGTCATGCACACCCAAGATTTGTACTCCCTCCGTCTCAAAATTCTTGTCTTAGATTTGTCTAAATGTAAGACAAGAATTTTGGGACGGATGGAGTATATAACATTAGACCCCAAGTAATAGTACAGTGGATAACACAGGTTTTCCATGTAAAAAACAGAGAGACTATCAGTGGTGGAGCTTCATGGGGGCCAAAGGGTGACGCGGTTTTTTCCTTTCACATTCCGTATGCAGCGCATATCAGGACCGCCCAACCATGCTCATGAGGGCATGTACAATGATGGCATATGGATACATATGCCCCATGATAAAAAGTAATTTGAGGCACCTATATTTATTTTTTCTCCCCAATGCAAGCTACCACTAGTGGGCCTCATTAAGAAATAGAAAATAGACTTTAGTACGCATGCATCTCTACTTTTCACTTCAACCTTTTCAGCTTTTGCCAGACCATATTTTTTCTCTTTAAGCACCCGCCTCCTGGAGAGGATCCCGCTTCCCTATCCGAACCTACTTTACGCCATATGCGATCCTACATGGCATGTGAAGCATCACCTTGAGGCTATGCATTGTACATGCCCTGATCCGGCATGCATGCGAGAAAGCTGACAAGGGCCCCATTGTATTCTTTGTATACCCCTCATCCGTGATTCCTTCTCCTCTGTAGCAACGTCATAGGTGGACAGCTAGTGGCGTGAAGCAAGATTCCTCTAGCTTCACATGCATGACTGCACTCTAGGATGCCCAATTGATTCGTACGCATTTGCCATGCCTCCTTTATCCCACGCCCCCTGCGTTTATTTGCAATCCAGGCACACGCTGTTAGCTAGAGTGCCCAACAACACGGGCCGCTAATTATGCGGGAACAAACAGATTTCTAACTTATCTGTGTTTTACATATCGTAGCTGGGTCAACTTTTCTTAATAAAGTTAATAGAGTTCTTCTAATATTCCTCCAAAGTTATGCAGAATATTACTATGAAAGTAACATAATTATTTTTCACATGCGTATAATACAGTACACTGCACACAAAGAAGGGGATTAGACAACTAGAAGCAGTACCTTGCGCGCAAAAAAAGATAGTACTAGGCAACAGACAAACATCCAAGCAAAGTTCTGACACGCAGAAACACAAAGTAGCATCAGAAAAAGTCCTTTCATTTTGATACCCTATAAGAGCATCTCCATCGCTTCTAACACAACCCCCCCGCGACTTTTTTCGCGCGGCGCAAAAAATGGCTCGAGCCCCAGAGCCGTTTTTCACGGCTTGGGACGAAATCAGCGCCGGGACCCAGTCGAACCCGTAGCGTTAGGGCGCCGGGCGCCGGCGAAGCGGTTTTAGCGCAAAAGAGCCGCTGGCCCGCGCGAAGTCGGCGACAGCGCCTCGTCGTCATCGGAACGCCTCGGTTTCCCGCATGGAATCAATGGCAAGGCTGTCGCCGGTCAGCCTTGCCATTGATTCCTCATGGGCGGCGCGGCGACGTCTCCCCTCCCGCCACGCGTACACACGGCGTGGGCTATATAAGTCGGTGGCCTCCCTCGCCTCTGGCCACACCAGCCCACAGCCGCCCATCGACCGCCGCCGAGCTCTCCCTCTCCCCCCGTGTGCAACCGCTCACTGACGCTTCTTCTCTCCCTCTCCCTCTCTCCCAAGCCCAATGGCCGCGTAATTCCCCGGCGACGCGGCGACGGCCAACAGCTTCGGACGCTGCTCGCTCCACGAGTGGGAGGCCTGGCTACTCTTCGAGGCGAACATCCCGGCGCCACTGGACATGCGCGCCGGCCGACGGGGTGGACGCTCAGCAACGGGGGTGTGCCCATTCCCCCAATACCCGACGTCGAGGCGCGCCCCGCCTTCTTCGCCGCCGAGGTCGACCGCGCGCGAGCCTCCTTGACAGAGAGCAGCGCGCCCTCCCCCGGTACGCCACCGACAACCACGCGTCGTGGGCGGCGTACTTCCAACACCGCCAGGAGGAAAGGCTGGCGTCCATCAACAGGCGCCGGTGGTGGGCGGCGTCAAGAACAGCGAGGGGCACCGCGGGCGCCGCATATGATGGGGCTCCCCCGGCCGCACACTCCAGGACGTGTTGGAGCACCTCGAGGGCGGCAACGACCCGTCGTTGGCATACCTTGCCGCGGCGGCCGCCCCGGTCCACCGACGAAGCACCGGGCAATGGATGCCCAGGAGGTTCGGCTCCTCCTCAACTGTACTTAGTAGAAAGAGAAATCAAAGAGAGAGAATTAGTGGAAGAACTCACGGTAGGCTTGGCTCCACAAGAACCTTCAACGTCGTGGGCAATCCGTGGTCTGCGGGAGCTATGGGGAGTGCGCCGCCGCACTGGCGCCGGCCAACAGGCCCTTTCTCGCTGGAATCTCCTCCGAGCTGGAACAGCAGTGAGCACACATCCTACCACACTCTATCCGCTACTCCTTCCTGTCTAGTCGCGGTTGCTTTTGTTTGGATTCAAAACTTGGAAAGCGATTTTGGGTGGATGGGCCAGGGTGATGGTGTAGGTACGGGAGGAGGCTCACGGTCACGGGACAGGAATAGCTAGGGGAGTGGACAGATACGATGTGACGGTATCCGGGTCTGGGGCAAGGTGGGCCAGGGCGCTCGAATCCATATGCAGCAGCAACGTCTGTGATATGAGCTGTGGATGGAACGCGAAGCGAAAAGCCTTTATCGGCCAAAGGGGGCTATTGCCCCCCTCCCGCCCCCTCTCTCTCTAGGAAAAATCTTAAGTGTACCCCTCATTATTAGGCTTAATATCGAAGATTCCTCAGTGTATAACTTATCTTCTTCACCCCCTCAACTCAGATTAGTCCCCTCAACAATTTTGAAGAAAAGGGCTCTTGCCCCAGCTCCATTCCATAGAAATGAAACCATATAGTGTTTATTACAGCTCGCGGGAAAGGATTGGCACATCCTTCCGGCATTTTTCAGAAAAAGTTCCTTTCTACTACCCCTTACTTGACTGCGAAACTGAAACAAAGATCTAAACATAGTTTTCTTCCCCTCTCACTCCCTGCATACAAGGTTTCTACGGTCACCCTTCCAAAGAATACACCAAAACACGCCTGCACCATCCTTCTGCCTTCTTCTTCATCAAGTATTGCATCCACAGCTTCTTCTTCCTCAACCTGGCTCTGGCCAGATCAGCAGAGGAGGATGTCTGGCCGTCTCCCAGAGTGAAGGGATGAGTTTTTCCACGCGATCTCTTGCAGCCTCTTTGCCTAGGATCTTCCATTGATCGCAGAAGCCTGCAATTTTCCTCAGAATCACCTGCACACCCATCCAGGGGGCTTTGTTAAAACACATATCATTTCTGCTTCTCCAGATAACCCAAAGAGTGGCTGAAATAAGCATATTTTCAGGCTGCAGGGTCTTGTGTTTCTCCCAAATCTTAGACATATTATCAAAAGTAGGCTGGAGCATACATCCTGAAATGTCATGAATATTCCGCCATACCTTAGTAGCAACAACACAATCAAAGAACAGGTGATTACTATTCTCATATTCAGAGCAAAACAAGCAAGAAAGATCATCTAAATGTTGTCCCTTGCACAGGTTACTCCTAACCAACAGTTTATTATGAGCCAGCAACCACAAAAAGATATGAATATTAGGAGGAACCTGAAGTTTCCATATCTCTGGGATATGTACAGGGCAGATCCCTCTAAAATTAATTATACCATACATAGATCTAACAGAGTAATTCCCATTAGATTCAAACTTCCAAATAATGGCATCTTCATCATCGTTCAGAATGATATCTTGCGCAATGCTAATTAAGTCAAACTAGAGGTGTAGTAGTCTATTGTCCACACACCTCCTGAAGGTGATTTTAAGATTAGCACCATCCCAAAGATCAGCAATAGCTTTGTTCTGTTCATTAGCAATGGTGTAAAGCTCCCAGAATTGGATGGCTAAGCTACAGGATCCAAACCAATGATCTTTCCAGAACTTAACTCTTTTCCCATTGCCAACCTTCCATTGATATACCATCTTGGCTGCTTTGGCAGCCCAGAGGACTCCTTTCCAGAAAGGTGAGGAGGAGTTGCCATCAGGACAGGAGAAAATATTTGGGTCCTTAGTTCTATACTTAGCATCTATAATTTTCTTCCACATCTTCTGGTCCCCCTTTTGATATTTATCTATCTAGGCTACTAGAAGGCTTAGATTCATATCAGCAATATTGGGTATACCTAAACCCCCATATTGCTTCTTTTGAGTCAACAACCCCCAGCTAGCTAAATGGTACTTATGATGACCTTCATAGTTGTCCCAAAAACAGTGAGCCATCTGAGAGTTAATCAGGTTGATAGCCCACTTAGGAAATTTTATCATGCTCATCAGATAGGTAGGAATACTAGCCAAACAGGACTGAACTAAAACTATTTTTTTCTCATATCCTAGTAATCTCCCTCTCCAACCAAAGACCTTTTTAAGACCTTATCTACCACAGTCGGAGGTCTTCTCTTTAACTTGGAGTGGTGGAGGGGGAAACCTAGGTATTTAAGAGGAAAAGAACTCAAGCCACAAGATAAGGCTTGAGCAACATTGTGGGCCTCCTCTTCACTAACATTAATAGGAACAAGGTCACATTTATGGAAATTAATCCTCAGCCCTGACATTTCCTCAAAACAAGCTAGTAACCATTTTAGGTTTTTGCGAATTAATATTGTTCTCTATGAACAGAAGGGTATCGCTCGCATATTGCGGTGATTACCCTCGAGGGAAAACATTAGTCATTGCCGCATAATAAGTTGTTCCTTGTCGCTTTATTAAGCATTCTCTGAACACATCTGCTACCAAATTGGGTGATGCAGGTCCCTTGTCTAACCCCTTAAAATTTTCAAAGAAATCACTATTGCAATCATTAATTCTAACCCCTCTGAACCTTTATACAAAATAGATTCAAATCTCCTCACCCACCAAATGAAACCCCTCCGTATAAAACTTTCAAGAGGAACTTCTTGCTAATTCTATCATAAGCTTTTTCATAATCCAAATTAAAAACAAAACCCTCTTTCTTATTAATCACAGATCATGAATAATTTCATGAGCAGCTACCACACTTTCCACTATGTACCTACCCTTAATAAAAGCAGTTTGATTCGGGAAATCAACTCATCTCCCACATCTCCTAGCTGATTGGCTAAACATTTAGCAAAAATCTTAAAGCTGCAATTAGATAGAGCAATAGGTCTGAATTTCTCAATAATGTCAAGATCGTGTTCTTTTGGAATTAAAGTGAGCAGAGAGAAGTTCACTCTATACAGATCTAGAGAGTCATTGTTACAGCCTCTACCATCAACATTAGGTCACTTTTAATAGTTTCCCGAATTGTTGATAGAATAAGAAAGGGAAGCCATCGGGGCGGGGCCCCTTCGCATAAGAGCCAAAGACCGCTTTCCCGACATCTTCCTGTAATATTGGCCTCAAGCCTCATATTTTGATCCATAGAAACCATTTCGTATGATCCCGAAGTTGTCATCTAGATCTATTTCTAATGTTTTCTTTTTCCCAACAGCTGCTTGTAGTAATCTACAAAGAACACTAATTATATCTTTAGTATCTTCTACAGACCATTTGGACCTCTCAAAGATGCTAATCTGCTTTTCCTCCTTCTTTGATTAGCCAAAGCATGGAAGTAAGCTGTGTTTCTCCCTCCTTCCAAAATATTCCTCTCTCTAGATCTTTGTCTAGATTTGATTTCCTCCAGTCTCCAAATATTTAATCGTACACTAATCATGCACGCAAACGTGTACGATCAAGATCAGGGACTCACGGGAAGATATCACAACACAACTCTAAAAGTAAAATAAGTCATACAAGCATCATAATACAAGCCAGGGGCCTCGAGGGCTTGAATACAAGTGCTCGATCATAGACGAAGTCAGTGAAAGCAACAATATCTGAGTACGCATATAAGTTAAACAAGTTTGCCTTAAGAAGGCTAGCACAAACCGGGATACATATCGAATAGGCGCAGCCTCCCGCCTCGATCCTCCTAATCTACTCCTCGGTCGCCGCCAACGGGCTGCACGTAGTAGTAGGCACCTCCAGTAGTAGTAGGAGTCGCCGACGGTGGCGTCCGCCTCTGGCTCCAAAGATCTGGTTGCGACAACCGTAAAGGAAGGAAAGGGGAAAAAGGGGAAGAAAGCAACCGTGAGTACTCATCCAAAGTACTACGCAAGCAAGGAGCTACACTACATATGCATGGGTGTATGTGTAAAGGGCCATATCAAGGATGAACTACGTAATGCCGTAATAAGAGGGGATAACTAATCTCGTCAAGACTACGCTCGCAGCCTCCGCCTTGCAAAGATGTAGAAGAGAGTAGATCAAGTCCTCCAAGTAGCATCGCCAAGTACCATCTCCAAGTAGCATCTCCAAGTAGCATCTCCAGAGCATCGCATAGATAATCCTACCCGCGATCCTCTCCTCGCCGCCTGTGGAAAAGCGATCACCGGGTTGTTCGTGGAACTTGGAAGGGTGTGTTTTATTAAGTATCCGGTTCTAGTTGTCATAAGGTCAAGGTACAACTCCAAGTCGCCCTGCTATCAAGATCACGGCTATTCAATAGATTAACTTCACTGCAGGGTGCACCACATAACCCAACACGCTTGATCCCATTTGGCCGACACACTTTCTGGGTCATGCCCGCCTCGGAAGATCAACACATCGCAGCCCCACCTAGGCACAACAGAGGTTAGCCCGCGGTCTAAATCCTATGCGCGCAGGGTCCGGGCCCATCGCCCATTGCACACCAAGACGCTATGCGGGGCGACCGAAGCGTAACTAGCCCCTTAA
This sequence comes from Aegilops speltoides, assembly GCA_021437245.1. Classification (NCBI taxonomy): domain Eukaryota; kingdom Viridiplantae; phylum Streptophyta; class Magnoliopsida; order Poales; family Poaceae; genus Aegilops; species Aegilops speltoides. Next base: position 377,164,018 of record CM038141.1, read on the forward strand.
TACAAGAGCAAGCTTACGCCCAATCCGGCGCGCGCCGCCTCCGTCAGCCGACGCCAAGAAGGCTTCGTGATACCACGACGCCGGATACCCATAACTACTCCCGCGAGATGGTTATTGCGATAGACCAAATGGCCGACTCGGATCAAATACCCAGATCTCGTTAAGCGTGTTAAGTATCCGCGAACGCCGATCAGGCCAGCCCACTGCCTCCTAGGTGGTCTCAACCTTCCATGTCGCTCCGCCACAAAGTAACAATGGGGCCGTCGGAACCTGTGCCCACCTCTACCGGGATGGAGCCACCGTCCTTTCAAATTTCTCATCGTAATCACTTATGGTACTCAATGAGTCAATTCGACTTTAGTCACCATCTCAGATAGTATGTATGTATAGTATAGTATATACCCGTGATCACCTCCCAAGTGATCACGGCCCGATAGTATAGCAAGGCAGACTGACAAGAATGTAGGGCCAATGATGATAAACTAGCATCCTATACTAAGCATTTAGGATTGCAGGTAATGTATCAACAGATGTAGCAACAATGACAAAGCTATGCATCGTAATAGGATCAACGGAAAGCAAGAATATGCTACACTACTCTAATGCAAGCAAGATAGAGGAGAATAGGCGATATCCGTGATCAAGTGGGGGGGCTTGCCTGTTGCTCGCATAAGAGAGAGGGGTCGCCAACTCCGTAGTCGAACTGGGTCGCCTGCAGCCTCTGGTTCACCGAAAGAAGTAACGGAGGGGGAACACAATAAATAACAAAGCAATCAAAGCATCACAAAGCGTAACAAGACAATACGCGGTGTTCGGTGTGCCCTAACGCGGTAGTAGGTGATATTGGTGAAGGGGGGAAACATTCGGGAAAGTATCCCCAGCGTTTCGCGTTTTTGGACAGATGAATCGGAGGTGAAATGTTGCAGGTTCACTATGCTAGGGATGTGTGGCGGACGAACGGGCCACGTATCTGGATTCGTCTTGTCGTTCTGAGCAACTTTCGTGTACAAAGTATTTTCATCCGAGTTACGGTTTATTTTATATTAATTTTTAAAGATTTAGTTCCATTTATAAATTATTATTATTAATTTAATTCGAAAAAGGCATTATCAGACAAGATGACGTCAAGATGATATCATCAACAATGAGGTGTCGATCGGGTCAAGCTGACGCATGGGTCCCATATGTCATTGACATAGATTAACTAAACATGTTAATTAGCTTAATTACATTGATTAGGTTAACTAATTTTAATTAGCTTAGCTAAATAGTATTAATTAGCTTAATTAATTCACTACTTAAATAATGTTTATTTATTTTATTAACTTCTTTTTTAATAACGCTCTGTATGGGCCCTGCTTGTCATAGGCCTTAGGGGCCTTAGCGGCGCCAACGTTAGCGGTGCTCGGCGAACGGGTGCGGGAGCACCGAAGGGCACTCGTCACGCAAGGACGAGGTCGTCGGGCACCGATGGCGGGCAAGCAAGCCGCGCTGCCACCGGGCCACGGCGAGGCGAGGCGAGGGGTCGTACTGCAACCATGGAAGTAGCCGGGCGGCGACGGCAAGTGGCATGTGGGCGCAAGGGTCTGCTACCGACGGCAGCAGCATGATCGAGGAAAAGGGCACAGCCCTAGGCGGATGCGAAGCGGGATGCGCGCGCACCAAGACGGCAGAGGGTTGCGGTATGCAGCGAGGCAGCGCGGTGGCCAACGACGCCGAAAGGGGTGGTACGGTCAACCAATGAGCGGACTAGCGGATGCAGGGGTAGGGGCACGAGGCGCGACGCAGGACGCCGCCGCAGTACGAGCAGCAAGGTGGTGGTGGCCGACGTGCGTGATCGGCGACGGGGAGACGTGCATGAGCAAGCACAAAGAGGAAATAGGAGGCCAAAGGCCTCACCAGCGTTGCAGGGGTCCGTTCGTCGAGGCTTGGGGAAGCCGGCGTGGGGGAAGACGAGGAGGCCTCCGGCGACGACTGTGATGGGGTCGGGGCGGTCCGGCGAGCGACGAGGGTCGATGAAGGCCGTTGGGGAGGAGGACGGGGATGCGAGCCGGCGGAGCATCATCAGGCGGCTTCGGGTCCTCGAGCGGCGGCGGTGGTCGGCAACGGCATTGGGACGGCGGCAGCGACGGTTCCCTCAGCGCGGTCGCTGGGCGAGGTGGGGCTCCGACGCGCAAGGGTCGGGCGCGGGGAACGACGCCGAGGGTTTCATCCCCGATCCAGATCTGGATCGGGGTAGAGGGGAGGAGGGACGTGGGGAGCGAGTGGGGGGGCGTGGGTGCGATGGGCTAGGGTTTCCCATCGGTGGGGGGGTGTTATGGGGACTGAGGGGCCGGTTGGGCCTTGGCCGGTTGGGCCAGTTGGCCCAGGGGTTGGGGGTTCCTTTTCTCTTTATTTTAGTTAGCTTTGTTTTACTGTTTTTATTCTTCCCTTGTTATTGATTTCTTTTCTGTTTTATTTTAGTTACATTTTATTTTAGTTTTAGTAAAAATTATCACTAACACCTAAATTGGTACTTTTAAATAAACTACTGCCACATTACTTTTCATCCCAATTAAAATAGTTTAATATTTTATAAAATTCCAAATGCATTTGTTTTATTATTTAACCCATAGTTTTAATTATTTTGAACACTTAAACATTTTATTAAATTTAGGTTTCTCCACCATTATTACCCAGGATTTATTTAAAACATTTACAACATTTTAGTTTTCACTTTTGAAAACTTTAACTGTTCGACTTGATCTTAAATTTGAATTTGGATCGGTCCTAAACTAACACGAGTTTAGCAACAGAAATCGAGGTGACGTGGCATCATTAGTAGATGGTTACTGTAGCTTAATTACCCGGGCGTCACAATTCTCCTCCACTACAAGAAATCTCGTCCCGAGATTTAAGAAGGGAGTAAGGGGAAAGACTAGGTTTCGAAATTCTAATGATTCTTCTCGGTCTTGGTTGTTGTTCTCGAAGAGGTCGATCCATAGCATTGATGTCTTCACTTCTCTGCTTCAGGTCATCATGATGAAGTCGGCGTCCTTTCTTCAGGAACGCCATCGTACTTACGAAAGAATAAAGGGTGGGCATTCTGGGAAAACGGACCTCGGCAAGGTTGACTATCGGGTCGAAAACATCGAGGAAGGTGGCGGAAAGTAAATCTCGAATCGAAACTTAAGAAAATATCGAGAGCAAAGTAAGGAGGTATCCTAGGAAGTTTCGAGCGGGCAGGCAATCGTTCGATGCCTGTTCTAGGGCGTGAAAGGGTCAAAGCAACGGGAATAAGTATTGTGTCCGATATGAGACCTGAAGGTGGCTCGTGAATTACATACGAAGTCAAGTGTGAGGAATAACTTTGACAACAGGGTGTACAGGAGAGTCAGGTTTCGATCCTGTGGAACTGTGGGTTATGGGCCCACCATGTGGGTTAAAGGTAGGAAGGGGGATGACGTCTTGCATGATCATGTAAGCAAGGCATGTTAGAGAATAACCTATCAGTTATGTCGGCAACATCGGTACCAAGGGCGAGGGACAAAGAGAACCAATTCCTGCTCGTTGAACGAGGCGGACCAATAGGCAAAGTTCTTATCCATCGGTGGTTACCAGAATGTTTTCAACAATAGTAACAAGGTCTTACTGACACGGTTGTACACCAAGGTGTTCACATAAGCAGGAGAATATTACTGCTTAGATCATATAGATCACAAGTAATGTTAATCAAAACAATGGAAAGGAGAAGGTGATCATCAGTTTAAATAGAACAATGGAAAGGACAATGTGTCTAAACACATATTTCAGGGGTATATCCTTCCCAAGGGAAGTAGAGCATGATACCCATGACAAGATATAACGTAGCAAACCTTTTAGGGAAGGGGAGAGAAATATCATGACATTACCCATGCAACGGTGCTTGGATAATTGAGCAAGAAACATTTAGCATTGGGCTTCAAATGTTCTTGCAAACTGGAGTACCATAGACATGCTTCGAGATAGCATTGACATGGTCATCAGGTGAAGATCAGACTTTGGAAACACATTGGATCCATCAGGAACAACTTATAGAATAAGTCTTACAATTTCCTCACGGAAGAATGACTAACCTTGCCAAAAAGGAAATTATAACAATAGGTCCTCCGGCCAGGTGTGCTAGGCATGACATCACCTTACCGAGTCATATAGAGACCAATGTTATAACTCTTGGAAATATGTTCCAACCATCATATCTAACTGAGATTCAGATCTGATTGGGGTCAAGATACCTCAGACTCGGGATGCCGGAGAAGAAAGGTGCAACCCAAATTGACGGGATGACACTGTAAGATTCTCGGGAAATGAACTATGAAGTGATTTCCGTTAACAAGAGTTCATCATTAACCCAAGGAGAGGACAAGGAGGTGGCTGATGGACTCAGCGAAAATTCAACTAGGTATCCCAAAAGATGGATCTCCACAATTATGTGGATAAGGAGATAGCATTTGTCAGATCAAATGATGTAATGAAGTATGCTTGAGTAAAACATACACAATTAAACATTGGTTGAAAGGTGCGCCCGAAATATGGGTTGGGTTGCACGACCAATGTCAGAATGGTGATTCAATAATCAATAGTCTAAGAATGAACGGCCGACCATTAACTTGAAAGCAATAGGGTTGCTAGAAGGAAAGAATCCAAACAACACCGTTCACTTGTTGGAATCAACACGGGGACCAAGAAAGAATGGTGATGGTGAGAAGTATCACTTGTATTAAGAGTTCTCAAGAGGTAGTGAAATTCTCACAACAATGAGGTCATAAGAGATGTTAATGTCCCAAGATAAAGAAGGACAATTACTGGATAGCAAGGAACTCAAGGTATATCACCAAACACAAACAAGCTTGTGTTGGTGGGAAGGCAATAAAGTGGTCGATGATAACACATATCATCAAGGGCAAGGATGGTATTTCTCATCATGAATCCGATTGATATCCTGGAAGAGCTCATAAGGTTGATGATGATCACGACACATTTGTCGAGAGATTTCATGAAGATGTAATCGATTGGCGATAACATCAAGTCAAAGGAATTACGAAGCAAAAGGTTATTGGAACCATGGATAGGACACAAACTTGAAATCAGGATTGTTGTTCAACGCGAACTGATATGACGAGGAAGATCGACATAAGCTTAGCTCATCGTCGAAAATTTTGTGCTCCGGGAAGAAGGACCAGGTAGCACAGTTAGAAGTTTGCACGATAATGATATAGCCGATAAGGCTAGGAATGACTTGAAGGATTATTAAACTCGTAGGCAACAAGAATTACTTTATTGAATCGGAGTGCGGAATCGATTCACTTATCGTGTTCTCGAGTGACTAATAACTCAGACCCTGGGGGGGATCCGAGATCGGTGAGAAGCAATACTAGATGAAGACTCGCAGGAAGCAACATAGTTCTCGAGATACCAAAGGTTAATACTCGAGGAAGATCAAAATAGAGGTTGGGCAAGCGTATTGATCTGCAAAAGGCAAGCACTTTAACTTGTCCGAGAAATTGAATCAAGGAGAAAATGTGGTCGGGACCACGACTGCAAATGATCAATACATAGATACCAGATGATTTCATATCAAGGAAATAGTTATTATTACAAGAAGCTTCTATGATAGGATCTACATCGTGTCCATGGGCATGAACACAAAGTTCAAGGTCGACTCCCACTTCGTTAATGCATAACATTTCATTCACTTCTCGCCTTCAACGAAATTGTGTGTTGAAATTTTATCTGACATAACACTAGTAGAGTATGACCCGTAGTGGTTTCCGGGTTCACACAGTTTAGAGAAAGCATATGTCCAACCCATCGGGGCCTCTTAGGAACATATACCACAAACTTCAGGAGTAAATAACACAAGCTCGATAGCAGAGCATGGTTGGCAAAGTAGAGGATACAATTTACCAAAGGCGGTATATATCCTAGGAAAGGCTCAAGGTTATTGAATATGAAGGACATTGTCGGATAAAATCCAGCAAAGGATCCGGGGTCATGATTTACACACAACCGTGAGGAGGAAGCAAGGCAAAGACATTGATTATTGAAACAATCAATAACTTAGAGCTCAGTTGCTAAGGAGTTATATGATTTACAAAGCGAAGAATCAGAAGCGGACGCTCTGATCAAGGATGGATAAGTTCAATAGACTTAGGGGCAAAATCGACGACAATTTAATTGGCGAGAACCAGCTCATGATTAAAACGACGTCTGAGCCGGAAGGATGAATTCTAGGATCTGTTTCAGGATTGCGAGCATTCGCAACAAATCAAATCAACGGACTCAAAATGACAATGACAATGGATGTCAACAAGATTACTAGACTTATGGGATTAACCATAATGCAAGCAATCAAGAATTTCAAGAGCGATAGGATGCTCAAGATTTTCGGAAGATCGAATGATATTTCGAGGATTGGTGACATACATGAATCAACTGGGGATGAGTGGATACTCGGTAAGTGCGAGAAACTATCCGTAGTGGTATTCATGTAGCAAAGAACTACAAGGCAGTAGGCACAAAGTATTCTCAGAACATTAGAGAGAATTTCGAGGTATCTTGTAATAACAAGATCGACTGGGTATAAAGTAAGGACGACGGGTGTAAGTATTTATCCATAGGGATATTGCAGTGGTAGGGAATTGCAAAAAGCGACAGGCACAATGGTCTCGGGGAAACATCGAAGAGTATTGTCAGAATCTTCTGTTGAAGCGGTCGATCATCTGTAATGAAGGGGCTCTCCGGCAGGAAGTGATAACGAGAACCTAAAGTTAGATTTCAGCAAAATCAATTAACCCGAATAGAAGAGAGATTACAATCCCAGAGTATGGACGAGGAATAAAAGATCCTAATACCACCCAATGGCGACGTGGGCCCAGGGGCCGCACAGCCAAATTAGTAAAACAATTTTTGGCTTCTAGACTCAACTTCAGCCAAGGAGTTGGAAAGGGGATTCCTACAGGCAGTCGGCTCTGATACCAACTTGTGACGCCCCCGATTTAATCGTACACTAATCATGTACGCAAACGTGTACGATCAAGATCAGGGACTCACGGGAAGATATCACAACACAACTCTAAAAGTAAAATAAGTCATACAAGCATCATAATACAAGCCAGGGGCCTCGAGGGCTCGAATACGGTGCTCGATAATAGACGAAGTCGTGGAAGCAACAATATCTGAGTACGTACATAAGTTAAACAAGTTTGCCTTAAGAAGGCTAGCACAAACCGGGATACATATCGAAGAGGCGCAGCCTCCCGCCTCGATCCTCCTAATCTACTCACGGTCGCCGCCAACGGGCTGCACGTAGTAGTAGGCACCTCCAACAGTAGTAGGAGTCGCCGACGGTGGCGTCCGCCCTAGGCTCCGATCTGGTTGCGACAACCGTAAAGGAAGGAAAGGGGAAAAAGGGGAAGAAATCAACCGTGAGTACTCATCCAAAGTACTGCAAGCAAGGAGCTACACTACATATGCATGGGTGTATGTGTAAAGGGCCATATCAATGGACCGAATCGCAGAATGCCGTAATAAGAGGGGATAACTAATCCTCGCCAAGACTACGCTCGCAGCCTCCGCCTTGCAAAGATGTAGAAGAGAGTAGATCAAGTCCTCCAAGTAGCATCGCCAAGTACCATCTCCAAGTAGCATCTCCAAGTAGCATCTCCAGTAGCATCGCATAGCATAATCCTACCCGGCGATCCTCTCCTCGTTGCCCTGTGGAAAACCGATCACCGGGTTGTCTGTGGAACTTGGAAGGGTGTGTTTTATTAAGTATCTGGTTCTAGTTGTCATAAGGTCAAGGTACAACTCCAAGTCGCCCTGCTATCAAGATCACGGCTATTCAATAGATTAACTTCCCTGCAGGGTGCACCACATAACCCAACACGCTTGATCCCATTTGGCCGGACACACTTTCCTGGGTCATGCCCGGCCTCGGAAGATCAACACATCGCAGCCCCACCTAGGCACAACAGAGAGGTCAGCCGCCGGTCTAAATCCTATGCGCGCAGGGGTCCGGGCCCATCGCCCATTGCACACCTGCACGTTGCGAGGGCGGCCGGAAGCAGAACTAGCCCCTTAATACAAGAGCAGCTTACGCCCAATCCGGCCGCGCGCCCGTCGTGACGCCAAGAAGGCTTCGCCGATACCACGACGCCGGATACCCATAACTACTCCCGCGAGATGGTTAGTGCGATAGACCAAATGGCCGACTCGGATCAAATACCCGGATCTCGTTAAGCGTGTTAAGTATCCGCGAACGCCGAACAGGCCAGCCCACCTGCCTCCTAGGTGGTCTCAACCTTCCCCTGCCGCTCCGCCACAAAAGTAACAAATCGGGGCCGTCGGGAACCCAGTGCCCACCTCTACCGGGATGGAGCCACCGTCCTTTCAAATTTCCCTCATCGTAATCACTTGCGGGTACTCAATGAGTCAATTCCCGACTTTAGTCACCATCTCAGATAGTATGTATGTATAGTATAGTATATACCCGTGATCACCTCCCAAGTGATCACGACCCGATAGTATAGCAAGGCAGACTGACAAGAATGTAGGGCCAATGATGATAAACTAGCATCCTATACTAAGCATTTAGGATTGCAGGTAATGTATCAACAGATGTAGCAACAATGACAAAGGCTATGCATCGTAATAGGATCAACTAAAGCAAGAATATGCTACACTACTCTAATGCAAGCAGATAGAGGAGAATAGGCGATATCTGTGATCAAGTGGGGGGGCTTGCCCGTCGCTCGCATAAGAGAGAGGGTCGTCAACTCCGTAGTCGAATCGGGTCGCTTCTGCAGTCTCGGGTTCACCGAAAGAAGTAACGGAGGGGAACACAATAAATAACAAAGCAATCAAAGCATCACAAAGCGTAATAAGACAATACGCTGTGTTCGTGTGCCCTAACGCGGTAGTAGGTGATATCATGAAGGGGAAACATTCGAAAGTATCCCCTGCGCTTAGCGTTTTTGGACAGATGAATCGGAGGTGAAATGTTGCAGGTTCACTATGCTAGGGATGTGTGGCGGACGAACGGGCCACGTATCTGGATTCGTCTTGTCGTTCTGAGCAACTTTCATGTACAAAGTATTTTCATCCGAGTTACGGTTTATTTTATATTAATTTTTAAAGATTTAATTCCATTTATAAATTATTATTATTAATTTAATTCGAAAAAGGCATTACTGTATCAGTATAACGTCAGCATGATATCATCAGTCAACAGAGGTGTTGACTGGGTCAAGCTGACGCATGGGTCCCATATGTCATTGACATAGATTAACTAAACATGTTAATTAGCTTAATTACATTGATTAGGTTAACTAATTTTAATTAGCTTAGCTAAACAGTATTAATTAGCTTAATTAATTCACCACTTAAATAATGTTTATTTATTTTATTAACTTCTTTTTTTTAATAACGTTCCAGGGGCGTGGGCCCCGTTTGTCATAGGCCTTAGGGGCCTTAGCGGGCGCCAACGTTAGCAGGCTCGGGCGGAACGGGTGCGGGAGCACCCGAGCGGGCACTCGCCCGCCGGGCGGGACGAGGCTGTCGGGGCACCGATGGCGGGCAAGCAAGCCGGCAGCAGCCGGGCCACGACGGGCGGAGGCGAGGGGTCGAGGGGCTGCAACATGGAACTAGCCGGGCGGCGACGTCAGCGTGGCACAGGGGGGGGCGCAAGGGCTGCTACCGACGACAGCAGCGAGCGGACCGAGGAGAAAGGGCACAGCCCTAGGCGGATGCGAGCGCGGGATGCGCGCGGTGACCAAGACGGCAGAGGGGTTGCGGGTATGCAGCGGAGGCAGGTGCGGTGGCCAACGACGTCGAGCGGGGGTGGCACGGTCGACCAGCGAGCGGGACTAGCGGATGCAGGGGTAGGGGCACGAGGCGCGGACGCAGGACGGCGCCGGCAGGCACAGACAGCGCGTGTGGTGGCCGACGGTGCGTGACTGGCGACGGGGAGACGTGCATGAGCAAGCACAAAGAGGAAATAGGAGGCCAAAGGCCTCACCAGCGTTGCAGGGGTCCGTTCGTCGAGGCTTGGGGAAGCCGGCGTGGGGGAAGACGAGGAGGCCTCCGGCGACGACTGTGATGGGGTCGGGGCGGTCCGGCGAGCGACGAGGGTCGATGAAGGCCGTTGGGGAGGAGGACGGGGATGCGAGCGGCGGAGCATCATCGGCGGCCGGGTCCTCGAGCGGGCGGTGGTCGGCGGCAATGGCTGACGGCGGCAGCGACGGTTCCCAGCGCGTCGCATGGCGAGGTGGGGCTCCGACGCGGCAAGGGGTCGGGCGCGATGGGGAACGACGTCGAGGGGGGTTTCATCCCCGATCCAGATCTGGATCGGGGTAGAGGGGAGGAGGGACGTGGGGAGCGAGTGGGGGGGCGTGGGTGCGATGGGCTAGGGTTTCCCATCGGTGGGGGGTGTTATGGGGACTGAGGGGCCGGTTGGGCCAGTTGGCCCAGGGGTTGGGGGTTCCTTTCTCTTTATTTTAGTTAGCTTTGTTTTACTGTTTTTATTCTTCCCTTGTTATTGATTTCTTTTCTGTTTTATTTTAGTTACATTTTATTTTAGTTTTAGTAAAAATTATCACTAACACCTAAATTGGTACTTTTAAATAAACTACTGCCACATTACTTTTCATCTCAATTAAAATAGTTAATATTTTATAAAATTCCAAAGGCATTTGTTTTATTATTTAACCCATAGTTTTAATTATTTTGAACACTTAAACATTTTATTAAATTTAGGTTTCTCCACCATTATTACCCAGGATTTATTTAAAACATTTACAACATTTTAGTTTTCACTTTTGAAAACTTTAACTGTTCGACTTGATCTTAAATTTGAATTTGGATCGGTCCTAAACTAACACGAGTTTAGCAACAGTAATCGAGGTGACGTGGCATCATTAGTAGATGGTTACTGTAGCTTAATTACCAGGGCGTCACAACCTGGCTTTGGCCAGATCAGCAGAGGAGGATGTCTGGCCGTCTCCCAGAGTGAAGAGATGAGTTTTTCCACGCGATCTCTTGCAGCCTCTTTGCCTAGGATCTTCCATTGATCGCAGAAGCCTGCAATTTTCCTCAGAATCACCTGCACACCCATCCAGGGGGCTTTGTTAAAACACATATCATTTCTGCTTCTCCAGATAACACAAAGAGTGGCTGAAATAAGCATATTTTCAGGCTGCAGGGTCTTGTGTTTCTCCCAAATCTTAGACATATTATCAAAAGTAGGCTGGAGCATACATCCTGAAATGTCATGAATATTCCGCCATACCTTAGTAGCAACAACACAATCAAAGAACAGGTGATTACTATTCTCATATTCAGAGCAAAACAGGCAAGAAAGATCATCTAAATGTTGTCTCTTGCACAGGTTACTCCTAACCAACAGTTTATTATGAGCCAGCAACCACAAAAAGATATGAATATTAGGAGGAACCTGAAGTTTCCATATCTCTGGGATATGTACAGGGCAGATCCCTCTAAAATTAATTATACCATACATAGATCTAACAGAGTAATTCCCATTAGATTCAAACTTCCAAATAATGGCATCTTCATCATCGTTCAGAATGATATCTTGCGCAATGCTAATTAAGTCAAACTAGAGGTGTAGTAGTCTATTGTCCACACACCTCCTGAAGGTGATTTTAAGATTAGCACCATCCCAAAGATCAGCAATAGCTTTGTTCTGTTCATTAGCAATGGTGTAAAGCTCCCAGAATTGGATGGTTAAGCTACAGGATCCAAACCAATGATCTTTCCAGAACTTAACTCTTTTCCCATTGCCAACCTTCCATTGATATACCATCTTGGCTGCTTTGGCAGCCCAGAGGACTCCTTTCCAGAAAGGTGAGGAGGAGTTGCCATCAGGACAGGAGAAAATATTTGGGTCCTTAGTTCTATACTTAGCATCTATAATTTTCTTCCACATCTTCTGGTCCCCTTTTGATATTTATCTATCTAGGCTACTAGAAGGCTTAGATTCATATCAGCAATATTGGGTATACCTAAACCCCCATATTGCTTCTTTTGAGTCAACAACCCCCAGCTAGCTAAATGGTACTTATGATGACCTTCATAGTTGTCCCAAAAACAGTGAGCCATCTGAGAGTTAATCAGGTTGATAGCCCACTTAGGAAATTTTATCATGCTCATCAGATAGGTAGGAATACTAGCCAAACAGGACTGAACTAAAACTATTTTTTTCTCATATCCTAGTAATCTCCCTCTCCAACCAGCAGCCTTTTTTAAGACCTTATCTACCACAGGCTGGAGGTCTTCTCTCTTTAACTTGGAGTGGTGGAGGGGGAAACCCAGGTATTTAAGAGGAAAAGAACTCAAGCCACAAGATAAGGCTTGAGCAACATTGTGGGCCTCCTCTTCACTAACATTAATAGGAACAAGGTCACATTTATGGAAATTAATCCTCAGCCCTGACATTTCCTCAAAACAAGCTAGTAACCATTTTAGGTTTTTTGCAGAATTAATATTGTTCTCTATGAACAGAAGGGTATCGTCTGCATATTGCAGACTGATTACCCCCTGAGGGAAAACATTAGTCATTAAGCCAGACAATAAGTTGTTCCTTGCTGCTTTATTAAGCATTCTGCTGAACACATCTGCTACCAAATTGGGTGATGCAGGGTCCCCTTGTCTAACCCCCTTAAAAGTTTCAAAGAAATCACTATTGCAATCATTAATTCTAACCCCTACTGAACCTTTATACAAAATAGATTCAAATCTCCTCACCCACTTGGGGCTGAAACCCCTCTGGTATAAAACTTTCAGTAGGAACTTCTTGCTAATTCTATCATAAGATTTTTCATAATCCAGCTTAAAAACAAAACCCTCTTTCTTATTAATCACAGCATCATGAAAAATTTCATGAGCAGTTACCACACTTTCCACTATGTACCTACCCTTAATAAAAGCAGTTTGATTCTAGGAAATCAACTCATCTCCCACATCTCCTAGCTGATTGGCTAAACATTTAGCAAAAATCTTAAAGCTGCAATTAGATAGAGCAATAGGTCTGAATTTCTGAATAATGTCAGCATCAGGTTCTTTTGGAATTAAAGTGAGCAGAGAGAAGTTCAGTCTATACAGATCTAGAGAGTCATTGTTCCAGGCCTCTACCATCAACATTAGGTCACTTTTAATAGTTTCCCAGAATTGTTGATAGAATAAGAAAGGGAAGCCATCAGGGCCAGGGGCCCCTTCTGCATAAGAGCCAAAGACTGCTTTCCTGACATCTTCCTGTGTAATATTGGCCTCAAGCCTCATATTTTGATCCATAGAAACCATTTCAGAAGGATCCCAGAAGTTGTCATCTAGATCTATTTCTAATGTTTTCTCTTTCCCAAACAATTGCTTGTAGTAATCTACAGCAACACTAATTATATCTTTAGTATCTTCTACAGGACCATTTGGACCTCTCAGCATGCTAATCTGCTTTTTCCTCCTTCTTTGATTAGCCAAAGCATGGAAGTAAGCTGTGTTTCTCCCTCCTTCCAAAATATTCCTCTCTCTAGATCTTTGTCTAGATTTGATTTCCTCCAGTCTCCAAATATTTTGGAGATCCAAGGCAATCTTGTTCATCCTAGTTTTAGAAGTAGGGGAGAGTACCTTTGTCTCAGACTCAATATCCATTAAATCATATTCAGCTACCAGCTGATGCTTATTTCTGTTTTTCTCAGCCTCATAGTCGGCATTCCAGCCCTTACACACTCTCCTAAGCAACCTAATCTTGTATTGCCATCTATCCATAGGATCAGTAATGGAGCATGGTTTGTTCCAGGTCTTTCTAACCATTTGAACACAATCTTCGTCAAGCTCCACCACTGGAGACTATCTTGCTAAAACCATCAGAAGGAAACAACACCTTGCCCCACACACACACCATACCCATCTACCATGCATTTTGCTCAGCTGTACTAGCTTGTTTCCCTTCTGAAGCTGTTGCGATTGGCTTGCTTGGAGCCGTCAGCAGCGCCGCTGGGAGACACGAGGTTGCTCAGCGCCCTCACCATCTGGAGCTTGACCTGGCCCCTCTTCGCCGGAGGCCTCTTCTCCTTGGTGAAGCTGCCGCCGCCGCTGCCGCTGTACTGGTACTCGTACTCCATCGCCGCCGATCTTCTTCTTGCTCCTCCTCTCTGCTTCTTCTGTGATGTGTAATTGTATTGTGTGTGGAGTTCAAGTGCTCACTTGAGGAGGGGATGAGGATGTGATCAGGGGTGTCACAAGGCATTTATAGGCGTGCTCATGTTGCCTCTGCCTTTCACGAGTTGGCTACACGTGCACCTTGTTCGCTTCTTATCTCATCTGCAGAATGAAATGCCGTGGTGACAAATGATTCAGATGCTTGCACTTTCTCCTTTCTCCCATCTGAAAGATATTTGCCATAAAGTGAACAAAAATCTTCCTCAACCAAATTACAGCAAGACCATAGCACAGAGCTTTCCTTTCCAAGATATTTATATCGAACTTCATTTTGAAGATATTTATGTGGAACTTGCTAGCACACTCCCCACTCTGCAAGGTCAACTAGCACTTGAGAAGAAGCCTTAATTTTCTGGGGAAGAAATAGGAGAATTGTGGAAGGAAAATACAAGTGTACAAGGAAAGTTGGATGTTCATCTTCCTCGTGACAAGTCGCTTTTCACTAATAAATGGGTTTATATCAGGCTTCTAGCTTGTTGCTCAACTTGTTGACAAGTTGCACGTGTGGGTGGATCGAGGAGTAGATGCTTGAAGAATCTCAGGACCATTGATAAGTCAGGTGTCACAACTTGCTGCCACATTTCCAGATACCAAAAGCCCCTGATGACCAGCAGTGGAAAAATACACTAATTCTGGCTGTAACCAATTTCATTAAGATGGGAAGATGTGACAAATACAAGAGTTATTAACATGACTGAACAAAACAGTTAAAAAGAAGGGGGAAGATCACGTACGCTGCAAATCCTGGAAAATGCTTCTGACTGAAGGGACCAAAATTGGTCAAGGAAGTGTTGAGTAGTCTATTGTCGTATTTGTGTACTAGATCTTGATAAAACCTTTCAATCAGGTACAGTTTCTGTTAATTTGATGTGATAGCCAGTAAAAGTAAATGGAATTAGTGTCCATCCATGAACATAGCTTATTCACCATCCGCAAAAAAAAAAAAAAAAAAAGCTTATTCACCAATGGGGTTTTGCAGGCCTAAACTTGTCCAACAGAAGTTTGTAGACGAGGGAACATAAATTAATCATGATGATCAGAAGAAACATAGGAGTGCAGTACAATCTTGACATATCACACCACATTTCACGAAAATACACGAGCTGGGAAATCTTTATACCCACTCCCAAAGGCCAAAATCCCAGAGTCAATTGCTCATTCAGCGAGGGGATTGATCACATGGCCAAGGAACAGTACTGCGCTGGTTCTCTCCTCAACAATGGCGAATAGGAAGGGCCGGTCCGCCACGAAATCCACCGGAGGCCGTGGCATGCTCCCGCTTTGAAGGATCATCACGGCCGTTGCTGCGGCAGCCACGGTGCCCCGCTCGTCCACCTCGATGGTGGCCTTATGGTACACGCCCGCGATGAAGAGCCCATCCCCGCCGCTCACCATGCCCGAGAAGTCGCCGCCTTCGAAAGCCCTGGTGACCCCGAGCCTCCGCATGTCCGACGACGCCTCGAACTCGAACGTGAACTTGAACTTTGGGACCATGAACCGCCCAACCGGAACCTGGACCGCCGGCGTGTGGCTCTTGAGGAACCCCGGCGTCGCGACCGCCTTGTCGTAGAGATCGGCGAGGCCGAGAGTGGCGCCGTCCGGGAGGAGGAGAAGCATGTAGAATGCAGCCTCGGCTCGCGGCCCCACGTGGTCGCCATCGTTTTTGTAGGGCAGCTTGAGGGCCCTGAAGCCCGGGTAGACGGCGACGTGCTGCTCGAACGGGAACCGGCCCGTCGTCATGAACGGCACGCGCACGATGGTGCCGTCTGGGACGTGGAACGGGGCGGTGAAGGTCGCCGACTGGTCGAACGGCTGGGACCACGTCCCGTTGAAGTAGAGCGCGTTGGCGAGGACGACCCGCGTGGACGAGCCGACCGACCCGGGAGGGAGGACGTCGCGGATGCGCCCGTCCGTCGCGCCGGCGACGAAGGCGTTCACTCGCCGCCTCGCCTGCTCGGGGTCCGAGGAGAAATCCACGGATTCCGCGGTGGCGGCGTACCTCGACGCGGCGGTGGCCATGAACTCCGGCTCCAGCACCTGCCCGCGGTTGACCCACACGCCGCACGCGAACGACGTCTGTGTCAGGCCGTTGAGCCTGCCCGCCAGCTCCGTCGCCGGCGCGCCGTGCAGCTCGTCGAGCGACGCCGACCCGAGGAACCCCAGGAGCTCCTCGCGCGTCTCGCCCCGCGTGCCGGCGGCCACCAGCGCGAGCGCCGCGTGGATGGACAGCGGCGAGACGATGAAATTGCCTCCCCCGCCGGCTGCCGCCCGGACGCCGACCTCCGTGGCGAGAGGCAGGCATGACGCCTTCCCGCCTTCATCGCTGCCTATCGATGCCCCAACAGACACAGAATGGCCACCTGGAAGCACCTCGTCGAGCAAGGGGGCGCGTGCTTGCGTCCCAGCGTGGCTGTAAGAGCTGTGGAGGTAGCTCTGGCCGCTGCAAGGGCAACGCTGCGCGCAGTCAAGCCGCGGGCGCCGGGAAGTCATCGTCCTGAATTCGACCTGCGACCGCCATGCGGCAAACAGCGTCAGGCAGAGGACGGCCTTCCACAAGGGCGACATACAGATCGCCGATCTATCTGCCGACTAGCCACTAGTTGACCTTTGAGCCGAGGCATCGACCAGGTAGAGGTAATGGAGGTAGAAGAAGCATTTGTTTGGTGAATGGCAGGATAGGATCTCTCAACAATTCGATCTCAACTCTAAGTAAATCAAGTGTACTGTAAACTACAGTAATAAAAACCACTCATCAGTAAGATCGTTTAGTTGGAACTTAGAAGTTGCTGGCTAACATCATGTTAGTAACATGGCTGAATGAGTTGTCGGAATCTTTTACCATCTCCTCTCAGGCTCTGATTCGTTGCCTGTACTGCACCACCTTAGCTTGACCAGCGTCCGCTGAATTTTTCAAAGCATGAGCTGATTCTGACTTTCTTACACCCTGTACAGTTTGTTCGTTACACCCTGGCCTGTATACGCTGTGGCGTAAGTCTCATTTATGATACTCCCTCTGTGCACTTTTATAAGAGCATCTCCAGCCACGCCCCACACCACACCGGCCTCCCCAAAAGCTTTTTTGCGCAGGCGCCAAAAAAGCCCAGTCGCGTCCCAGGAGCCTGATTTTCGTCGGCCTGGGCCGAAATCAGCGCCGGCGGACCCAGGCCGAACCCGGCGCACTTGGAGCGCCGGGGCACGTGGTTTTGGCGCGAAGCAACTGCGGGCCCGCCGAGTCAGCGAGACGGACGTTTCGTCGCCCTCATTGCCTCGGTTCCCGCGGGAATCAATGCCAAGGCTGCCACGTTGCGGCCGCCGATCAACCTTGCCATTGATTCCTCACGGGCGGCGCGTCACGGGGCGGCGCGGCGTCGCCTCCCCTCCCGCCACGCGTACATACGGGCGCGACTATATAAGTCGGCGCCTCGCCAGCACGCCACGCCGCCGAGCCCTCTCCTCTCCTTCGCTGCACCGCCACCGCCGAGCTCTCCTCTCCTCTCCGTGCGCCGCCCGAGCCCTCCCTCCCCAATGGCGGAACGCTTCGACGACGAGGCGGCGCAACGGCCGGCCGCCGCCGCTTCCACGAGCAGAGTCGGGTTCTGTTTGAGGTTAACATCCGGCGCCGCCGGTTTATGCGCGCCGGCCGCTGGGTGGCGGCTCAAGAACGGGAGTGCCTGTTCCACCGCTTTCGACGCCAAGCGTGGAACGCCTACTTCGCCGACGAGGTCGAGCTCGCGCCCGCCTCCCTCACCGATGAGCAGCGCACCCTCCCCCAGTATGTCGCCGACAACCACTCGGCATGGGCGGCGTACTTCGAGCGCCGTCAGGAGCAGAGGCTGACATCCACCAACGGGGCACCGGTGGTGGGCGGTAGACAGAACAGCGAGGGCCGCCGCGTTTGGTGGGGCGTCCCCGGTCGCATGCTCGGCGGCGTGTTGGCGCACCTTGAGGGCGGCAACGAGCCGCCACTGACATACCCTCCTCTGGCGGCCCCGGCCCCGGCCCGCCGCCGACGCGCCGGGCAATGGTTGCCCAGGAGGTTCGTTTCTTCATCGTCTTCCTCCTCCTCGTCGTGATCTTCTTCCCACTCATCCGGCTCTCCAGCGCTGCTCGGCGTCAAGACCGAGCCCGCGGCGGAGACGTCGCTCGGCCGGCGCACTCGCAGCGCCGGGATCGTCATCAACGAAGGCGGTCGGCGCGCCCCCTCGTCGTCTCCTCCACGGTTCGTCAAACCGAAGACGGAGCCCGGGCTCGCGACGGTGAAAACGGAGCCGGGGCTCCCCGCCATGAAGATGGAGCCCGGCGAGGTGGCGCTCGACGACGATGCGGCCCTGAAATGGGCGCGCAAGGACTTCCTCCGGATGGAGAGGGAGCGCCAGGTCGCCGCACTGCGGCGCTTCGAGCAGCACCGCCGGGTCCGCCAAGAAGGAGGCGTCGTCTTCCTCGACGACAGCGACGACGACGCGCCGCCGGCACCTGTCCGTTGTTGGAAATATGCCCTAGAGGCAATAATAAATTAGTTATTATTACTATATTTCCGTGTTCATGATAATCGTTTATTATCCATGCTATAATTGTATTGATAGGAAACTCAGATACATGTGTGGATACATAGACAACACCATGTCCCTAGTAAGCCTCTAGTTGACTAGCTCGTTGATCAATAGATGGTTACGGTTTCCTGACCATGGACATTGGATGTCGTTGATAATGGGATCACATCATTAGGAGAATGATGTGATGGACAAGACCCAATCCTAAGCCTAGCACAAAGATCGTGTAGTTCGTATGCTAAAGCTTTTCTAATGTCAAGTATCATTTCCTTAGACCATGAGATTGTGCAACTCCGGATACCGTAGGAATGCTTTGGTTGTACCAAATGTCACAACGTGAATCGGGTGGCTATAAAGGTGCACTATGGGTATCTCCGAAAGTGTCATTGGGTTGGCACGAATCGAGATCGATTTGTCACTCCGTAACGAAGAGGTATCTCTAGGCCCACTCGGTAGGACGTCATCATAATGTGCACAATGTGACCAAGGGGTTGATCACGGGATGATGTGTTACGGAACGAGTAAAGAGACTTGCCGGTAACGAGATTGAACAAGGTATCGGCATACCGACGATCGAATCTCGGGCAAGTACAATACCGCTAGACAAAGGGAATTGAATACGGGATTGATTGAATCCTTGACATCGTGGTTCATCTGATGAGATCATCGTGGAACATGTGGGAGCCAACATGGGTATACAGATCCCGCTGTTGGTTATTGGCCAGAGAGCTGTCTCGGTCATGTCTGCATGATTCCCGAACCCGTAGGGTCTACACACTTAAGGTTCGGTGACGCTAGAGTTGTTATGGGAATTAGTGTGCAGTTACCGAATGTTGTTCGGTGTCCCAGATGAGATCCCTGATGTCACGAGGAGTTCCGGAATGGTCCGGAGGTAAAGATTTATATATGGGAAGTCCTATTTTGGCCACCGGAAAATGTTTGGGATTTTTCGGTATTGTACCGGGAAGGTTCTAGAAGGTTTCGGAGTGGGGCCCACCTACATGGGGGGACCCACATGAACGTGGGTAGTGGGGGAAAGGCCCCACACCCCTGTTCAAGGCGCACCAAGATCCTCCCTTAGAAGGAATAAGATCATATCTCGAAGGGATAAGATCAAGATCCCTAAAAAAGGGGGATAACAATCGGTGGGGAAGGAAATGATGGGATTTCTTTCCTCCCACCTTTGCCAACGCCCCAATGGACTTGGAGGGCAAGAAACCAGCCCCTCCACCCCTATATATAGTGGGGAGGCGATGGGAGCTTCACCTTCCCGGCGCAGCCCTCTCCCTCCCCAACACCTCCTCCTCCGTAGTAGTGCTTGGCGGCTCGCTGAAAAACGCAAGCTCCACCACCACGCCGTCGTGTTGCCGGAGTTTCCTCAACATCTCCTCTCCCTTGCTGGATCAAGAAGGAGGAGACGCCCCGGCTGTACGTGTGTTGAACGTGGAGGCACCGTTGTTCGGTGCTTAGATCGATTCGCCGCGATCTGAATCGCTTAGTGAACGACTCCACCGATCGCGTTCTTGCAACGCTTCAAGATCGCGATCTTCAAGGGTATGAAGATGCACTCCTCTCTCTCATTGCTAGTTACTCCATAGATTGATCTTGGTGATGCGTAGAAAATTTTGAATTTCTGCTACGTTCCCCAACAGTGGCATCATGAGCTAGGTCTATGCGTAGTTTCTATGCACGAGTAGAACACTAGTTGTTGTGGGCGTTGATTTTGTTAAATATGCTTACCGTTACTAGTCCAATCTTGTTTCGACGGTATTGTGGGATGAAGCGGCCCGGACCGACCTTACACGTACGCTTACGTTAGACAGGTGGCTAGCGGGTGCCAGTCTCTCCCACTTTAGTCGGATCGGATTCGATGAAAAGGGTCCTTATGAAGGATAAATAGCAATTGACATATCACGTTGTGGTTTTTGCGTAGGTAAGAAACGTTCTTGCTAGAAACCCATAGCAGCCACGTAAAACATGCAAACAACAATTAGAGGACGTCTAACTTGTTTTTGCAGGGTATGCTATGTGATGTGATATGGCCAAAAGATTGTGATGAATAATATATGTGATGTATGAGATTGATCGTGTTCTTGTAATAGGAATCACGACTTGCATGCTGATGAGTATGACAACTGGCAGGAGCCATAGGAGTTGTCTTAATTTATTGTATGACCTGCGTGTCAATGAACAACGCCATGTAATTACTTTACTTTATTGCTAAACTGTTAGCCATAGTAGTAGAAGTAATAGTTGGCGAGACAACTTCATGGAGACACGATGATGGAGATCATGATGATGGATATCATGGTGTCATGCCGGTGACGATGATGATCATGGAGCCCCGAAGATGGAGATCAAAAGGAGCAAAAATGATATTGGCCATATCATGTCACTTTTGATTGCATGTGATGTTTATCATGTTTTTGCATCTTATTTGCTTAGAACGACGGTAGTAAATAAGATGATCCCTCATTAAAATTTCAAGAAAATGTTTCCCCTAACTGTGCACCGTTGCGAAAGTTCGTTGTTTCGAAGCACCACGTGATGATCGGGTGTGATAGATTCTAACATTCACATACAACGGGTGTAAGCCAGATTTACACACGCGAAACACTTAGGTTGACTTGACGAGCCTAGCATGTATAGACATGGCCTCGGAACACAAGAGACTGAAAGGTTGAGCATGAGTCATATGGTAGATACGATCAACATGAAGATGTTCACCGATGATGACTAGTCCGTCTCACGTGATGATCGGACACGACCTAGTTGACTCGGATCATGTAATCACTTAGATAACTTGAGGGATGTCTATTTGAGTGGGAGTTCATAAGATGAACTTAATTATCCCGAGAATAGTCAAAAGATCTTTGCAAATTATGTCGTAAGCTCGCGCTTTAGTTCTACTATTTAGATATGTTCCTAGAGAAAATTCAGTTGAAAGTTGATAGTAGCGATTATGCGGACTAGGTCCGTAAACTGAGGATTGTCCTCGTTGCTTCGTAGAAGGCTTATGTCCTTAATGCACCGCTCAGTGTGCTGAACCTCGAACGTCGTCTGTGGATGTTGCGAACATCTGACATACATGTTTTGATAACTACGTGATAGTTCAGTTAAACGGTTTAGAGTTGAGGCTGTTGGGGAACGTAGTAATTTCAAAAAATTTCCTACACACACGCAAGATCATGGTGATGCATAGCAACGAGAGGGGAGAGTGTTGTCTACGCACTCGTGAGACCAAGCGAAGCGCTGACGCAACATAGAGGAAGTAGTCGACGTCCTCCCGGTCCAACCGATCCAAGCACCGTTACTCGGCACCTCCGAAGTTCTTGACACGCGACAGCTTGATGACGCACCCTCGATCTCCAATCCAAAGAGAGGCTCGAGGGGAGTTCCACAAGACGACGGCGTGGTGACGATCTTGATGTTCTCCTATCGCAGGGCTTCGCCTAAGCACCGCTACAATATGATCGAGGTGTAATATCGTGGAGGGGGGCACCGCACACGGCTAAGGAACGATCAATGATCAACTTGTGTCTCCTAGGGTGCCCACCTACCCCCGTATATAAAGGAGGGAGGGAGGAGGTGGTTGGCCCAATGGGGGCGCGCCATAGAGGAGGGGGAAACCTACTCCAAGTAGGTTTCCCTCCCTTTTCCTTATCTTATTTGGAGGGGGAAGGAAAGAGTACTAGTATTAGGAAGTAGTACTAGTAGTAGTAATAGGAAGAGGGGGAAGGAGAAAGGAAAGGGGGGGCTGGCCCCCCTCCCCAATTCAGATTGGGCGGGGGCGCCCCCTTGTTCCTTCTCCCTTCCTCCTACATGGGCCCAATAAGGCCCATATACCTCCCGGGGGGTTCCAGAACCTCCCGGAGCTCCAAACTTCTCCGGAACCTTTCCGGTGTCCAAATATATCCGTCCAATATATCAATCTTTATATCTCGACCATTTCGAGACTCCTCGTCATGTCCGTGATCATATCCGGGACTCCGAACAACCTCCGGTACATCAAAATACATAAACTCGTAATATAACTGTCATCGAAACCTTAAGCGTGCGGACCCTACGGTTCGAGAACAATGTAGACATGACCGAGACATGTCTCCGGTCAATAACCAATAGCGGGACCTGGATGCCCATATTGGTTCCTACATATTCTACGAAGATCTTTATCGGTCAAACCGCACAACAACATACGTTGTTCCCTTTGTCATCGGTATGTTACTTGCCCGAGATTCGATCGTCGGTATCCAATACCTAGTTCAATCCGTTACCGCAAGTCTCTTTACTCGTTCCGTAATACATCATCTCACAACTAACTCAGAGTTGAAATGCTTGCAAGGCTTAAGTGATGTGTATTACCGAGAGGGCCCAGAGATACCTCTCCGACATTCGGAGTGACAAATCCTAATCTCGAAATACGCCAACTCAACAAGTACCTTCGAGACACCTATAGAGCACCTTTATAATCACCCGATTCGCTGTGACGTTTGGTAGCACACAAAGTGTTCCTCCGTAAACGGAGTTGCATAATCTCATAGTCATAGGAACATGTATAAGTCATGAAGAAAGCAATAGCAACATACTAAACGATCGGGTGCTAAGCTAACTGAATGGATCATGTCAATCGATCATTCAACTAATGATGTGATCCCGTTAATCAAATAACAACTCTTTGTCCATGGTTAGGAAACATAACCATCTTTGATTAACAATCTAGTCAAGTAGAGGCATACTAGTGACACTGCTTGTCTATATATTCACACATGTATTATGTTTCCTGTTAATACAATTCTAGCATGAATAATAAACATTTATCATGATATAAGGAAATAAATAATAACTTTATTATTGCCTCTAGGGCATATTTCCTTCATCTCCCACTTGCACTAGAGTCAATAATCTAGTTCACATCGCCATGTGATTTAACACCAATATTCATATCTCAGATATGATTAACACCCATAGTTCACATCATCATGTGACCAACATCCAAAGGGTTTACTATAGTCAATAATCTAGTTCACATCGCTATGTGATTAACACCCAAAGAGTACTAAGGGGTGATCATGTTTTGCTCGTGAGAGAAGCTTAGTCAACGGGTCTGTCACATTCAGAGTCGTATGTATTTTGCAAATATTTTATGTCCACAATGCTCTGCACGGAGCTACTCTAGCTAATTGCTCCCACTTTCAATATGTATTCAGGTTGAGACTTAGAGTCGTCTGGATCAGCATAAAAGTTTGCACTGATGTAACTTTTACAACAAACTCTTTTATCACCTCCATAATCGAGAAACATCTTCTTAGTCCTTACTAAGGATATTCTTGACCAATGTCCAAAGATCTACTCCTAGATCACTATTGTACCCCTTGCCAAATTCAGAGCAAGGTATACAATAGGTCCGGTACATAGCATAGCATACTTTATAGAACCTATGACCGAGGCATAGGGAATGACTTTTCTTTCTCTTTCTATTTTCTCATTGTGGTTGGGATTTGAGTCTTACTCAATTTCATACCTTTGCAACATAGGCAAGAACTCTTTCTTTGACTGCTCCATTTTGAACTATTTCAAAATCTTGCCAAGGTATGTACTCATTGAAAATCTTATCAAGCGCCTTGATCTATCTCAATAGATCTTGATGCTCAATATGTAAGTAGCTTTTACTAAGGTCTTTTCTTTTTAAAGAACTCCTTT
This sequence comes from Aegilops speltoides, assembly GCA_021437245.1. NCBI lineage: Eukaryota > Viridiplantae > Streptophyta > Magnoliopsida > Poales > Poaceae > Aegilops > Aegilops speltoides. The sequence goes on from CM038141.1 coordinate 377,188,521, forward strand.
AAAACACTCCTTTATACTTTGCAGAAAAATTCTACATCATTTCGATCGACAATATGTCACTCACATATACTAATCGAAAGGTCAGTAGTGCTCCCACTCACTTTATTGTAAATACAGGCTTCATCGTAAGTCCATATAAAACTATATGCTTTGATCAACTTATCAAAGCGTATATTCCAACTCCGAGATGCTTGCACCAGTCCATAGATGGATCGCTGGAGTTTGCACATTTTGTTAGCACCTTTAGGATTGACAAAACCTTCTGGTTGCATCATATACAACTCTTCTTTAATAAATCCATTAAGGAATGTAGTTTTGACATCCATTTGCCAGATTTCATAAAATGTGGCAATTGCTAACATGATTCAGACAGACTTAAGCATCGATACGAGTGAGAAAATCTCATCGATTCAACACCTTGAACTTGTTGAAAACCTTTCGCAACAAGTCGAGCTTGGTAGATAGTAATACTACTATCGATGTCCGTCTTCCTCTTGAAGATCCATTCATTTAACATGGCTTGTCGATCATCGAGCAAGTCAATCAAAGTCCATACTTTGTTCTCATACATGGATCATATCTCAGATTTTATGGCCTCGAGCCATTTCGCTGAATCTGGGCTCATCATCGCTTCCTCATAGTTCGTAGGTTTGACATGGTCAAGTAACATGACCTCCGAACAGGATTACCGCACCACTCAGTGCGGATCTCACTGCTTTTACCTACGAGGTTTGGTAGTAACTTGATCTGAAGTTACATGATCATCATCATTAGCTTCCTCACTAATTGGTATAGTAGTTACAAGAACAGATTTACGTGATGAACTACTTTCCAATAAGGAACAGTACGATTACCTCATCAAGTTCTACTTTCCTCCCACTCACTTCTTTCGAGAGAAACTCCTTCTCTAGAAAGGATCCATTTATTAGCGACGAATGTTTTTGTTGGGGAACGTAGTAATTTCAAAATTTTCCTACGCACACGCAAGATCATGGTGATGCATAGCAACGAGAGGGAGAGTGTTGTCTACGCACTCGTGAGACGAAGCGAAGCGCTGACGCAACATAGAGGAAGTAGTCGACGTCCTCCGGTCCAGCCGATCCAAGCACCGCATTCGGCACCTCCGAGTTCTTGACACACGACAGCTCGATGACGCACCCTCGATTTCCAATTCAGAGAGGCTCCGAGGGGAGTTCCACAAGACGACGGCGTGGTGACGATCTTGATGTTGTCCTGTCGCAGGGCTTCGCCTAAGCACCGCTACAATATGATCGAGGTGTAATATCGTGGAGGGCGCACCGCACACGGCTAAGGAACGATCAATGATCAACTTGTCTCTCCTAGGGTGCCCCCTACCCCCGTATATAAAGGAGGGAGGGAGGAGGTGGCCGGCCCAAGGGGGACGCGCCATAGAGGAGGGGAAAACCTACTCCAAGTAGGTTTCCCTCCCTTTTCCTTATCTTATTTGGAGGGGGAAGGAAAGAGTACTAGTATTAGGAAGTAGTACTAGTAGTAGTAATAGGAAGAGGGGAAGGAGAAGGAAAGGGGGCGACCCCTTCCCCAATTCGGATTGGGCACAGGGGCGCGCCTCCCTTGTTCCTTCTCCTTCCTCCTACATGGGCCCAATAAGGCCCATATACCTCCGGGGTTCCAGAACCTCCGGAGCTCCAAACTTCTCCGGAACCTTTCCGGTGTCCAAATATATCCGTCCAATATATCAATCTTTATGTCTCGACCATTTCGAGACTCCTCGTCATGTCCGTGATCATATCCGGACTCGAACAACCTTCGTACATCAAAATACATAAACTCATAATATAATCGCCATCGAAACCTTAAGCGTGCGGACCCTACGGTTCGAGAACAATGTAGACATGACCGAGACATGTCTCCGGTCAATAACCAATAGCGGACCTAGATGCCCATATTGGTTCCTACATATTCTACGAAGATCTTTATCGGTCAAACCGCACAACAACATACGTTGTTCCTTTGTCATCGGTATGTTACTTGCCCGAGATTCGATCGTCGGTATCCAATACCTAGTTCAATCTCGTTACGCAAGTCTCTTTACTCGTTCCGTAATACATCATCTCACAACTAACTCATTAGTTGAAATGCTTGCAAGGCTTAAGTGATGTGTTTTACCGAGAGGGCCCAGAGATACCTCTCCGACATTCGGAGTGACAAATCCTAATCTCAAATACGCCAACTCAACAAGTACCTTCGGAGACACCAGAGAGCACCTTTATAATCACCCGATTCGCCAGACGCTTTGGTAGCACACAAAGTGTTCCTCCGTAAACGGAGTTGCATAATCTCATAGTCATAGGAACATGTATAAGTCATGAAGGAAGCAATAGCAACATACTAAACGATCGTGTGCTAAGCTAACGGAATGGGTCATGTCAATCAGATCATTCAACTAATGATGTGACCTTGTTAATCAAATAACAACTCCTTGTTCATGGTTAGGAAACATAACCATCTTTGATTAACAAGCTAGTCAAGTAGAGGCATACTAGTGACACTGCTTGTCTATATATTCACACATGTATTATGTTTCCGGTTAATACAATTCTAGCATGAATAATAAAAATTTATCATGATATGAGGAAATAAATAATAACTTTATTATTGCCTCTAGGCATATTTCCTTCAGCCTCCCACTTGCACTAGAGTCAATAATCTAGATCACATCACCATGTGATTCACATCGATAGTTCACATCATCATGTGATTAACACCCATAGTTCACATCGCCATGTGACCAACATCCAAAGGGTTTACTAGATTCAGTAATCTAGTTCACATCGCTATATGATTAACACCCAAAGAGTACTTAGGTGTGATCATGTTTTGCTTGTGAGAGAATCTTAGTCAACGGGTCTTTCACATTCAGATCCGTTATGTATTTTGCAATTTTTATGTCTACAATGCTCGCACGGAGCTACTCTAGCTAATTGCTCCCACTTTCAATATGTATCTAGATCGAGACTTGAGTCATCCAGATCGGTGTCAAAACTTGCATCGACGTAACCCTTTCGACGAACCTTTTTCACTTCCATAATTGAGAAACATATCCTTATTCCACTAAGGATAATTTTGACCGATGTCCAAAGGATCTACTCCTAGATCACTATTGTACTCCTTGCCAAACTCAAAGCAGGGTATACAATAGATCCGGTACACAAGATGGCATACTTTATAGAACCTATGGCCAAGGCATAGGGAATGACTTTCATTCTCTTTCTATCTTCTCGCCGTGGTCGGGTTTTGAGTCTTACTCAATTTCACACCTTGTAACACAAGCAAGAACTCTTTCTTTGACTATTCCATTTTGAACTACTTCAAAATCTTGTCAAGGTATGTACTCATTGAAAAACTTATCAAGCGCCTTGATCTATCTCTATAGATCTTAATGCTCAATATGTAAGCAGCTTCACCGAGGTCTTTCTTTGAAAAACTCCTTTTAAACACTCCTTTATGCTTTGCAGAATAATTCTACATTATTTCCGATCTACAATATGTCATTCACATATACTTATCAGAAATGCTGTAGTGCTCTCACTCACTTTCTATTAAATACAGGCTTCACTGCAAGTCTGTATAAACTATATGCTTTGATCATCTTATTAAAGCGTATATTCCAATTCCGAGATGCTTGCACCAAATTATAGATGCACATTTTGTTAACACCTTTAGGATCGACAAAACCTCTTGGTTGCATCACATACAACTCTTCTTTAATAACTCCATTAAGGAATGCAGTTTTGTTTATCCATTTGCCGATTTCATAAAATGCGGCAATTGCTAACATGATTCGGACAGACTTTTAAGCATCGATACGAGTGAGAAAATCTCATTGTATTCAACATCTTGAACTTTGTCAAAACCTTTTTTGACAAGTCTAGCTTTGTAGATAGTAACACTACTATCGTTGTCCGCCTTCCTCTTGAAGATCCATTTATTTTCTATGGCTTGCCGATCATCGAGCAACTCCACCAAAGTCCACACTTTGTTCTCATACATGGATCTCATCTCGATTTCATGGCCTCAAGCCATTTCGCTGAATCTGGGCTCATAATCGCTTCCTCATAGTTCGTGGGTTCATCATGGTCTAGTTACATGACTTCTAGAACAGGATTACCGCACCACTCAAAAGCGGATCTCACTCTGGTTTACCTACGAGATTCGGTAGTAACTTGATCTGAAGTTACATGATCATCATCATTAGCTTCCTCACTAATTGGTGTAGTAGTCACAGAACAGATTTCGTGATGAACTACTTTCCAATAAGGGAGAAGGTACAATTACCTCATCAAGTTCTACTTTCCTCCCACTCACTTCTTTCGAGAGAAACTCCTTCTCTAGAAAGGATCCATTTATTAGCAACGAATGTTTTGCCTTCGGATCTGTGATAGAAGGTGTACCCAACAATTTTCTTTTGGTATTCTATGAAGACGCATTCTCGATTTGGGTTTGAGCTTATCAGATGAAACTTTTTCACATAAGCATCGCAGCCCCAAACTTTAAGAAACGACAACTTTGGTTTCTTGCTAAACCACAGCTCATATAGTGTCATCTCAACGGATTTAGATGGTGCCCTATTTAACGTGAATGCAGCTGTCTCTAATGCATGATCCCAAAACGATATTGGTAAATCGGTAAGAAACATCATAGATTGTACTATATCCAATAAAGTACGGTTATGACGTTCGGACACACCATTATGATGTGGTGTTCCAGGTGGCACGAATTTGTGAAACTATTCCACATTGTCTCAATTGAAGACCAAACTCATAACTCAAATATTTGTCTCTGCGATCAGATCGTAGAAACCTTATTTTCTTGCCACGATGATTTTCCACTTCACTCTGAAATTCTTTGAACTTTTCAAATGTTTCAGACTTATGTTTCATCAAGTAGATATACCCATATCTACTCAAATCATCTGTGAAGGTCAGAAAATAACGATACTCGCCGCGAGCCTTAACACTCATTGGATCGCATACATCAGTATGTATTATTTCCAATAAGTCAGTTGCTCGCTCCACTGTTCCGGAGAACGAAGTCTTAGTCATCTTGCCCATGAGGCATGGTTCGCAAGCATCAAGTGATTCATAATCAATTGATTCCAAAATCCCATCAGCATGGAGTTTCTTCATGCGCTTTACACCATTATGACCTAAACAGCAGTGCCACAAATAAGTTGCACTATCATTATTAACTTTGCATCTTTTGGTTTCAATATTATGAATATGTGTATCACTACGATCGAGATCAAATGAACCATTTTCATTGGGTGTGTAACCATATAAGGTTTTATTCATGTAAACAGAACAACAGTTTATTCTCTTACTTAAATGAATAACCGTATTGCAATAAACACGATCAAATCATATTCATGCTCAACGCAAACACCAAATAACATTTATTTAGGTTCAACACTAATCTCGAAAGTATAGGAGTGTGCGATGATGATCATATCAATCTTGAAACTACTTTCAACACACATCGTCACTTCACCCTTAACTAGTTTCGCTTATTCGCAACTCCGCTTCGAGTTACTACTCTTAGCAACCGAACCAGTACCAAATACCGAGGGGTTGCTATAAACACTAGTAAAGTATACATCAATAACATGTATATCAAATATACCTTTGTTTACTTTGCCATCCTTCTTATCCGCCAAATACTTGGGGTAGTTCTCGCTCCAAAGAACCATTCCTTTGTAGTAGAAGCACTTAGTCTCGTGCTTAGGTCCCGACTTGGGCTTCTTCACTTGAGCAACAACTTTCTTGCCGCTCTTCTTGAAGTTCCCTTTATCCCTTTGCCCTTTTCTTGAAACTAGTGGTCTTGTTAACCATCAACACTTGATGTTCTTTCTTGATTTCTACCTTCATCGATTTCATCATCATGAAAAACTCGGAATCATTTTCATCATCCCTTGCATACTATAGTTCATCACGAAGTTCTACTAACTTGGTGATGGTGCCTAGAGAATTCTCATCAATCACTATCTTATCCGGAAGATTAAATCCCACTTGATTCAAGCGATTGTAGTACCTGCATAATCTGAGCACATGCTCATTAGTTGAGCGATTCTCCTCCATCTTTTAGCTATAGAACTTGTTGGAGACTTCATATCTCTCAACTCGGTATTTGCTTGAAATATTAACTTCAACTCTGGAACATCTCATATGGTCCATGATGATCAAAACATCTTTGAAGTCCCGATTCTAAGCCATAAAGCATGGTGCACAAAACTATCAAGTAGTCATCATATTGAGCTAGCCAAACGCTCATAATGTCTACATCCGCTCCTGCAATAGGTTTGTCACCTAGCGTGCATTAAGGACATAATTCTTCAAGGCAAAGAATGAGGATAAACCTCGATCCCGGATCCAATCCACGCCATTGCTACTAACATTTTTCAACACAGTTTTCTAGGAACATATCAAAATAAACATATGAAAGCAACAACGCAAGCTATTGACCTTATAACATAATTTGCAAAATACTACCAGACTAAGTTCATGATAAATTTAAGTTCAATTAATCATATTACTTAAGAACTCCCACTTAGACAGACATCTCTAGTCATTTAAGTGATCACGTGACCCAAATCAACTAAACCATAACCGATCATCACGTGAGATGGAGTAGTTTTCAATGGTGAACATCTTATGTTGATCATATCTACTATATGATTCACGCCGACCTTTCGGTCTCCGTGTTCCGAGGCCATATCTGCATATGCTAGGCTCGCAAGTTTAACTCGAGTATTTCGCGTGTGCAAAACTGGCTTGCACCCGCTGTAGATGGACGAGAGCTTATCACATCCGATCATCACGTGGTGTCCGGGCACGATTTAACTTTGGCAACGGTGCATACTCGGGAGAACACTTCTTGATAATTAGTGAGAGATCATCTTAAAATGCTACCGTCAATCAAAGCAAGAATAAGATGTATAATAGATAAACATCATATGCAATCAAAATATGTGACATGATATGGCCATGATCATCTTGCGCTTTTGATCTCCATCTCCAAAGTATCATCATGATCTCTATCGTCACCGCACGACACCATGATCTTCATCATCTTGATCTATATCAATGTGTCATCACATGGTTGTCTCACCAACTATTGCTCTTGCAACTATTGCTATCGTATAGCGATAAAGTAAAGCAATTATTTGGCACTTGCATCTTATGCAACAAAGAGACATCCATAGGGCTTCGCCATTGTCGATAACTTCAACAAAACATGATCATCTCATACAACAACTTATATCTTATCACGCCTTGACCATATCACATCATAACATGCCCCGCAAAAACAAGTTAGACGTCCTCTACTTTGTTGTTGCAAGTTTTACGTGGCTGCTACGGGCTGAGCAAGAACCGTTCTTACCTCGCATCAAAACCACAACGATAGTTCGTCAAGTTGGTGCTGTTTTAACCTTCGCAAGGACCGGCGTAGCCACACTCGGTTCAACTAAAGTTGGAGAAACCGACACCCGCTAGTCACCGTGTGCTAAGCACGGTGGTAAACCAGTCTCGCGAAGCGACGCAGTAATGTCGGTCCGGCCGCTTCATCCAACAATACCGCCAACCAAAGTATGACATGTCGGTAAGCAAGATGACTTATATCGCCCACAACTCACTTGTGTTCTACTCGTGCATATAACATCAAACCATAAAACCTGGCTCGATACCACCGCTGGGGAACGAGTAATTTCAAAATTTTCCTCGCACACGCAAGATCATGGTGATGCATAGCAACGAGAGGGAGAGTGTTGTCTACGCACCCTCGTGAGACCGAAGCGGAAGCGCTGACGCAACGTAGAGGAAGTAGTCGACGTCCTCCCGGTCCAACCGATCCAAGCACCGTTATTCGGCACCTCCGAAGTTCTTGACACGCGTGCATCGATGATGACCCTCGATTTCCAATCAAGTAGAGGCTCGAGGGGAGTTCCATCAGACGACGGCGTGGTGGCGATCTTGATGTTCTCTCGCAGGGGCTTCGCCTAAGCACCGCTACAATATGATCGAGGTGTAATATCGTGGAGGGGCACCGACACGCTAAGGAACGATCAATGATCAACTTGTCTCTCCTAGGGTGCCCCTACCCCGTATATAAAGGAGGGAGGGAGGAGGTGGCCGCCCAAGGGGCGCCATAGAGGAGGGAAAACCTACTCCAAGTAGGTTTCCTCCCTTTACTTATCTTATTTGGAGGGAAGGAAAGAGTAGTAGTATTAGGAAGTAGTACTAGTAGTAGTAATAGGAAGAGGGGAAGGAGAAAGGAAAGGGGCCGCCCCTTCCCCAATTCGATTGGGCTCGGGGGCGCCTCCCTTGTTCCTTCTCCTTCGTCTCTACATGGGCCCAATAAGGCCCATATACCTCCCGGGGTTCCAGAACCTCCCGAGCTCCAAACTTCTCCTAACCTTCCGGTGTCCAAATATATCCGTCCAATATATCAATCTTTATGTCTCGACCATTTCGAGACTCCTCGTCATGTCCGTGATCATATCCGGACTCAACAACCTTCGTACATCAAAATACATAAACTCATAATATAACCACATCGAAACCTTAAGCGTGCATGGACCCTACGGTTTGAGAACAATGTAGACATGACCGAGACATGTCTCGGTCAATAACCAATAGCGGGACCTAGATGCCCATATTGGTTCCTACATATTCTACGAAGATCTTTATCGGTCAAACCGCACAACAACATACGTTGTTCCTTTGTCATTGGTATGTTACTTGCCCGAGATTCGATCGTCGGTATCCAATACCTAGTTCAATCTCGCTACAAGCAAGTCTCTTTACTCGCTCCGTAATACATCATCTCACAACTAACTCATTAGTTGAAATGCTTGCAAGGCTTAAGTGATGTGTATGACCAAGAGGGCCCAGACATACCTCTCCGACATTCGGAGTGACAAATCCTAATCTCAAATACGCCAACTCAACAAGTACCTTCGAGACACCAGAGAGCACCTTTATAATCACCCGATTACGCTGTGACGCTTTGGTAGCACACAAAGTGTTCCTCCGTAAACGGAGTTGCATAATCTCATAGTCATAGGAACATGTATAAGTCATGAAGGAAGCAATAGCAACATACTAAACGATCGTGTGCTAAGCTAACGGAATGGGTCATGTCAATCGATCACTCAACTAATGATGTGACCTTGTTAATCAAATAACAACTCCTTGTTCATGGTTACGAAACATAACCATCTTTGATTAACAAGCTAGTCAAGTAGAGGCATACTAGTGACACTCTGTTTGTCTATATATTCACACATGTATTATGTTTCCGGTTAATACAATTCTAGCATGAATAATAAACATTTATCATGATATGAGGAAATAAATAATAACTTTATTATTGCCTCTAGGGCATATTTCCTTCAGTTTTGCCTTCGGATATGTGATAGAAGGTGTACCCAACAATATCCTTTGGGTATTCTATGAAGACGCACTTCTCCGATTTGGGTTTGAGCTTATCAGGATGAAACTTTTTCACATAAGCATCGCAGCCCCAAACTTTAAGAAACGACAACTTGGGTTTCTTGCTAAACCACAGTTCATATGGTGTCGTCTCAACGGATTTAGATGGTGCCCTTTTAACGTGAATGCAGTTGTCTTTAATGCATAACCCAAAAACTATAGTGGTAAATCAGTAAGAGACATCATAGATCGCACCATATCCAATAAAGTGCGGTTACTGACGTTCGGACACACCACAACGCTGTGGTGTTCCAAGTGGCGTGAGCTGTGAAACTATTCCACATTGTTTTAATTGAAGACCAAACTCGTAACTCAAATATTCGCTCTCGCGATCGATCGCGAAACTTTATTTTTCTTGTTACGATGATTTTTCCACTTCACTCTGAAATTCTTTGAACCTTTCGACTATTTTAGACTTATGTTTCTTCAAGTAGATATACTCATATCTGCTTCAAATCAACTGTGAAGGTCAGAAAATAATGATACTTGTCGCGAGCCTTAATATTCATCGGACCACATACATCAGTATGTATGATTTCCAACAAATCTTGTTGCTCGCTCCAATGTTCCGGAGAACGGAGTCTTAGTCATCTTGCCCATGAGGCATGGTTCACAAGCATCAAGTGATTCATAATCAAGTGATTCCAAAATCCCATCAGCATGGAGTTTCTTCATGCGCTTTATACCGATATGACCGATACGGAAGTGCCACAAATAAGTTGCACTATCATTATTAACTTTGCATCTTTTGGTTTCAATATTATGAATATGTGTATCATTACGATCGAGATCCAATGAACAATTTTCATTGGGTGTGTAACCATATAAGGTTTTATTCATGTAAACAGAACAACAGTTTATTCTCTTACTTAAATGAATAACCGTATCGCAGTAAACATGATCAAGCCATATTCATGCTCAACGCAAACGCCAAATAACATTTATTTAGGTTTAACACTAATCCCAAAAGTATAGGGAGTGTGCGATGATGATCATATCAATCTTGGAACTACTTCCAACACTCATCGTCACTTCACCCTCAACTAGTGTCTGTTTATTCTGCAACTCCCGTTTCGAGTTACTACTCTTAGCAACTGAACCAGTACCAAATACCGAGGAGTTGCTATAAACACTAGTAAAACACACATCAAACACCTATATATCAAATATACCCTTTTTCACTTTGCCATCCTTCTTATCCACCAAATATTCAGGACATTTCCGCTTCTAGTGACCATTTCCTTTGCAGTGTAAACACTCAGTTTCAGGCTATTGTCCAGCTTTGGGCTTCTTCGCAAGAGTGACAACTTGCTTGTCTTTCCACTTGGAGTTCCCTTTCTTTCCGTTGCCCTTCTCTTGAAACTAGTGGTCTTGTCAATCATCTACACTTGATGCTCTTTCTTGATTTCTACCTTCGTCGATTTCAACATCACGAAGAGCTCGGGAATTGTTTTCGTCATCCCTTGCATACTATAGTTCATCACGAAGTTCTAGTAACTTAATGATGGTGACTAGAGAATTCTATCAATCACTATCTTATCTCGGAAGATTAACTCCCACTTGATTCAAGCGATTGTAGTACCTGCATAATCTGAGCACATGCTCACTAGTTGAGCGATTCTCCTCCATCTTTTAGCTATAGAACTTGTTGGAGACTTCATATCTCCCAACTCGGTATTTGCTTTGGAAATATTAACTTCAACTCTGGAACATCTCATATGGTCCATGATGTTCAAAACATCTTTGAAGTCCCGATTCTAAGCCATAAAGCATGGTGCACAAAACTATCAAGTAGTCATCATATTGAGCTAGCCAAACGCTCATAACGCCTCATATCCGCTCCTGCAATAGGTCCGCTACCTAGCGTGCATTAAGGACATAATTCTTCAGGCAAAGAATGAGGATAAACCTCGATCACGGATCCAATCCGCATCATTGCTACTAACATTTTTCATCACAATTTCTCTAGGAACATATCAAAATAAACATATGAAAGCAACAACGCAAGCTATTGATCTTACAACATAATTTGCAAAATACTACCAGACTAAGTTCATGATAAATTTAAGTTCAATTAATCATATTACTTAAGAACTCCCACTTAGACAGACATCTCTAGTCATCTAAGTGATCACGTGACCCAAATCAACTAAACCATAACCAATCATCACGTGAGATGGAGTAGTTTTCAATGGTGAACATCTTATGTTGATCATATCTACTATATGATTCACGCCGACCTTCGGTCTCCGTGTTCCGAGGCCATATCTGCATATGCTAGGCTCATCAAGTTTAACTCGAGTATTCTCATGGTGCAAAAACTGGCTTGCACCCGTTGTAGATGGACGTAGAGCTTATCACACCCGATCATCATGTGGTGTCTAGGCACGACGAACTTTGGCAACGGTGCATACTCAGGGAGAACACTTCTTGATAATTTTAGTGAGAGATCATCTTAAAATGCTACCGTCAATCAAAGCAAGAATAAAATGTATAATAGATAAACATCATATGCAATCAAAATATGTGACATGATATGGCCATGATCATCTTGCGCCTTTGATCTCCATCTCCAAAGTACTATCATGATCTCTATCATCACCGGCACGACACCATGATCTTCATCATCTTGATCTATATCAATGTGTCATCACATGGTTGTCTCACCAACTATTGCTCTTGCAACTATTGCTATCATATAGCGATAAAGTAAAGCAATTATTTGGCACTTGCATCTTATGCAACAAAGAGACATCCTTAGGGCTTCTGCCAGTTGCCGATAACTTCAACAAAACATGATCATCTCATACAACAACTTATATCTTATCATGTCTTGACAATATCACATCACAACATGCCCTGCAAAAACAAGTTAGACGTCCTCTACTTTGTTGTTGCAAGTTTTACGTGGCTGCTACGGGCTTAAGCAAGAACCAATCTCACCTACGCATCAAAACCACAACGATAGTTTGTCAAGTTGATGCTGTTTTAACCTTCGCAAGGACCGGCATAGCCACACTCGGTTAAACTAAAGTTGGAGAAACCGACACCCGCTAGTCACCGTGTGCAAAGCATGGCGGTAAAACCAGTCTCGCGTAAGCGTCTGGCGTAATGTCGGTCCGGCCGCTTCATCCAACAATACCGCTGAACCAAAGTATGACATGTCGGTAAGCAAGATGACTTATATCGCCCACAACTCACTTGTGTTCTACTCGTGCATATAACATCAAATCATAAAACCTGGCTCGATGCCACTTGTTGGGGAACGAGTAATTTCAAAAATTTCCTACACACACGCAAGATCATGGTGATGCATAGCAACGAGAGGGAGAGTGTTGTCTATGTACCCTCGTGAGACCGGCGAAGCGCTGACGCAACATAGAGGAAGTAGTCGACGTCCTCCGGTCCAACCGATCCAAGCACCGCATTCGGCACCTCCGAAGTTCTTGACACGCCAGACAGCTTGATGACGCACCCTCGATCTCCAATCCAAGAGAGGCTCCGAGGGGAGTTCCACAAGACGACGGCGTGGTGACGATCTTGATGTTCTCTGTCGCAGGCTTCGCCTAAGCACCGCTACAATATGATTGAGGTGTAATATCGTGGAGGGGGCACCGCACACGGCTAAGGAACGATCAATGATCAACTTGTGTCTCCTAGGGTGCCCCTACCCCGTATATAAAGGAGGGAGGGGGAGGTGGCTGCACCAAGGGGCGCCATAGAGGAGGGGGAAACCTACTCCAAGTAGGTTTCCTCCCTTTCCTTATCTTATTTGGAGGGGAGGAAAGAGTACTAGTATTAGGAAGTAGTACTAGTAGTAGTAATAGGAAAAGGGGAAGGAGAGAAAGGGGGGCTGGCCCCCTCCCCAATTCGGATTGGGCTTGGGGCGCCCCCTCCTTGTTCCTTCTCCTTCCTCCTACATGGGCCCAATAAGGCCCATATACCTCCGGGGTTCCAGAACCTCCGGAGTCCAAACTTCTCCTAACCTTTCCGTGTCCAAATATATCCGTCCAATATATCAATCTTTATGTCTCGACCATTTCGAGACTCCTCGTCATGTCCATGATCATATCCGGACTCAACAACCTTCGTAAATCAAAATACATAAACTCATAATATAATCATCATCGAAACCTTAAGCGTGCGGACCCTACGGTTCGAGAACAATGTAGACATGACCGAGACATGTCTCCGGTCAATAACCAATAGCGGACCTGGATGCCCATATTGGTTCCTACATATTCTACGAAGATCTTTATCGGTCAAACCGCACAACAACATACGTTGTTCCTTTGTCATCGGTATGTTAGTTGCCCGAGATTCGATCGTCGGTATCCAATACCTAGTTCAATCTCGCACGCAAGTCTCTTTACTCGCTCCGTAATACATCATCTCACAACTAACTCATTAGTTGAAATGCTTGCAAGGCTTAAGTGATGTGTATTACCGAGAGGGCCCAGAGATACCTCTCCGACATTCGGAGTGACAAATCCTAATCTCAAAATATGCCAACTCAACAAGTACCTTCGAGACACCAGAGAGCACCTTTATAATCACCCGCTTCGTTGTGACATTTGGTAGCACACAAAGTGTTCCTCCGGTAAACGGGAGTTGCATAATCTCATAGTCAGAGGAACATGTATAAGTCATGAAGAAAGCAATAGCAACATACTAAACGATCGGGTGCTAAGCTAACTGAATGGGTCATGTCAATTAGATTATTCAACTAATGATATGATCCCGTTAGTCAAATAACAACTCTTTGTCCATGGTTAGGAAACATAACCATCTTTGATTAACAAGCTAGTCAAGTAGAGGCATACTAGTGACACTCTGTTTATCTATATATTCACACATGTATTATGTTTCCGGTTAATACAATTCTAGCATGAATAATAAACATTTATCATGATATAAGGAAATAAATAATAACTTTATTATTGCCTCTAGGGCATATTTCCTTCAGAGGCACCAAAGACGATTTCAAAACGTCGCGAAACATATGAGATGTTTTGAGGGCTGAAATTGGGATTTCAGGCTCGTGCCCACGTCAAGAGGTATAAGACCTCCGATGATTTTCTTAGCCTGCAAACTAAGGGAGAAAAGCTCAATCGTTGAGCTTGTGCTCAGATTGTCTGAGTACAACAATCACTTGAACCGAGTGGGAATTGATCTTCCAGATGAGATAGGGATGTTTCTCCAAAGTCATTGCCACCAAGCTGCTAGAGCTTCGTGATGAACTATAACATATCAGGGATAGATATGATGATCCTTGAGATATTCGCGATGTTTGACACCGCGAAAGTAGAAATCAAGAAGGAGCATCAATTGTTGATGGTTAGTGAAACCACTAGTTTCAAGAAGGGCGAGGGCAAGAAAGGATACTACATGAAACGGCAAATCAGCTGCTGATCTAGTGAAGAAACCCAAGGTTGAACCCAAACTCGAGACTAAGTGCTTCTGTAATAAGGGGAACAGCCAACGGAGCGAATTACCCTAGATACTTGGTAGATGAGAAGGTGGCAAGGTCGATAGAAGTATATTGGATATACATTATGTTAATGTGTACTTTACTAGTACTCCTAGTAGCACGAGGGTATTAGATACCGTTCGGTTGCTAAGTGTTAGTAACTCGAAATAAAAGGCTACGGAATAAAGGAGACTAGCTAAAGGTGAGTCGACGATATGTGTTGAAGTGTTTTCCAATCTTGATGTGATCAAGCATCGCACGCTCCCTCTACCATCGAGATTGGTGTTAGACCTAAATAATTGTTATTTGGTGTTTGCGTTGAGCATAGACATGATTGGATTATGTCCATCGCAATACGGTTATTCATTTAAGGAGAATAATGGTTACTCTGTTTATTTGAATAATACCTTCAATGGCCTTGCACCCAAAATGAGTGGTTTATTGAATCTCGATCGTAGTGATACACATGTTCATGCCAAAAGATATAAGATAGTAATGATAGTACCACCTACTTGTGGCACTGCCATGTAAGTCATATTGGTATAAAACGCATGAAGAAGCTCCATGTTGATGGATCTTTGGACTCACTCCTTTTTGAAAAGATTGAGACATGTGAACCATGTCTATTGGTATATACGCATGAAGAAACTCCATGCAGATGGACAGTTTGGACTCACTTGATTCTGAATCACTTGAGACATGCAAATCATACCATATGGGCAAGATGACTGAAAGCCTCGGTTTCAGTGAAATGGAACAGGAAAGCAACTTGTTGGAAGTAATACATTTTGATGTGTGCAGTTCAATGAGTGCTGAGGCACGCAGTGGATATCGTTATGTTCTTACTTCACGGATGATTTGAGTAGATACTGAGTATATTTACTTGATGAAACACAAGTCTGAATTATTGAATGGTTCAAGCAATTTCAGAATGAAGTTGAAGATCATCGTGACAAGAGGATAAAATGTCTATGATATGATCATAGAGATGAGTATCTGAGTTACGAGCTTTGGCACGCAATTAAGACATTGTGGAAATTGTTTCACAATTAATACCGCCTGGAACACCATAGTGTGATGGTGTGTCCGGACATCATAGTTGCACCCTATTGGATATGGTGCATACCATGATGTCTCTTATCGAATTACCACTATCATTCATGGGTTAGGCATTAGAGACAACCGCACTCACTTTAATAGGGCACCACGTAATTCCGTAGAGACGACACCGTTTGAACTATGGTTTGGAGAAACCTAAGTTGTTGTTTCTTAAAAGTTTGGGGCTGCGACGCTTATGTGAAAAAGTTTCAGGTTGATAAGCTCGAACCCAAAGCGGATAAAATGCATCTTCATAGGACACCAAAAACAGTTGGGTATACCTCCTAATTCAGATCCGAAAGCAATAGGGATTGTTTCTTGAATCGGGTCCTTTCTCAAGGAAAAGTTTGTCTCGGAAAGTTGAGTGGGAGCGTGGTGGAGACTTGATGAGGTTATTGAACCATCACTTCAACTAGTGTGTAGCAGGGCACATGAAGTTGTTCCTGTGGCGCCCACACCAATTGAAGTAGAAGCTTATGATAGTGATCATGAAGTTTCGGATCAAGTCACTACCGTACCTCGTAGGGTGACAAGGATGCGTACTACTTCAGAGTGGTACAGTAATCCTGTCTTGAAGGTCATGTTTCTAGACAACAATGAACCTACGAGCTATGGAGAAGCGATGGTGGGCCCATATTCCGACAAATGGTTAGAAGCCATGAAATCCGAGATAGGATCCATGTATCAGAACAAAGCATGGACTTTGGTGGACTTGCCCGATGATCGGCAAGCCATTGAGATAAATGGATCTTTAAGAAGAAGACGGACGTGGACGGTAATGTCACCGTCTATGAAGCTCGACTTGTGGCGAAGAGTTTTTCACAAGTTCAAGGAGTTGACTACGATGAGATTTTCTCATCCGTAGCGATGCTTAAGTCCGTCGGAATCATGTTAGCATTAGCTGCATTTATGAAATCTGGCAGATGGATGTCAAAACGAGTTTCCTTACCATTTTTCGTAAGGAAAGGTTGTATGTGATACAATCAGAAAGGTTTTTTCGATCCTAAGGATGCTAAAAGGTATACTATCTCCAGCGGTCCTTCCATGGACTAGAGCAAGCATCTCGGAGTCAGAATATGCGTTTTGATGAGATGATCAAAGATTTTGGGTTTATACAAAGTTTATGAGAAACTTGTATCTCCAAAGAAGTGAGTGGGAGCACTATAGAATTTCTGATGAGTATATGTTGTTGACATATTGTGGATCAGAAATGATGTAGAATTTATGGAAAGCATATAGGGTTATTTGAAAAGTGTTTTTCAATAGAAAACCTAGATTAAGCTGCTTGAACATTGAGCATCAAGATCTATGAGGATAGATCAAAAACGCTTAATGGTACTTTCAAATGAGCACGTACCTTGACATGATCTTGAAGGTGTTCAAGATGGATCAGTCAAAGAAGGAGTTCTTGCCTGAGTTGTAAGGTATGAAGTTAAGACTTAAAGCTCGACCACGGCAGAAGAAAGAGGAAGGACGAAGGTCGTCCCCTATGCTTTTGCCATAGGCTCTATACGGTATGCCATGCTGAGTACCGCACCTGATGTGTGCCTTGCCACATGTCTGGCAAGAGGGTACAAAGGTGATCAAGGAGTGGATCACCAGATAGTGGTCAAAATAGTCCTTGGAGTAATAAGGACATGTTTCTCGATTATGGAGGTGATAAAGAGTTCGGCGTAAAGGGTTACGTCGATGCAAGCTTTAACACCTATCCAAATGACTCTAAGTAGCAAACCGGATATGTATGGTAGAGCAACCATTTGGAATAGCTCCAAGTGGAGCGTGGAAGCAACATTTACAATATGACCTAGAGATTTGCGAAGTACATATGGATCTGAATGTTGCGCACCGCTGACTAAAACCTCTCTCACAAGCAAAACATGATCAAACCCCGAACTCATTGAGTCTTAATCACATGATGATGTGAACTAGTTTAGACACTAGTAAACTCTTTGGATGTTGGTCACATGGCGATGTGACCTGTGAGTGTTAATCACATGGCGATGTGAACTAGATTATTGACTCTAGTGCAAGTGGGAGACTGTTCGAAATATGCCCTAGAGGCAATATAAATTAGTTATTATTACTATATTTCCTTGCTCATGATAATCGTTTATTATCCATGCTATAATTGTATTGATAGGAAACTCAGATACATGTGTGGATACATAGACAACACCATGTCCCTAGTAAGCCTCTAGTTGACTAGCTCGTTGATCAATAGATGGTTACGGTTTCCTGACCATGGACATTGGATGTCGTTGATAACGGGATCACATCATTAGGGGAATGATGTGATGGACAGGACTCAATCCTAAGCCTAGCACAAAGATCGTAGTTCAGTATGCTAAAGCTTTTCTAATGTCAAGTATCATTTCCTTAGACCATGAGATTGTGCAACTCCGGATACCGTAGGAATGCTTTGGGTGTACCAAATGTCACAACGAATCGGGTGGATATAAAGGTGCACTACGGTATCTCCGAAAGTGTCTGTTGGGTTGGCACGAATCGAGACTGGGATTTGTCACTCCGTGTAACGGAGAGGTACCTCTGGGCCCACTCGGTAGGACATCATCATAATGTGCACAATGTGACCAAGGGGTTGATCAAGAGATGATGTGTTACGGAACGAGTAAAGAGACTTGCCGGTAACGAGATTGAACAAGGTATCGGCATACCGACGATCGAATCTCGGGCAAGTACAATACCGCTAGACAAAGGGAATTGAATATGGGATTGATTGAATCCTTGACATCGTGGTTCATCCAATGAGATCATCAAGGAACATGTGGGAGCCAACATGGGTATCCAGATCCTGTTGTTGGTTATTAGCCAGAGAGCTGTCTCGGTCATGTCTGCATGATTCCCGAACCCGTAGGGTCTACACACTTAAGGTTCAGTGACACTAGAGTTGTTATGGGAATTAGTGTGCAGTTACCGAATGTTGTTCGGTGTACCGGATGAGATCCTGGATGTCAGGAGGAGTTCCGGAATGGTCCAAAGGTAAAGATTTATATATGGGAAGTCCTATTTTGGCCACCGGAAAATGTTCGGGATTTTTCGGTATTGTACCGGGAAGGTTCTAGAAGGTTCCGGAGTGGGGCCCACCTGCATGGGGGGACCCACATGAACGTGGGTAGAGGGGGCAAGGCCCCACACCCCTGGTCAAGGTGCACCAAGATCCTCCCTTAGAAGGAATAAGATCATATCCCGAAGGGATAAGATCAAGATCCCTAAAAAAGGGGGATAACAATCGATGGGGAAGGAAATGATGGGATTTCTTTCCTCCCACCTTTGCCAACGCCCCAATGGACTTGGAGGGCAAGAAACCAGCCCCCTCCACTCCTATATATAGTGGGGAGGCGCATGGGAGCTTCACCCTTCCCCTGGCGCAGCCCTCTCCCTCCCCAACACCTCCTCCTCCGTTGTAGTGCTTGTCGAAGCTCTGCCGTAGAACTGCAAGCTCCACCACCACGCCGTCGTGCTGCCGGAGCTCTCCCTCAACATCTCCTCTCCCCTTGCTGGATCAAGGAGGAGACGTCCCCGGGCTGTACGTGTGTTGAACGCGGAGGCCCCGTTGTTCGGTGCTTAGATCGGATTCGGCCGCGATCAGAATTGCTTAGTGAACGACTCCACCGACCGCATTCTTGCAATGCTTCCGCATCGCAATCATCAAGGGTATGAAGATGCACTCCCCTCTCTCTCATTGCTAGTTACTCCATAGATTGATCTTGGTGATGCGTAGAAAATTTTGAATTTCTGCTACGTTCCCCAACATCCGCCATGGCGACGCCGGGCAGGGGTGCAGCTGGGACGGCTGCGTCAAGGAGGAGAAGGCCGCCGCCGCCGCCGCCGACTACTCCATGTTTAGCGATTTCTTTTTTAGTTATATTTGTTATGAAACGCGTCGCGAACATGTAATATATGCCAAAGTTTGCCGAAATTTAGCCGTGTTTAACCGAACTTCGCCGAACTTTTTTTTTGGAAAAATTAAACGCTACCGGTGGCGGCCTCTGGGACGGCGATCGGGGAAACTCGCCTGTGCCGCTTTTTTTTCTACTGCTCGCCTCGAACGGCGATTTTAGGCACCCCCTAGGGGGCCAACGGCTGGAGATGCTCTAAGGCCTTGAAGAGATTTCAGACAGAATGCAAAATAGCTTATTTTTAGTTGTCTGAAACGACTTATAAAAATGAACTAAGGGAGTAATGAAAATGATTCGGCCAGGGTAAGCCTGCCATAGCACCATCAGAAAAAGAAAATCGAAACCCGAGACATGTGAGTCCACAAATTGGTTTGGAGAAGTAGAATCATCAATGAAACGACCATCCCAGCAGTTGATAACAGTGAGTGCACATCAAACGTGTTGAACATATCTGTGCATGTATCTGTTAGGATAATCTCCTACCGGCTCCATCTCTAGTTTCGTTGTATAGATGAGGCTGAGGGCTTCCATTGTACCTATATATATATGCACTGTGCACCCGATCAATACATCGAGAGTTGCATTGCCTTCCACATGGTATCAGTTTTTTTCCGATCCAACCCTAGTTTCCGCTCCTAGCCGCCGCCGCCGCAGCTCCTCGCTGCCGCCGCCGCTGCTATCCACTCGCGTCGCCGCCGCACCCTCTCACGCCGCCACGCGCGCCTCCCTACCCCGCTCCACCTTCCTCCCTCCCGGTCCACCTCCCTCCCTCCCGAGCCGCCTCCCTCTCCTTGTGCCGCCTCCCTCCCGAGCAGCCACACCCGCCTCCCTCCCGAGCCGCCACACTCGCGCCGCCACCCCTCCCCTCGGTTGCGCCACACCCATGGCCACTCCCCACTCCGCCGCCTCCCTCCCCTCCAATCCCTTCGAGGGTCCGGCCCCTCCTCCCGTCAAGGTCGTCCGCGATCTGGACATCTTCGCCCGCATCCCCGTCGTGCTCGACTACGCCACCTCCACATATTATGCCTAGAAAACCTACTTCTCCCTCGTCTTCCGTGAGTACCACCTCATCGATCACGTTGATGGCTCCGTTGACTCCGGTCTCATGTACGCGGACGACAACTGGCTGACCATCGACGCCATCATCACTTGCTGGCTGTACCAAACCATCTCCAAGGACATCTTCCACACCATTGTTTGCGACACTGACGACGTGCAGATGGTGTGGGCGAAGCTGAATGGGCTCTTCCTCTACAACGCCCTCCAGCGCCGCGTCTTCTTCAGCTGGAATTTTTTGGGTGCCATCAGCTTGACTCGTCCATTGACGATTATTGCATGCGCCTCAAGAAACTCGCTGACGAACTCCGCAACCTCGGGGAGCGGGTCTCCGACGACTTCCTTCTCAGCACGCTCACTGCCGGCCTGAACGAGGAGTTCGGCAACGCGGCCTCCAACCTCACGTCCCTCCTGGACCCGACCTTTCCTCGAGTCGTGGCTTATCTTCGGTTGGAGGAGAGGAGGATGAAGATGGTGAAGTCCCGGGCCACGCACACAGCTCTCGTGGCGGGCACCTCCCGCGCCGCTCCCCTCACAGCACCCCAGCCGCCGCGGCCTCAGCCGCCGCCGCCGGCATCCTACTTACAGGCGCCCCCGACGCCCGTCTACCAGCCGCCGCCCCTACCCCCGATCGTCGCCGCTGGGTGCCGCGACAAGAAGGCAAGAAGAAGAAGACGGCGCGGGGGGTGCCCGCCACCGCAGAGCAGCAGCAGCTGCCCCGCCCCTAGGCCGCGACCAATCCTTGGACGGGGGTGGTCCACGCGTACACGATGCCCGTGCCGCAGGGCCCCGTCTCGGCTGGGATTCTCGGCCCCCGCCCCGGTGCACATCAGGCACTCCTCGCCACCCTGGGCGGCTACCCCGTCGCGGCTCCTCCATACGCCGCGCCTGGTGGCTAGGCCGCCCCTCCGGCCGCGGCCGCCACACTCCCGCCGGCCCCATGGGACTCGGCCCTCCTTGCGATGCTCCACTCCGCCCCTACACCCAACACGTACACCGGAGGCGGCGACTGGTATATGGATTCCGGGGCTACCACCCACAGACTTCCAACCCCGGTAACCTCAACTCCGCATTTCCAATTTCCACCGCATGTCGTATTACTGTTGGGGACGGGTCTTCCCTTCCTATTACTCATGTCGGTCATGCCTCTTTTCCATCTAACTCTACACCTATTCATATGTCCAATGTCTTAGTTTCACGTGAGTTAGTCACTAATCTTTGTTCCATTTGTTCTCTTACACGTGAAAATCCTATAACTGTTGAATTTGACGAAGTGGTTTTTCTGTTAAGGACGCCCGTACCCGGATGGTGCTCCACCGATGTGACAGTCCGGATGGCCTCTACCCGGTGAACTCCACCACCACTTCCACATCCGCTCCGGTCGCTCTCTCCGCCACGGTGGACCTTTGGCATGCTCGGCTGGGACATCCGAACCCAGCCACTCTTCGTCATATTCTTAGGACTTTTTCATTCACGTGTAATAAAACCGACGATCATACTTGTCATGCTTTTCGTCTTGGCAAGCACGTCCGTCTTCCGTTTAGCGCGTCCTCATCGGTGGCGTCGTATCCATTTGAGTTGATTCATAGTGATTTGTGGACATCTCCTCTTGCCAGTAATACGGGTTTTTTATACTATCTTGTCATACTTGATGATTTTTCGCACTATGTGTGGACCTTCCCGTTGCGGACAAAATCCGATGCACTCTTCGTTCTTACCAGTTTTTACTCCTATGTCGCTACGAAGTTTGGGCGTCCCATCCATGCTTTGCAGACTGACAACAGGAAGGAGTTCGACAACGTCGGGGTTCGCACCCTCCTCGCCACACACAACACGATTCTTCGTCTCACTTGCCCGTATACCTCGCAACAAAATGATCGCGTCGAACGGATCCTTCGCACACTCAATGACTATGTGCGCACCCTCCTTTTCCACGCCAATGTCCCGCCCCGGTTTTGGCCGGATGCTCTCTCCACCGCCTCTCTTCTCATCAACGTCTGTCCAACTCGTGCTCGTGGAAACTATGCACCACAACATCTCCTCTTCGGTACCCCGTCCTCATATGATGATCTTCGTGTTTTTGGGTGTCTTTGTTATCCTAGCATCGCATCCACCACTCCTCACAAACTTGCACCTCGCTCCCTGGCATACATATTTCCCGGATACCCACCAAACACCAAAGGCTATCGCTGCTATGATCCGGTTTCCCACTGAGTCTTCACTTCACGGCACGTTTACTTTGACGAGAGGTATTTTCCTTTTTTCACCAGGTACCGCCGCCGGCTGACTCGTCATTATCACCCGCGCCTCCTGGCGCCTCTAGAGGAGGCTGCTCCCTCGCACTTGGGCCCCCTCCTGGCTTCAGGCCCCATGCAGCGCGTGGGCCCCCTCCTGGCTTTGGCACCCCGGCTATGCCTGGGCCGCGCTCTGGGTCCGCGGCGTCGGACCCGGACCTCTCGCCGGCGGACACGGCGCCCCCGACTCCCATTGAGTCTGCAGCCCGGTCAGCGAGCGCATCTCCTGCGCCTGACCCGGGCTCCTCGACGGCTTCCGCCGGCCCGGCTGCTTCCTCGCCGGCGGCCACGGCGCCACCGACTCCGTTGAGTTCAGAGTCGGCAATGGCGCTTCTCCGGCCTGCCCCCGCCTCGACAGCCTCTTTGCCGGCTTAGTCGTCGGCCCCGCAGACTCCACCGACCCCACCGGCCCCGCCAACCCCGCCGGCCCCGCCGACCACCCCGGACACCCGCATGGTTGCGCGTGCTCGCGCCAGTATTAACCGACCGAGCAACCGTTATCCTGCGGACGAGTACCTTCTCGCTGCCTCGACGTCTGCGCCGTCACCTTTCTCGTCGTCTGCTCGAGCCGCCCTTCGTGACCCGCATTGGCTCGTGGCGATGCAGGAGGAGTTCGACGCGCTAGTGCGCAACCGCACTTGGCAGCTTGTCCCGCGGCCACCCCATGCCAACGTCATCTCTGGCAAGTGGGTATTCCGGCATAAGACTCGTCCTGACGGGTCTTTCAAGTGCTACAAGGCTCGGTGGGTGGTCCGTGGATTTCAGAAACGCGCCGGAGTCGACTTCACCGACACGTTCGCCCCGGTTGTCAAGCCGGGCATGATTCGCGCGGTCCTTCAGCTCGTGGTCTCTCGCGCCTGGCCGGTGCATCAGATGGATGTGTCGAACGCATTCTTTCATGGCCATCTTTCGGAGCAGGTGTTCTGTCAGCAGCCAACCGGCTTGTCCGACGCTGCTCACCGATCATGTGTGCTGCTTCCTACTCTTTATGCGGGTTGAAGCAGGCCCTCGCGCCGGTACCACGGATCGCGGCTTCCTACAAGAGCTTGGGTTCCGAGCTACTCGCCCGACGCCTTGCTTTGTTTGTCTTCCACCAGCTCCGCAACCGCTTACTCGCTTCCTCTACGCCGATGACATCATCCCGACGGCTTCCTCGCCGAAACTAGTTCGCCAAATCTACCGCTTCGCCTCGGCGCTGAGTTCTCCATTATGACCTCGCCCGCTGCACTAATTCCTCGTAATCGTGGTACGACGCTACCGATGGGTTCTTCCTTCATCAGCAGCAGTATGCACAGGACCTTCTTGAGCGGGCGGGTATGCTTAACTGCAAGCCTGTCCCCACGCCTATCGACACGAAGGCCAAGGTCTCTATGCTCGACGGCTCCCGCGCGCCAGATGCAGCGTTCTACCGCTCCATCGTCGGCGCTCTTCAGTACTTGACACTCACTCGGCCTGACCTGCAGTACGTCGTTCAGTAGGTGTGTCTCCACATGCACCCCCTCGCGACACTCACTGGAACCTGGTGAAGTGGATTCTTCGGTACATCCGCGGCAGCATGGCTCTGGGTCTTACGTTGACGGCCTCTCCCTCGACTGATCTGGTCGCCTACAGTGACGCCGATTGGGCTGGCTGCCCGGACACGCGACGCTCGACTTCATGCTACTGCGTCTACCTGGGGCCCTCGCTCATATCGTGGTCGTCTAAACGACAACCTACGGTATCTCGCTCCAGTACCGAGGCCGAGTATCGTGTTGTGGCAAATGTCGTTGCCGAGTGCTCGTGGCTTCGCCAGCTTCTCCAGGAGTTGCTCCTTGATGTCCAGAAGGCCACCATTGTCTACTGCGACAATGTCTCTGCGATCTACCTCTCCGCCAACCCCGTTTATCATCGTCGCACGAAGCATATAAAGCTCGACATTCACTTCGTGCGAGAGCAGGTGGCTCTTGGGCGCGTCCGCGTTCTTCATGTTCTCACTGCTCAGCAGTTTGCCGATGTCATGACAAAGGGGTTACCGACGCCTACATTTGAGGAGTTCCGGTCCAGTCTATGGGTCACTGGTGATGCATCGACTGCGGGGGGGTGTTGAACATATCTGTTCATGTATCTATTAGGATAATCTCCTACCGGCCCCGCCTCTAGTTTCCTTGTATAGATGAGGCTGAGGGCTGCCCTTGTACCTATATATACGTGCACCATGCACCCGATCAATACATCGAGAGTTGCATTGCCTCTCACAAAATGAAAGTGCAAGCGAAGCCACGGTACAAACATATCATCAGAAATACAGATATATCATCGATTCATCGTCTTGAATGCAGCACAGCACAATACATGTGCTCTATTTCTACTACTAGTACAAACTAAACTGAGAAACCATTTTCAACAGGTAAACAACAAATAATTTCGTGCAGTCAGTATTTTGGCTATACGTGTTACCTATAACTTTAAATGAAAACGAACCGTGCTATCAATGTCTCATAGCTACTTTTAAAAGAACAGAATTCTCCACGCACAAAATTGTGATTCCTTCGAATCAAAGAGGTCCCAAAGGGTTCCACATGATATTCCCTTTTACTATCTCTGAAGATTGTACACTAATTGACCATACACTCAGTCCATAGTACATCATACTAAAAGTTTGTCCATAACATGGAACTTTCTTTCTGAAAATACATCCATAATTCACACGTAACTTGGAGCAATGTCCACACAAGAAAAGTTACATTCAGGTGGATCAAACAGGCGTCAGGGCCATCCTGCTAAACTCCCCAAAAGAAAAACAGCTAACTAGTAATAGTAACATGATCCAGTCCCAGACACCATACCCATCTAATATTTCGTTTAGTTGCAGGCATGTAGCTAGCTTGCTTCCCTCGTGAAGCTGTTGCGGCTTATCTTCTTCGAGCCGTCGGCGGCGGCGGCAGCGCCGCCCGGCGACACGAGGTTGCTCAGGGTCCTCGCCATCTGCATCATGACCTGGCCCCTCTTCGCCGGAGGCCTCTTCTCCTTGGCGAAGCTGCCGCTGCTGATGTACTGGTGCTCGTACTCCATCGCCTCTCGATCTTCTTCTTGCTCCTTCTGCTTCTTTGGTTCTCTGTGTGTTGTGTTTGTGTGCCGAAGCTAGATGCTCGCTTGAGGAAAGGATGGTGATGCAGGGAGGTATTTATAGGCGCATGTTGCCTGCACGCACCAGTGACCAGTTGGTGTGTGCATCTTATCTCACTTATTATATTCTTATATTCACCTCTATCTGCAGGAATAAAGTGGCTGCGCTTTTGGGGTCATGGTGTTCCAAGTGTGAACGTGTCTGCATACTGGGGAATCCAGCTATGGAAGAAACATCACTGTTTTGTAATCGAAAATTTCTTTTGGAGGCTGAGTTTCATGGAGGCCGTTTTTCAAAAATTAATATTCATACATTTCCAAAAAATCTGAAAAGATACAGATATACATGGAGGCATAATGTATGTGTCTAAATTTTCATGATGAAATACGTTGAAATAAGGGCCGTGGAAAAAAATCCGTGGCTTTTCAGCACTTGATACTCTTCATCCCCAAAGTCTATGAGTTTGTCATTTATATTGTAAAGGTCGCAATTCAAGGTATTTCATTGTTAATTTTCAAACACACATATATCTCATCCTTATATACATGCGTATTTTTTTTTCAAAAAATTTTGCAACCGGAAAGTTTGAATTTTTTTCAAAAAATTTGGCCTCTATGGAGCCCAGTCACCAAAACGCCCTACTCTTTTGTTATACTGTATGTGCCCAAAAAAATGTACCTCATATGTTTGGTTCCAAATATACTACTGCGTAAAAAGTATTACAAACCTCTCTCTCTCTCTCTCTCTCTCTCTCTGTGTGTGTGTGTGTGCGCGCGCGCGCGCGCATCTAAGGTGGGTACTTCTTTCCTTTGCTTTTAAATACATGATGGATAATATATTTTTAAACTCAATTTTTTATATGTGGGCTTTAAAAAATACATGAACATTTTGGAAAATACATAAATTTCCTAAATTACATAAAATTTATCAAAAAATGACTAAACTTATATGGGTCAGAGCTCCAACAAAATGGGGAGACGGCTTAATTTTTTTGAAGATTAAGGATTAAGGAGACGGCTTAAGTGAGAACCTAAAGGAAGGGACGGCTTATTTTGGAAGATGTCAAAAGAACCAGGCCTAATAAGAACACTCAACTCGCATGGGCCTCTCTTCCACTGTAGTCGGCCTTGGGCTTGTACTAGGGAATTGACACAACCTAACAAAGGTGACTGAAAAATGACCTCAAGAGTAAACCCTATTTATCACTCATTGCGACGAATTGTCGGCATGTGCCACATAGGAGTGACTGGGCAGGCTCATGTTTACCCCTTTTCCTGCAATTTTTCTTTCCCGTTTTTACTTCATTTCAGTGTTTTGTCTTCAGTTTTCTTCCGGTTCTTTGGTGTCTATTTTTTGGTTCTCTTCCTGGTTTATTTCCACTTATTATTTGTCCTTCCAGTTCATTTTCTCATTTTTTTCAGTAGTAAAAATACATTTTCTTATGTGTTATGGAAATTTAAAAAGAAACATTATTAAATATATTTTAAATAGATGATGAACAGTTTTCAATAGACGCTGAACATTTTGCAACACACGTCGAAAATTTAAATACATAATGAACAGTAAATGTTCGTGCATTAAAAAAAGTGTCCATGCATTTAGAAAAATCACATAATTTCTAAAAATGTGTATACAAATTTTGAAATTATTCATGTAACTAAAAAAGTGTTCATATTTTGAATTGTAGTTTTAACGTTTTTATGTATTAACAAATAAATCGACTACAAAATGGAGCAACCTGAAAACAAAACAAATTGATTGAGCCCACTTTTTTTTAGGGGATGGAATGGAACCCGCAGTTTTTTTTTTTTTTTTGAGACACCGGATGGAACCTGCAGGTGAAGCAGTCGATAACGGGAAGAATACATCACCAGACTGAATTGGGCCGGCTCACGAAAACGACGCAGTGAGAGGCCAGTAGGTTTGATGCAAATATTTAGCGTTGCCAAAAAAATTGACAAACCAACATTAGCAATACGGAAAGTTTCCAGTTTTTTATAAAATGTAATAGAGATTGACAAGAAACAATTGATAACCAACCAGCTAGTAGTCTTTCTTTTGTTAACTTGCCAATAACGTGCACCACAAATGTTGGCATCAAACCAATCGGTCTCTAAGTGTCATATATTCTCTCTGTTTCTAAATATATGACGTTTTGATAGTTTTATATTTAGGAACGGAGAAAGTAGGAAACTACTACCTCCGTCCTGGTTTATTGACCCTCATTGTATTTTGTGCCAAATTTTGTTCATAAAATTAACTAACAAAATGTTCATGCATATGACAAAAACTTATATCATTGAAAATTATGTTCAAACACGAATTCAACGATATAATTTTTGTTTACATGCATTAACATTTTTACGTTAAATATTTGGTCAAAATTTGGCACGAATTACAACGGGGATCAATAAACCAGGACCGAGGTAGTATATATAAAAACGTGTCATATAGTTGCACTGCTAATCAAGCACGCGCTGGTGTCATGCATACTCAAAGCTTGTATATACATGTAATTTTCTTCTTGGAATACATGCATAATGCCACGAAAACCTGGAGCAGTTTGCACTCAAGCCATGTTTGCATGGTGGATCGGTGACCATCTTCCTAATTTCCATAAAAGAAAACACACACACACACACGCACACACACACACACATGGACACACCATAGCCATCTAATTTTCTTGTTCAGTTGTAGCTTGTTTCCCTTCTGAAGCTGCTGCGATTTGCCTGCTTCGAGTCGTCGGCAGCGGCGCCGGGAGACACGAGGTTGCTCAGCGCCCTCGCTATCTGCAGCTTGACCTGCCCCCTCTTCGCCGGAGGCCTCTTCTCCTTGCCCAAGCCGCCGCTGCTGTTGTACCGGTACTCGTACTCCATCGCCTCCGCCGTCCGATCTTCTTCTCTGCTTCTTTCGTGTTGTGTACAGTGTACTGTACTGTGTGGTGAAGCCAGGTGCTCATTTGTGAAGGGGATGAGGACCTAGAGAGGTATTTATAGGCGTATAGTGTACGTTGCCTGCACCAGTTGGTGTGTGCATCTTATATTCGTATTTATTCACTTATATCTGCAGGAATAAAGTGGCCGTGCTTTTGGGGTCATGGTGTTCCAAGTGTGAACGTATCTGCATACCGGGGGAATCCAACTATCGAAGTGTAAACGGAATCACGGAACTAAATTCACCGGAGAATTTGTGCCAATCTCAAAGATACACGCCTGCGCTTTCACCTTCTCCCAAGGATCCGGCTTGCCTGCTCCCTCCCCATGCTTCCATCCGTGCTCCCACTTTATCCTACGGCTCGCAACCTCGAAGACACACGCCTGCTTGATATAGTTTCCATCGACCAAAGTATATATAACGCCGTGGACGGAAAATGTGTAATAAGTATCAGCTTCCCACTTGAAGATATTCTTTCGCGAACAACATCCTTTGGAAGATCTTTCTGAAGATATTTACATCATCCTTTTGACGAAGATATTTCCACGGTGGTCGACCGAGAGAGAGAGAGAGAGAGTCCAGCTCTCGTTTCACGACTTTTGACCAAGGTGCACGTGTGGATCAAGGATTGGTTATGCGCTCCATAGGTTTGAGGAATATCTTCACAATGTGACCAGTGACTCTTGCTCGAGTCACTTCAAACTGGTGGTTGCGGGTGGGACTAGTAGTTCATGCATGCTGTATCATGTTTATCAAGTGATTCAGGTGGGAAATAAATATAAGTTTTTGGAAGAACAAATTGACTGCTTTTTAGGTAAGATCAAGGCACTAATAACCGGGGAATTTATGCTAGCTGTTAAATAGAATTAGCGGTAGGCCCTGAATTTGTTAACTGCGACTAGAAGTGTAAACTGGACGTGTGGATCGGGGAGGAGTTTGTGGAGTATCTCTGAAGCGTCCATAGGACGGGCCCATGTTCGCTACTAACATCGGCACCCAGCTTTCTAGATTTTTTTTTAAGTACCAGTGTTGACAGTAGTTTCACCAAACCCCACCTTCCATGCCCTTAGCGGCTATGCCAAACTCTTCCTCCAGATTTATCTAATGACTTTATGGATTTGCTTTCATTTTGCCTGCCGCTTCGACGGCGAGTGGTGGGGAGAATAATGTCGGTGCCTCCGCTTTGGCTAGTAGTTTATGTTATGTTTTTTTTGTCCTTATAGGTGTGGGGCGGATGACATCACTTCTTCGAGTTTTTCTTTCGGGCTCCGATCCTTCTCGATTTCGTCCATCTGAACATAACCTATGGAGCTTCAACGTAAATTCCTTCCTTCTTGAAACGACGAGGTTGCGGTTTCTCATGTGCTCGTGAGATGGCGAGATTTGATGGCAGGTGCTTCAGATCTATTCAAGGTTTCAACGACGACGACTACAGTTCAATGATGATGGTCCTTAGGGACATGTGCACGAAGACTTTCGACTGTCATCGACAAGGTCAAGTCAGCTATGACTACGACGTGTCGATGACTTGTTCTGACAACGGTGGTGGTCGTTTGCTAGTCTAGGGAATTTGATTTAATTATGTTTGGCAAAATAAACCTTTCTTTCAACTTCAAAGACAGGTCACTAACATCCAATGTGCAAGATTGCACATTTAGAGAGCCGAGAACAGCTTTTCACAGGGCATTTAGATGCTTCATGCCGCACACCTAAGCAAGTATAGAGGCAAGTAACAACATCGAAGAGATTATAAGCATCATGAGCCTGTTTGTGAGCAATTCTATTGTTCTCTCTGCTTATCTTGAAGATCCTTGCTTAATTTTCATGAGTGAACTAGACAAACCGGTGAAGATGAGGTCTTATCGTCCAATGCATTGGGAAATTAACTGGATTTCTTTTCACAGCCGCATCAGCAAGAACTTGACAATATGTTAAGAAATTTGGCTCTTGTAAGTGCATCTAGTGCCACCCCTAGTTGGTTTTGGAGTATTGACGACAAAGTTGGTTGAGGGACTAATGCGTTTGAGAGAATTGCAGGATAACGCAGGTAGTGTCCCTCATTGATTCGGTTTACCTACCGGAGATGACCCCTAAAAATGTATGAAGACATTGAAGACAATGGTGGTATGAGAAGATATTCATATTGAAGACTATGACATGAGAAGACATTGCGTGAAGACTATGGAGCGCAAAGACTGTGTGGTTTCGTTGTTTCCTTTTCTTCTTTGTTGAGTCATAGGAACCACCGTACTGTTAAGTGTGGTCCAAGTGAACTAAGTCGAGGATCAAGTGATGCTCAACCGAAATCCTATTTCTTCGAAATAAGACAATGAGAGCAAATCTTATCCAGAGTCGGATGAGTCGACTTTGCTTGTAGCCCAAGTAAAGTTGCGTGTGTGTTTGAAATCGACCGTTGGAACACGTGTCGGTTCCTTAGTGACCAGGGTCATTTCGACATATCAGTCGGGTTGCCTTGTGGCTATAAATAGCCCACCCCTACACCATAAATTGGTGGCTGCTCGAGTTAGTGCACGGCTTTGTCATTTGAGAGCAACCCACCTCGAAGCCTTTGAGAGAGAAAATCCTTGCGAGGACAAAGCCCAAACACCCGAGCCAAAGAGTGTTAGGCATCACTAAAGTCTTTACGTCTGTGTGACCAAGACTTATTACACTTGAGGATGTGAATCCTCCAAATTGTTAGGCGTCGCGCTCGAGCATCCAAGAGTCATTGTGGATTGCCGGTGAACGAAGTCTGTGAAGGTGTGGAAGTCTACCTTGAAGACTTACCAGAGTGATTGGGCGAGGACTGGGTGTCCTTAGCTCAAGGGGAATAAGGTGAAGACGCGGTCTTCTGAGTTAAATCTCAGCCTCCCTAACCAGACGTACAGTTGTCACAACAACTGGAACTGGTTCAACAAATCTTGTGTCTTCAACAAGCGACTGGTTCTATCCCTTTCCATCCTTTACTTAAGTTTGTCTTCGTGAAGTCATTGCCTATCTGTCATACCATTTTGACTTCATTGCTTGACTACTATCGTTGATTGGCTTCATACTATCTTCCATTCTGATCCTAACTACTTAGCCGCTATTAGTCCTATGCTATCACATCATTGCATAATTGACTATGGTTTGCTTACAGTAGTTTATCTTCCGCTCCATATCAATTAGAGCATTTCAATTGTTTGTCTTTGAAACTTCCGAGTTTTGAAGACTTTCATAAAAATCGCCTATTCACCCTCCCTCTAGTCGATACTAGCACTTTCAATTGGTATCAGAGCAAGGTACTCCCTTGTTCTGTGTGATTCGTTTAACCACCGGAGTTTTAGCTATGTCGATCGCAGGATAATCAAAGTCTCTGCTGCTTGCCCGCTTTCGATGGGCTGAATATCCTCTATCGAAGAATAAGATGCGATGCATCTTGAAGCCATTGATGTCGACCTCGGTATGTCGTCAAGAATGTCGCTCCCAAGATCGGTGAAGGTGTCACCCTACGATGTCAAGAAGTTCATTCAACTGACTCTACCGCAAAGAACATCATCTGTGGTCATCGACCAAAGGACAAGATGGCCGTGTGAGTGCTCTGAAACGCCGGTTAGTCTGGATCGGCTATCCAAGGTCGTGAAGGCGCCTCAACCCGAGAGATCAAAGATCGTTGTTCTTCGCAACCTCTTCAACCGCTTCAAGAGAAACGACAATGAGAATGTCCAGCTCACATTCGATCGCCTCACCGACATCACAAATGAGCTTCAAGCACTTGGCGAATCGAGATTACCAAGCATGAAATCGCTAAGACACTACTGAGATCACTTGACAGCTCCTTTGACACCCTTGCCCTCATGATACAAGAACGTCCCGACTTCAAGACACTCGATCCGTCTGATATACTTGAGGCTCAACACACATGAGTTCCACCTTTCTGAGAAAAGAGATATCTATGGCCCAAACTATGGCCGAACTCGCGCTTTGAAGGCAAAAGTTGTTTCCTCATCTGAAGAAGAATCTGACTGCAATTCTGAAGATCCCGGAGACATTGGAAAGGAACTTGCTATGCTTGTGAAGAAGTTCCAGAAATTCACTAAGAAGAAAGGCTTCAGAAAGTCTTCACGATCCAGCTCAAGGAGTGATGAAGCTTCCACCCATGACCACAAGAAGAGAACCTGCCACAAGCGCAAGAAACCTGGTCACTACATATCTGAGTGTCCACGGTGGGACAATGAGAAGAAGAAGAAGAAGAGCAAGGAATATGATTATGATGACAAGAAGAAGAAGAAATCCTCAAAGTCTTCTTCTAAGTCTTCATCACACAAGAAGAGCTCATCTGGCAAGGCTCGTGCTTTTGTTGGCAAGGAAATGGATTCAGAGGAGGAGTCTGCTTCTGAGGAGGCGGAGGTGGAGTCCGAGAGGAGTCCGACCTGGCGTTTCAAGTCCGGCTCTAGCCACAGCCTATTGCCAAGTCCATCTTCAACACTGAAGACAATGACTTCCACAACAACGCTGAAGCTGATGACGAAGACGATCCTACTCCCACCTACTGCTTCATGGCACGCGGTGCCAAGGTAAAATCATGCGATGCTTACTTTCAAACATCAAGTGAAGATGACTCTGATTGTGAATCCAAACCTAGCTACAAAACACTTGCTAAAATTGCAACTGAACAACAAAAGGCTATGGAACATACTCAAAAACTGTCGACAACAATATGACTGCTTGGGCGCGAAAATGACCTGCTCACAGTCCTTAGTTGAAGACATAAAAATCTTCATGCTAAGTACCAAGAACTTGAAAGTCGCCATGAAACGCTCTCTACTACTTATGAAAGGCTCTCCTATGATTATCTTCAAAGGAAGCAAGAGCCCGAGAAATTGAGAGCGGCTCATGAAGATCTTCAAAAGTGAATGAGTCACTTCGCTCAACAGATCATCCCGCCAGATGAATTTGAACCACCATGTCTAAAATGCATTGAGCGTGATAACGCTACATCTCATTCTCAATGTTCCATCGCTGCTACGGTTTCATTGTCTTCACCTACCGATGTGGTTACTAACCCTCTCGGAGGATACCACTATCATTGCTTGATGAAAATGCTAGGTTGAAGACATTGCTTGAAACAGGATGTATAAGAGTCTCGAAGGGCATCGACACTTTTATGATGTCCTCAAAAGCGATTCTCAACCAAACCCTAGGAAAGAGGGTGTAGGGTTCGAGAGGAAAATGAATGTTGATGGCTCGATCGAAGCCCGAAAGGTACCCCAAAACCACATGGGTTGCTGCAAAGGAACCTTCAAGAGATCCTTCCACTTTATCTCGCTTTGCTGTGCTAATCCTAGTATCATTGATGAATCCTTTGATGCAAACTATAAGCTGTTCAAGAATCGAAATGGTGAAGTGTTTGCTGTACATTGGTACTAATCTGCAGGAATGGACCACCTATGAAGAAGATCTGGGTACCTAAGCAAGACATTAAGAATCTTCCTGTGAATGTCGTCATGACACCACCAAGGAAGAAGACAAACCCCAGACCTATAGCTTCATATGGCCCAAAGGCTTCATACAGATACAGGACTCACCAGAGTCACCCTAACGCCAATGTTTTGCAGGGAAATCATGCTCAGACTTATGAATATGAGCGTGTGTCTTCAAACCGCTATGTTCATAGAACTAAGAACTTTTCTGCTTATTCATATGAGTATCATTCATCTCCTGCAAGGCTATTTGCTAGGGCTCCAAAGCCGAAATTCTCAGATGCTGCACTTTGACTCATTGCTTCTAAGCCACCCCTGAAAATGTGGGTGGTGAAGAAGAACTAACTTTCGTTTGCAGAGAAAGGTCTCCAGCCTGCAATCAAAGGCATCCAATGCTATTGCTGGGGACCTAAAACATATTAGGGACGCATGATAGAATGTCTTACTATATACATTACATCTGAATTGCTTACCAGTCATACTATGTATCATAATCTTGATATAAGCTGTGACAATCCCTATATGTGCCAAATGCTTATGCTTCACAACACTCTTGTGAAGCCTATCCTCCTAACTGCATTGTAGGGTACATCACCAAAAGCTTCAGAATGGATTATGGACAAGGGATGCACAAATCATATGATTTGTGATCAAGTCTTCTCATGGACTCAACCTTACGCCCATCCGACAAGAGTCACATCACGCTTCTTGACCTCGGTAAAAGCAAGGTATTGGGTCTAGGTAGAGTTGCAATCTCAAAGGATCAACACATGGATAAGTGATGCTTGTTGAATCCCTTGGTTTCAACTTAATGTCTGTCTCAATGCTTTGTGACTTGAACATGATTGTGCTATTCGAAAATATCGCTGCCTTGTACTAATGGAATCGACAAGTCTCTAGTCTTTGAAGGGTATCGAAAAGATGATCTGTACATGGTAGATTTCAAGAGTCCACGACTTGTCGTATGTCTTCTCACAAAAGCTTCGCAATCTCGGCTCGCATCGAAGGTCAGGCATGCTGGTATGAGGAACTTACACTCACTCGTCAAGAAGAAGCATGTCATAGGCATCGAGGATGTCAAGTTCAAGAAGGATCATTTGTGTGGTGCCTCCGAAGCTGGGAAGATGACTAGGGCAAAACACCCCTCGAAGACAATCATGACAACATCTCAACCCTTCGAGCTGTTACACATGGACTTATTTGGACCTACTCACTACTCCACCCTCACAACAACTGCTTGTCTGTATGGCTTCGTCATTGTTGATGACTACTCAAGATACACATGGGTGCACATAATTCTCTACAAGACTGAAGTGCAAGATGTCTTCAGACGCTTCGCCAATCGAGCAATGAACAACTATGGCGTGAAGATCAAGCATATCAGAAGTGACAATGGCACTGAATTCAAGAACATCGGACTTGATCTCAGATCCGATACAATGGGAATCACTCATGAGTTCTCTGCTCCATACACACCTCAGCAAAATGGCATCGTTGAGCGCAAGAACAGAAC
Organism: Aegilops speltoides; assembly: GCA_021437245.1. Lineage (NCBI taxonomy): Eukaryota > Viridiplantae > Streptophyta > Magnoliopsida > Poales > Poaceae > Aegilops > Aegilops speltoides. The sequence goes on from CM038141.1 coordinate 377,224,907, forward strand.
TCTCATTGAGATGGCTCGAACAATGCTCGATGAATACAAGACACCAAGAAAATTCTGGCCTGAAGCCATTGATACAGCATGTCACATCATCAACCGTGTGTACATCCATAAGCTTCTGAACAAAACATCCTATGAGCTCCTAACTGGCAAGAAGCCAAATGTCAGTTACTTCAAAGTATTTGGAGCTAGGTGCTAGATCAAGGACCCCCATCACAGGTCAAAATTTGCACCTAAGGCTCATGAAGGCTTCATGCTTGGCTATCGAAAGGACTCGCACTCCTACAGAGTCTTCAACCTTTATCTCTACAAAATCGTCGAAACTATGGATGTGAAATTTGATGAAACCAATGGTTCTCAGAGAGAGATTCTGCCAAGTACACTAGACGAAGCTCCCCCCAGCGAAGCTATCAAGCTGATGGGAACTGGAGAAATCATGCCTTCTGAAGCATAGCACAAGAGGAACTTATCATTTCGCACCTAATCAACTCAAGACAATGCTCGCATCAAGACAATCCTCCCAATGATGACAATGATCAGCAAGAACAAAATCTTCGTCCAGTTCATCCTCGTGTTGCAAATGAAGTTCAAATTGAGAAGATAATTGACAGCATCAATGCGCCTAGTCCACTTACTCGCTCAAGAGCAACACAGTTAGCAAACTTTTGTGGGCATTTTTCATTTGTATCAATATCAGAACCCAAGAAAGTTGTTGAAGCCTTTATGGAACCTGAATGGATTCAAGCTATGCAAGAAGAACTTCAACAGTTCAAGCTGAACAATGTTTGGGAACTTGTGAAGCGACCTGACCCTCGCAAGCACAACATTATTGGAACAAAATGGATATATCGAAACAAGCAAGATGAGCATGGTCAAGTTGTCAGAAACAAAGCACGTCTTGTGGCTCAAGGATATACTCAAGTAGAAGGAATTGACTTCGATGAAACATTTGCTCCTGTTGCTAGGCTTGAAGCTATTCGCATACTGCTGGCCTACGCTAACCATCACAACATCTTGCTATATCAAATGGATGTGAAGAGTGCATTTCTTAATGGCAAGATTGAAGAAGAAGTATATGTAGCTCAACCACCTGGTTTTGAAGATCCAAAGCATCCTGATATGGTGTACAAGCTAAACAAAGCACTGTATGGCCTCAAACAAGCACCCCGCGCTTGGTATGATACGATCAAAGACTTCTTGAAGATCAAAGGTTTCAAACCTGGATCCCTCGATCCTACACTCTTCACGAAGACATATGATGGCGAACTGTTTGTGTGCCAAATATATGTGGATGACATTATCTTCTACCGCACCAACCGAAGTACAAAGGATGAGTTTGGATACATGATGCAAGAGCAATATCAGATGTCCATGATGGGTGAGTTGAAGTTCTTCGTTGGTCTTCAAATACGTCAGCAAAGAAATGGCATCTTCATATCTCAAGAAAAGTATCTCAAAGATTGCCTGAAGAAGTTTGGAATGGAAGACTGCAAAGGTTACACGACGCCAATGCCAGCCAAACACCATCTTGGTCCCGACGACAATGGTAAAGAGTTCGATCAAAAGGTATACTGCTCCATGATTGGTTCTTTAATTTATCTATGTGCATCTAGGCCAGATATTATGCTTAGTGTTTGTATGTGTGCTCGATTCCAAGCGGCACCAAAGGAATCGCATCACTTAGCTGTGAAGCAAATTCTTCGATATTTGGCTTACACCCCAACACTCGGATTATGGTATCCAAAGGGCTCAAAATTTGACTTGATTGGATTCTCGGATGCTGATTATGGTGGTGACAAGGTGGATCGCAAGTCTACATCAGGCACATGTCACTTTCGGGTCGATCACTTGTCATTGGTCTTTAAAGAAGCGTAACTGTATCACTCTCAACTGCTGAATCTGAATACATTGTCGCTGGATCTGTTGTGCTCACTTCTATGGATGAAGCAAACTCTCAAGGACTATGGCATCAATCAAACAAGTACCTCTCTTCTGCGACAATGAAAGTGCCATCAAGATAGCCAACAATCCAGTCCAAAGACTCGAAGACAAAGCACATTGAAATTCATCATCACTTTCTCGAGATCATGTCATGAAGAAAGATATTGACATCATTCACGCCAACACTTTGAAGAGCAATCGCGATATCTTCACAAAGCCCTTGGATGAGAAAAGGTTTTGCAAGTTAAGGTGTGAGCTAAATATCTTGGAATCCTCTAATGTCCTGTGAACAGGCACACATCCTAACACTTATGCATGTTGATGACTTAGATGTGCAACACACAAAGTAATGTATATCTTCAATCAATGAAGACATACACTCTGAGTGTGAATACATTAACATGGAATTTGACTTCGGAGCGCCATAATAATTGTGCGTCGTGTCTGGGTCTAATACTTCCTATACGGTGGGTAACGCCACCACCAAATTTCTTTGTTTGAAGTGTTTCACTCATGGCGTTAATTTTGGCAAAGACTTCGCATTTGGTTTGTCTTCAGTTTCAATTTGTCTTCATGATTTTCTGCACTATGATGATTTGATTGCTTTCTGATATATACATATACTAGTGTTCTGTCCTCTACAGCATTCACTTATAGCTATGTCTTCAAGTTGAATCTTTTGAACTAAGTGAATGTGATCGGACCCTAACCTCTCTATGCTTTCTATCTCAAACTCTATCTGTCCAAATCATATGCATTCTATTGAAACTGTCGAATGTCTTCTCTGCATCCTTGTCAGCAGAAGGCACAGAGACAAACATTAAGTCTGTTTAAATAACTCATCTTTATTGTTGAAATCCGGAGAAGCCGGAACAACTCTCCGACATGCCTGGCGGGCGTGGGAACGTGGGACAACTCTGAGTATGTTGCATGCTTGCCACGTGCCCCTCAGATGTGAACCGCCAGGGGCACCAGCGTAATTGCGCTGTGCCGCACACCTACTTATAAATACTTGTCCCCTGCGGTAAAGAAATCCTTCTTCCACCTCTCCACCTCGTCAAAACCCTAGCGCCACCGCTAGCTCTCGATGACGCCGGTGACGAAGCGCTTAGCTGCCGTGACTTCTCCGACACCATCCTCACGCCGGCCGCGGACATTGTCCTCTCCGCCGTCGCCGTAGGTGTCCTCTGTCGCCATGTTAGGGCACGGTGGGCTGAACTGCTCGGTCTCCTATTCATCCCATCTAGCAGTTCTTCGTGCGGTAAATATAACTCTATTTTTTACTGCATTTTTGATCTTCATAGATTCATCCTATTTACCAAAAGTGGTTTCTGCCTATACAATGTTAGATCTATTCTGTCTGCATCTCATACTGCCTAGTCAATTCACTTAGATTTCATATCTAGTTTGATTCCTCACTTGTACCTATTCACGGATTCGTACAAATCTGGAACCAACTCACCCCATATAAGTGAATGTCTTAGATCATGAGGTCAATGTCTTCAAACTGATTTATCTTCAAAATCTTACGAGAATGCATATGACCTCTTCCCTTCCTCGCATCTCTAATGCTATCACAGGTACATGTCCGTGGGAGAATCCCTTGGTTCTCATAGTCTGCATTCGTTTGCAGAATATTTACAGCATCATATTAACTCTCGTGAAGCCAGTTCCTACTTGACCAGCAAGCGTAAGTCTCTGAAGCCATTGAACATATTGAAGCCATTCAGTTTGAAATTCATGGCTGCAGAAAAATCAGCAAGGAAGGGTGGCGGGCAGTAGCAGAAGGAACATCCAAAGATCTGCTCGATGACCTAGCGAGCTCTACAAGACAGATCTGAAGAGAATTATCATCAGTGCAAGACACGAATCCAATGGATTCGACGCTATTGGGCTGAAGAATGGTTCAAGTACAAGTTTGTGACCAAGGAATATGCAGAGAAGAATGCTATCAAGAGTCCTTGGGGCGATATACTCTATCGAGGCCTTCAACCCAAGAACAGAGCTGAAGCTATTGCGCAAGGCTTCTATCCTTGCATGGTCCATGGACCTCAGCCTGAGAACGCCGATCCCACATCATTACTCTGGTGTCGTGATGATCCTCTCTTCAAGCGCAACTTTCAGCATGCCAAGGCTTCTGCCAAGGAAAACAAGAAGTCTTTGGGATTAGACTTCAACCCTGGTCCCTCTGCTCCCCGTGTTGACGGGTCACATGATGCAGAACCCAATGTCATCGGCCCCTTCTCCAACCTTGACGGCCTCATCACCTACATCTTGGTCCAGGGTGCCAGAGTAGATCATTCTGATAATGATCTTGACAGATGAAGCCCAGCTCCTCCTCCGAAGCATAAGCAAAAAGAAGCCAAAGGCTTCAAGATCATTGCACCTCCAAAAGCTTCACTGCAAAGCCTCCGCCACTACACCTCCTCGAAGGCGATTATGCGATCAAGATCAATCACGTATCTCCAAGAGAACGGAGAAGAAAAAGCAAATCGTCAGGCATACTGATCAAACCTTGACTCCTGCGCCATTCTCGCATGAAGAACCCATTGATCTGTCCAAAGGATGGCGAAGATCTTGCGATGATGCCCTTGAGCAACTGATCAAAAGCAAGGAAGAAGCAGAAATCTTCAACAACTTGCCTCTCTTTGATGTGGCAATCATCCATAACTTCATTGATGAGTGGTTTGACACACCAAATCTCAGCTTTGAAGATTTGCAGCTTCCCATTGGCCTCAGCGTCGCCTTCAATGGCGCCATTGCTTCCGAGATAGCTCTCGCTCAGCCCATCATTGAGTGAAGAACAAAATTGATTATGAGAAGGCTCAGTTCAAGAAGCATGTGGTGAAGCTCAGTGTGCAAGATGTCAGAAACTTCAAGGTCATGCTGCATGAGCTTAAAGAAGCCTTTCTCAAGAAGCGCAGGGCTCTCGCGAGCGCATGAAGAGTTTGGCTGACAAGTGTGTGCTTGCCTACAATGAGGCCGAGAAGCGCAAGTCTCTTGGCCGTCCTGGCATTGACCCCAGGATGGCTGCAAAGAAAAAGAAGAAGCTCTCTACTGCCCAACCTGCGCCTTCAAGTCAAGAAGCACCTCGCATTATCTTCCCCAGCAGCATGACTGGCTCGAAGCCAAAAGTCACGACAACCGCTTCAGAACAGAAGAAGACGAGGGTTGCCGAGGCTGAAGCCAGAAAAAGGAAGAATCCTGAAGCCTCTGATGCTGCTCCCTCCAAGAAGAAGCGCAAGACCAAGAAGACTAGGGCTGCTCCCACAGAGCCCTTAGTTGTTGAACCCATTTCGATGGTTCGCCTACAGTATCGAACATCAAGAAAGAAGAATGATAGTTCATGAGCCTGCTTCCACAGAGGCTCATGAAGCTGAAGATATTCCAGCAGCTGAACCCACCGCTGCTGAAGACATTGGTCAAGATGACAATGTTGAAGATGATGAAGTTCTTCCTCAGATCGAACACAACATGGTATCATCGCCTGTTCTCACAAACAGCAAACTCATCAGCATTGGTCGTCCTGTGACGCCAATTGCTTAGGATGCATCATGGGCTGATCACCCACAACAACAAGACTCCCCAAGTACTCCCCAACAACAACAAAAAGCTACACCACCCGTGCAAGAAGAAGATGAAGACTTTGAGGCCCAGCCAACTCTATCTCCAAAGGCGTTGCCAGCATTTCGTAGGCTTCGCAAAGGACAAAGGCCTAAAGTCCCTCTGTCGAGCGTTCCAGAAGGAGAAGTGCAACGCCAACCTGTTGCACGTCAAGTATTTTCTGAACCCACTCCAACTGTGAATGTCTCGTGTCTGAAGCCCAAGCTCCTGAAGACATCCCGGCTGCATCAGCCGATGAGAATCAAGAAGACGTACGTACCCCTACTCTCCCCTCTAATGAAGAAGCTGTTCCTGATGTGAACGTGCCAGTGCCCGACCCTCCTGTTCATCAAGTGGAGGTTGAAAATGTTGAAGCTGCCACCACCAACGCTAATGAAGCCAATGACGTAGCCATGGCTGAAGCTAATGTGGAGCTTGCACCAACCAGTGTGCCTGAAGCTAATGAGGCCACTGCTCTTGAAGCACCTGTTGTGCAGCCTGAAGCCTCAGCTGTTGCCACTGCTCCTGTTCCGCCACCAAGGCCCCATACAATTGAGCAAGCATACAGTCATGGTCAGCTAACCACTAAACGATGGCCCATTCTGGTTCCTCCGCCTACTGCCTCTGGACCTCAATTTGATTATCATGTTGAGCATAGGCCTCAGGTCCAGAAGCCAAAGCCAAGATTGCCAAGGTTTCCAGGTACTGCAAACTCACCAGGGTCCTTCAATGCTAATGGCTTCAAAAGCCACAATACCTTCTTTGACAACGCCAAGAACCCCTACTCAAAGCCAAGGATATCATCAGATCGTTTCTGGAGTTATCAACAGCGAAGCTATTACTCCTACGTTCTGTATGATCAAGGGCGCATTTTCCCATATGCGCCTCGACACTGAAGCCATTGCTGGACTGTCGTGCTTAGAAGAAGCACTTGACTGTTTTCGTGATGCTGGTCTGCTCAGTTTTGTGACAAACAAAGAACATTGGAATGAAGAACTTCTGCTTCAATTCTATGCTACCCTCCACATTCGCGGCTACAACAGAGACATCAAGACATGGGTTCTCGAGTGGATGACTGGAAATGTTCATCATGAAGCCAAAGCTCTGGATATCATTGAGCTTACAGGCCTAGCCACTCCAGGAGAGCTATATGAACCTGATTGTCAAGTACACCGCAATGCATTGGAGAGCATCTTCCACAAGCCTGAACCCAATATGAGCCAGATGTTGAGCATGATGAAGCCTTTGCCATCTGACGCTGAATATCCAACAGAGTTCTTTGTTGACGACCTTGAGTATCTGCCGCGCACAATATATCATATTATCAGGCGAACTCTATGGCCTATCAAAGGACATTCATCAGCAGCCAAGCTTGAAGGAGCTATGAAGACTTTGGTCTTTTACATTCTCAATGGCATCAACTTCAATACTCAAGAATTCTTCATCGTGCAACTTGTCGCTACGGATCGACCTTTTTGGTGCAAGTTCTATGCTCCATGGGTCATGCGCCTCATCAAGCGACACTCAGCTGTCAACTATCAACCCTCTGCTCGCAATCATATGATCTTTTTACTAGAGGTTGATATGTCAGTTGAAGCCATATACTCAGACCCTGCCAAGAAGCCTCTTTGTCTTCAGAATGTCGAGCACCAAAGCTTCACTCAACCCATTGAAGGCGTCCAAGCTGCAACACAAATCTATCCAATGGCTGGAAATACTCGTCTGCCTCATCGTGCACCTACTGAAGCCACTAAAAGCACCATTGCACAAAGGCATAAGAAGCGCTCTCGTGTTCTCAACGACCGAGAACTTCTTGTGGCACTTCATCAGAAACAAGATAAGCATCACTATTGGCTCAAGAGGCAGATGCAAAGCCTCTTGGTGGATGTCAATCGCATTCGAAACCTTGCCACCAAGAATGCATTTTTGGCTCATGAGACTTGCCGGCGATCATGGAAGTGTTTGACCCTGCTCAGTGCTGAAGCAGATCTTCAAGACGATGGCTTCAATGATAGATTCAAGTTTGACTCCACTCCTCCACGGACTGCTGTCCTACGTTGAACTCCATCCCTTGAAGACTCTGACTATTCTTCCTCTGCAGCAACTGTGAATGCCAGAGTGATCAATGATGAAGATGATGCTACTTCACCGCCTCCTACTCTCGCAGCGCCGACCTTTGCACCAAGTACGTCTGCACCGCCAAGCAACAACGACAACCCTGCTGCTTCACCTACTCATGAGGACGAGTAGATGCTCTATGTCTTCAAACCTTTTTGGTCCTTACTGACAAAAGGGGGAGAAGCATATGAGTTGATAGGCTTCAAGCGGGTTCATATGGGCGGTTGCATTATATTTTGCCTTGTGCTTACAACTCTTGTTTTTGAAACATTTGGTTCCTTGAGTTGTAACACTTAAACTCGATGGCCGTCTGCTACTTATTTGCTTTACTGTGATGCGATGATAAATTCCGCATGTGCGATGATAACTTCCGCACTTAGATCATTCTGCAGACGTCCATTTTTCATTATGCATGTCATTCTACTTGCTGTATCATTTCATGCATGATGAATTATCTTCATAAGTTGAAGAGGATCTCCACAAGTACAACCTGCCATGTGCATTTGCATTCCAAAAGCAAATTACTTATATGCACATCTTGAGGGAGCCCTTGCTACTTATGAAGACAATACCTATCCTTTACAATTTCACATACTTTATCCCGTTGAAAACTTCAACCAGTTTGTCATCAATCACCAAAAGGGGAGATTGTAAGTGCATCTAGTGCCACCCCTAGTTGGTTTTGGAGTATTGGCGACAAAGTTGGTTGAGGACTAATCGTTTGTGAGAATTGCGGATAACGCAGTAGTGTCCCTCATTGATTCGGTTTACCTACCGAGATGACCCTAAAATGTATGAAGACATTGAAGACAATGGTGGTATGAGAAGATATTCATATTGAAGACTATGACATGAGAGACATTGTGTGAAGACTATGGAGCGCGAAGACTGTGTGGTTTCGTTGTTTCCTTTTCTTCTTTGTTGAGTCATAGGAACCACCGTCTTCGTTAAGTGGGGTCCAAGTGAACTAAGTCGAGTGGTCAAGTGATGCTCAACCCAAATCCTATGTCTTGACGAAGACAATGAGAGCAAATCTTATCCAGAGTCGGATGAGTCGGCTTTGCTTGTAGCCCAAGTAAAGTTCTTGTGTGTGTTTGAAATCGACCGTTGGAACACATGTCGGTTCCTTAGTGACCAGGGTCATTTCGGACATATCAGTCGGGTTGCCTTGTAGCTATAAATAGCCCACCCCTACACCATAAATTGGTGGCTGCTCAGAGTTAGTGCACGACTTTTGTCGTTTGAGAGCAACCCACCTCGAAGCCTTTGAGAGAGAAATCCTTGCGAGGACAAAGCCCAAACACCCAGAGCCAAAGAGTGTTAGGCATCATCAAGTCTTTCATGCATGTGACACAAGACTTATTACACTTGAGGACTGTGAATCCTCCGGCCGGTTAGGCGTCGCGTTCGAGCATCCAAGAGTCATTGTGGATTGCCGTGAGCGAAGTCTGTGAAGGTTTAGAAGTCTACCTTGAAGACTTACGAGTGATTAGGCGAGGACTGGTGTCCTTAGCTCAAGGGAATAAGGTGAAGACGCGGTCTTGAGTTAAATCTCACCTCCCTAACGGATGTACAGTTGTCACAAAGAATGGAATTGGTTCAACAAATCTGTGTCTTGACAAGCGACTGGTTCTATCCCTTTCCATCCTTTACTTAAGTTTGTCTTCGTGAAGTCATTGCCTATCTGTCATACCTGTTTGACTTCATTGCTTGACTACTATCGTTGATTGGCTTCATACTATCTTCCATTCTGATCCTAACTACTTAGCTGCTATTAGTCATGTGCTATCACATCATTGCATACTTGACTATGGTTTGCTTACAATAGTTTATCTTCCGCTACATATCAATTAGAGCATTTCAATTGTTTGTCTTTGAAACTTCCGAGTTTTGAAGACTTTCATAAAAATCGCATATTCACCCCCCCTCTAGTCGATACTAGCACTTTCAGCTCTTGAACTTCCATTGCTTCCGCAACCTAGGCTGCCAGTTGCAACGCTTGCGCCTCAGCCTGCAAGGGAGATTCTGCCATGGAAGTAGCTTTAATGAAGATGGCATGCTTATTGCTATTGTTGCGCCATTGCATGAAAACTCCAATGTCCGCTTTACTCTTTAAACCTGGAAAGGAATTAGATAGAGCAGGAGCACTCTTCCAAGCCGCATCTGTAAAAAGAATTAGGTCCTTTGGAGATCCTGCATTTGTCAAGAGAACTGGCAATAGCAGCGTTCGTAGCTGCATTAGTTCGAATAGAATTTCTTCTATCTTTTGTCATCGTTGAGGTGGTTCTTCACTTGTAAAAAGGGCGTTCGCTGCATGCAGAACCTGCAATGGAGCACATTGTTTCCTATTGAAAAGAAGGTTATTCCTTGCCTTCCATATAGACCAAACAATGTTAAAGATAATGGCAACTTGGGTGGCTAGTTTTATAAGTGATCATCATGTGATGAACAACTTCTTCGACTTCCTATAAACCTTGTTGAATAAGGCCCTCAACATGCAAACCAAGAGGAGAAGCAAACCAATACTGCATGCACAAAATGACAAGAAAAGAATAAATGGAAGTCAGTTTCATCTTCGCCACATGTGCAACATCTGCCTTCAATGTCTATTGATCTAGTTGAAGCTCTAAGTCCCGAGGAAATTGCATTCCTCATAAGCCCCCACCCGAAAACATGCACACCTGGAAGCATCTCCTTATTCAGCCAAAGAGCTTGAATCATGCTTCTAGTCCGATCTAAAAGAGTTTGTCAAGTGTCTGCATTGTTACATAGGAAGGGCAAAAGATTTAGTAAGCGATCTTAGTAGTACAAATCCCTGAAGGGGTATATTTCCAAAGATTTAATTTAATTTCTAGGATATTTGATTTAATTTTTTTTGTGCTCGTCAACTTTAGATTCGGATCCTTTTTGAAAATAAATGTAGTACTCCCTCCGTTTTTATTACTCTGCATATTGGATTTTATTGAAGTCAAACTTGTAAAAAGCAATATAAACATTTACCATAACAAATCTATATGGTGTGAAAGTACATTCAATAATGAATCTAAAGAATCTATATTTGGCTATAAACTTTATCAAAATTAACAAAGTTTAATTTTGACCAAAGTTAATATGCGAAGTAAATAAAAACGAAGGGAGTACAACAGCAGCCTCCGCAATAACTAATTGAAAGTAACTAACAAATATCTTGCCAAAACTAACAAAAGGCACGTAGCGGATAAGGTCACGGCCAAGGTAGTCCGGTCGACCACGTGGGGTCATTCCCCCAAGTTGACACCCGAGGCCAGCATAGCGCCACCGGCAGCAGCCCCACTAGCGAGCGGTGCACCGAACCTTGAAAGTTGAAGCTCGCTACGGTACAAACCAGTGAGCCGTCGCGGTCACATGCGTCTCTCGGTGGCCGGAAACAGTCAATGGGCAGCACCGCTCTCGGACGAAACGGTCACCCCACCCGGCCCCTCGTCGGCCTTGTAATGAGTCACTCCCGTCGTGTGGTCAGTGCCTTGTCGACGCAAATATCATCGGCCACAGCGCAGCCCACGAGTGGTCAATTATTTACCCCAACACAAATTAACATGTGCGGCGAGGCACCGGTATCGACAGACAGAGCACAGATGGTGGTTTTGCTCGCCTATAAATTCTTTTCACCTTCCCACCTTCTCTTCACACACACACACAGACACACTCACACTCACAAGGAGAAGAAGAGCACACAAGAAGAGGAGGAAGGACAACACGGAAAGAAGAGCCATGGAGCACTCCTACAGCAGCAACAGCGGCATCAGCAACTACGGCAGCGCAAAGGAGAGGAGGCCTGCGCTGAAGAGGGGGCAGCTGAAGCGGCAGATCGTGAGGACCATCAGCAACCTCATGGCGCCGAGGAACGACGGCGCGGGCGCGGGCAAAGGGGCGTCAGGCCGCACCAGCTTCGGCGCCTACAACTGAACCTCTCGCACGGACGCCATCGAGTGTCTGTCAGATTAGTTTTTTTTACTTGGTAGCTTCATACCAAGTCTTCTCCCCCGATTGTACAGAGTTCTGCGATTGTACAGATGAATAGAGAGGTTATGTGGAATTTCGTTTGCGGTTTACTGTCACTTTGTGATGCCGTGCTCTTTTTTCTTCTTCTTGAACGCTATAATTTGGCTGTGCGTAGAACGCACGGGTGAACAAATACAGACTGAAGAGAATTGAGAGGCTGGCAGTGTTTGAAAATACGCAAAAGATCAATGCAAATAATAGGCGCGAGGACGTTAATCCTTTCTTAGAGGTGTTATTACGCAAGAAGTCGACTTGGTCGTTGATGTTAATTTTTCCATGTTTTATAGTCTACTTGTTGTATTTAACCTCGTTGATTTGCATAATAGTTATGTGCATCACAATGATGCAGAGTTCCGGGTTTATCGAAAAAGGCAATCGCCCCGCTTTATATATAAAGCACCAATCAACAAGCATCCAATGCAAACACACGCCACGTCACCACAACACACGCACACACCCAGGATAGGTTACATAGACGCTGAGCGCAGCAACACCACCCCTAGCACTACTACCCTGAAGAGATGAAGCTACGCATGACGAACCATGCGCACCAAGGTGGCGCCGGGGAAGGATCTGACGCCGGGCGCCGCCGCCGCCCGATCAAGGATCGAGTTTTCCGGAGCCGCGCAGCGGGTAATGAGAGCGCGGCGATGCCTTCAAGAAGCGATCTTCGCCGCCGCCGTCCGTCCGAAGATAGAGCGATTTTCACCTCGGCAACACCATCGCCATCGAACGCCACACCGGCAACCACGTCGCCCACGACCATGATGACCGGGCGGCACTAACACGGGCTCGCCGAAACACCGCTACACACCACGAGGCCGCCGCCCGACATCCAAGACCTCGACACCACCTCACTCGAGAACCGTGCACCCAGCGAAAGAGGCGGCGGAAAGATCCGCCTTTCACGCCTCAGGCGACCCATTGTCGAGATCAATAGGTCGGCGAATCGGCATCCACCGACCCGTCCTGCTGCCGCGGCGAGAGCGAGCTTGGTCTGTAGCATCGAGAGGGGCGTGGTTAGTCTGCTGCTCATGTGCCTGAGGCGAGCTCGGTCTGTTGCGAAAACGAGCTTCGGTCTGCGCAAGCCGGGCGCGAACCAGTGATGGACGCGGTTGGAGAGGACCAGCCCATTAGCGAGAGAAGCGCCCGGCGGCGAGGAGATGGGGTGGCTTCGAGACGGCCGAACGCAGACAAGCCGGCCGGGAAGCCGCCATCGCCATGCGCAGATCCATCGAGCCACCGAAAGCCGCCACAGCCGTAGGCCACCACCGAACCTAGCCATGTCGCCGCCACGGCCGAAGCAGCAACCACGCTGCACGCCCTACCGCGTCGCCGGCGAGCTCCTAAGCGCCGAGCCCGCACGCACCACCGAGCAGCGCCGTGGCCGCCCAAAGCGGTCGGCCGGATCCGGCAAGAGACCGCCGCCGCCTCCCGAGACAAGAGCACCGCGATCATCCGCCCGCCATGAACGGTCGCCAGAGCGCCGCTACCAGCGAAACCGCCCGCCGCCCGCCAAGAAGACCGCCGCCGTGCGGTGGATCCAGGGGCGTCAGCGCCGCCGCTCGAAGGACCGCCCCGCCGGCGCCGCCCTGGCGAGACGGGAAGAAGGGCCCCGCCGCCGCCGTGCCGGGCTTTGCCCGCAGACTCGCCGGCGATGTGAGGAGGGAGGAGGTGGGGGCGAGGCCAGGCATGAGGGTCCCCAGGGCATGCAGGCGCCCGCGGGAGGAAGGAAGGAGAGGGAGAGAGGGGGGATCGGGCGGGCCGGGAGGCATCGCCCGGACTGCTGCGGCGGGAGATGTCGTGGTTCTAAGCTGACAGTAGAATAGGGGTAGGTATGGAGAGCAAGATCCTAGCTATGGTGTAGTTGTATCATAAGTGATTTATGAGTTCGAGCCCTTCTCGGGAAGTAATAGCCCTCGTCTCGGGCCGGAGGCGGTCGACCGGATTATATCGTATACAACTACTCCATAGCTAGGATCTTGCCTCCATACCTACCCCTATTCTCTGTCGGGCTTAGAACCACGACGATTGGCGCCACCCGTGGGGCAGTGTCTTAGCGACTTATGGGAGAAGCTGCGATTGTCGATCACCTTCATCATGGTTTACGGCGGAGTTTTGGTTGAGGGCGCGAGATCCGTCTCGGCGCGCTCACGTTCATCGCGGACGACTCCGCTTGGCGAGGCTCAATCGACATCGGCCGCGCTCCCGTCCGCGGGGTGGCGCTTTTCGTGCGTGTGTCCGTGGCGTTCTCTGCGGCAACCGTCGACCCGATGTCGGTCGACCCACATGTCGTCCTCCTCACTGTCTCTGCGGCGCAAGCACTCCGGTCGGTCGAGGCTTGATGGTGGGTGAGGCGCGATAGCCCGCCGATTAGCCACCCCAAGTCATGGCGATCGAGCCCAGCGAATCTCTCGACACATTATCGACCGCTCCGTGAGCGCATCCGAAAGTCGCGACAATGATGAACCAGCGGCGGAGGTCACGATGGTCGATGGACCGCGCGATCCTCCGGCTTCCCTCGCGCCCGATGGAGGGGCGGCGGAGGCGACCAGCCAGAGTCCACGAAGAGTATCAACCCGAGCCACTCACTTGGCTGCAAAGGAAGATCTTCGCCCGCCGGAACATGGATCGCTGCATACTCCTATCGTGGAGAAACCCCGAGGCTCGTGCCCTAGAGGATGCGTGTTTGGCTAACAGGGCTGGCGCTTTTCGGCGGAGAACCTCCACCGAGCACTTTCGATGGCGTCTTGGCGGCGGAGTTCCAGACTCCACCGACTCAGGTATATCGAACTCCGATTCAGAATCTAGCAGCTGCAGCCCGTATAGCAGAGTCGATTCAGCCCTCTTAGTCAGAGGCTGGCAGAGGCTTGATGTAGATCAGAGATTTACTCCGGGCAGCAGGAGATCAAAACTCAGTTGTATCGCAGTCGCGAAATAGGATCCACAACAGATCTGTTGCTGCGAATACAGTCCGGTCGGCAAATAGCCCAAGATCGCCCCCAAGGCGTGACGGACGTGGAGGCCGGCGTGATCAGTATGATGACCGATTCGATCGCGATGATCGGCGTCGAGTGCCCACTCCTCCCCCAAGGGGTGGGTCGTACGCCCCTCGACAGCAAGATGACAGATGCCAACACAGTGTTGGGCGAAGGATTCCAGTCGACCCCAGAGAACCAGGCTTTGATGTGAGATCCATTATCGTTCAAGGTTTGGTCGACCGGAACAGAGCTCACCGTGAAGGCCATGACAGAGATGTGCCCACCAGCAGCAGAGTTCATGTCTCAGGACCAGAGTGTTTTAGCAGAGCCATCAGGGCCGCGATGATTCCTCCCAACTTCAGGTTGGCAACTGGAGTTAGTAAGTTCACTGGTGAGTCCAAGCCCAATACTTGGCTTGAGGACTACCGAGTGGCTATTCAGATTGGTGGCGATAATGATGAGGTGGCCATGAAACACCTACCTCTTATGTTGGAGGGCTCGGCCAGAGCATGGCTGAATCAGTTGGTACCTAGCAGCATTTACACTTGGGGAGATCTTGCCCGAGTGTTTGTCAGAACATTTGAAGGAACTTGCAAGCGACCAGCAGGGTTGACGAAGCTGCAGGTTTGTGTGCAAAAGTCGAATGAGACTCTGAGGGATTACATCCAGAGGTGGATCACATTGCATCACACTGTGGAGAATGTATCTGATCACCAGGCAGTGTGTGCCTTCAAGGAAGGCGTTAAGAACAGGGAGTTAAGTTTGAAGTTCGGTCGGACCGGAGATATGACTCTGAGTCGAATGATGGAGATTGCCACCAAATATGCTAATGGAAGAAGAGGATCGGCTCCGGAGTGGCAAGTACAAGCCGACCGCTCATGAAAGCGGGGGAGGGAACTCCAGTCGGAAGCAGAAATGGAAAGCCGAGCCAGCTGCTCCTGGAGAAGCCTTGGCCGTGACTCAAGGAAAGTTCAAAGGAAAGCCTAAAGGGTCTTGAAACCCTAAGAAGGTGAAGGACAAGGAAGGAAATGACGTGATGGATTTGCCGTGCCACATCCACACGAAGAAAGATGAGGAGGGTAACTTCATTTACCCGAAACATACCACTCGGCAGTGTCAGCTCTTGATCCAACAATTTCAGGGGAAACAGCCCAAAGATAAGGAAAAGGAGTCAGACAAAGTTGAGGACAAGGTTGAGGACAGTGATGAAGGATACCCCCATGTCAATTCCACCCTGATGATTTTTGCTGATGATGAAAGCAAAAGTCGATTGAAAGTTATCAACCGTGAGGTGAATATGGTTGCTCCGGCGGCACCCAGTTATCTGAAATGGTCTCAGACCGCCATCACATTTGACCAGTCTGATCATCTGACACACATAGCCACCCCTGGGAAGCAAGCCTTAGTGGTCGACCCAGTCGTCGAAGGCACTCGGCTGACTAAAGTTTTGATGGATGGTGGCAGCTGCCTCAATATACTGTATGAGGAGACGCTAAAAGGGATGGGCATTCCGATGTCCAGACTTGGTACCAGCAACATGAGTTTCCATGGAGTCATTCCTGGAAAGAAGGCTGAGTCACTCGGTCAAATTGCTCTTGATGTGGTTTTCGGCGATTCAAAGCATTTCTGCAAAGAAAAGTTGACATTTGAAGTTGTGGATTTTCAGAGTGCTTATCACGCTATTTTAGGCAGGCCAACTTATGCAGGATTCATGGCTCGACCATGTTACGTGTACCTCAAATTGAAGATGCCTGGTCCCAAGGGTGTGATCGGCATTCGGCAATTGGAAAAAGCGGAAGAGTGCTTTGAAGGGCTCAAAGATTGCGATGCTTTCGAGATAACGATAGTAGGGCTGCGGGAATACCCGAAAACTGCGAGATCCGAGTGATTTATTGCGGGCCAAGAAGCCTGCCCGCAGTCAGCGTTCGGTCGTCCGGTGAGGCGAAGCTTTGTTCACATTCACCCGACCGACCCGGTCTTTGCTCGACTCATATCTCCACAACACTCGACTCTAAATAGGAAGAAGCGCTCATTCAGTTCCTCCGTGAGAACTGGGACATTTTCGCATGGAAGCATGCTGACATGCCGGGTGTTCCTAGGGGGCTGGTTGAGCATCGTCTACGAGTCGACTCAAAAGTGAAACCTGTCAGGGAATATCTTCGACGGTCCGCCGTCCAGAAGAGAAAGGCCATTGGTGAGGAGTTGGCTCGGCTCCTTGCAACAGAGTTTATCCGAGAGATTAACCACTCCGAGTGGCTCGCCAGTGTTGTCATGGTTCCCAAGAAGGACAAGTCACTTTGCATGTGCATTGATTTCAAACATATCAATCGGGCCTGCCCGAAAGATCATTTTCCTCTCCCCCGCATCGACCAAATAGTCGACTCGACCGCGGGATGTGAGCGCCTGTCTTTTTAGACGCCTATTCCGGTTACCATCAGATCCGTCTGTATGGACCCAACGAGATCAAAACAGCTTTCATCACTCCATTTGGGTGCTTCTGCTATGTCACCATGCCATTCGGCCTCAAGAATGCCGGTGCCACGTTCATGAGGATGATTCAGAAGTGTTTACTCACTCAAATCAGTCGGAATGTGGAAGCATACATGGATGATATTGTGGTCAAATCACGGAAGGGTTCCGACCTGTTGACTGACCTTGTTGAAACACTTGCCAACCTCAGGAGGTATGATATCAAGCTTAATCCATCAAAGTGCACATTCAGAGTTCCTGGTGGAAAGTTACTCGGTTTCCTCGTTTCCAAACGAGGAATCGACACCAACCCAGAAAAAGTTGGCACTATACTCCGAATGAAATGCTTTGTGCGTGTGCACGAGGTCCAGAAGCTTACTGGATGCTTGGCCGCTTTAAGTCGATTCATCTCTCGCCTCGGTGAAAAGGCATTGCCTCTTTACTGACTAATGAAGAAGTCAGACAAGTTCGAGTGGACTCCCGAAGCCGATGCAGCGTTTGCAGAGCTAAAAGCTCTGCTCTCCACCCAGCCGGTGCTCGCTGCCCCTGTTAGCAAAGAGCCTTTGTTGCTTTACATTGCAGCCACAGGACAAGTCATCAGTACAGTACTTACGATCGAGCGGGAAGAAGAAGGAAAAGCCTTCAAAGTTCAGCGCCCAATATATTATCTTTCTGAAGTGTTGACCCCATCAAAGCAAAGATACCCTCATTATCAGAAGCTTGCATATGGGATTTATATGACCACGAAGAAGGTTGCTCATTATTTCTCTGATCATTCCATTACGATTAAATCGTGACGCCCCATTATCGAGATTACACTGTGAGAGATGCAACTGGTCGAGTCGCAAAATGGGCGATTGAACTCCTTCCCTTGATATCAAGTTTGAGGCAAAAGCCATTAAGTCCCAAGCGATGGCGATTTCATCACCGAGTGGATTGAGCAGCAATTACCGACTCAAGTTCACTTTCGAACCTTTGGACCATGTTCTTTAGCGGTTCTAAGATGTTGAATGGTTCGGTCTTTGGGGTAGTATTAGTTTCCCCGAGGAGATAAGCTCGAGATATGTGCTCGGATCCACTTTGATTCCTCCAACAATGAAGCGAAATCTGGGGCACTTTTGTATGGGTTGTGTATGGCCATTTCACTCGGCGTCCATCGCCTTATGGTCTATGGCGACTCAGATTTGGTGGTCAATCAGTGATGATGAAGGTGGGGCGTCGAAGCCCGGCCATGATTGAATTCTTTGCAATGCACGGTGAAAGCTTGAGAAGAAATTTGAAGGGTTAGAGCTCCATCATATACCCGGTGAAAAATCGGCGGATGATGATTTGGCAAAGATAGGTTCAAGAGAAGCCATTCCCAAAGAATGTGTTTTGGAACACATCCATACTCCATCGATTCAAGAGGATCCTTTCACCGAAGAAGCTCCACAGCCAAAAAGTGTCGCAGATCCGACTGAAGTTGAAGTTCCAGCGGTGGTCGACCTGATCATGGAAGCTTTGGTCATCACTCCCGACTGGACAGAACCGTACATCGCGTATATCCTAAGGAAAGAGCTTCCAGAGGATGAAGAAGAGGCTCGATAGATCCTCCGTCGATCCAAAGCCTTTACCGTGATAAAGAGACAGTTGTACAGAGAAAGCACGACTGGAATCGGTCAGAAATGCATAACACCAGAAGAAGGTCGGATAATCCTTGACGATATCCACTCGGGGACCTGTGGTCACCATGCGTCTTCTCGGACCATTGTGGCTAAAGCATACCGAGCGGGATTTTACTTGCCAAGAGCAAATGAAATGGCAAAGGAAATAGTCGACAAGTGTGAAGGATGTCAATTTTATTCCAATATGTCACACAAGCCCGCCTCAGCCTTGAAGACCATTCCACTCGTCGGCCCTTATTGTGTGGGGATTGGATATGGTTGGACCATCGAGAACGAGGAAGGCGGCTTCACCCATGTCTTTGGTGGCGGTCGACAAGTTCACTAAGTGGATTGAAGCTAAACCTATCAAGAATCTTGATGCCGGCACTGTTGTTAGCTTCATCAGGGAGTTGATATTCAGATATGGAGTTCCACATAGCGTCATCACTAATAATGGGTCAAACTTCGATTCCGACGAATTCAGAGCCTTTTGCACCTCTCAAGGCACACGAGTCGACTACGCTTTAGTTGCTCACCCCCAGTCGAATGGTCAAGCAGAAAGAGCAAATGGTCTAATTCTCAAAGGACTGAAACCCCGGTTGATGCATGATCTTAAGCATGCAACAGGAGCGTGGGTCGACAAACTCCCTTCAGTTCTTTGGGGATTGAGGACCACTCCTAACCGGTCGACTAGGCGAACTCCATTTTTTCTGCTTTATGGAGTGAAGCGGCTGCTAGAGTGACACCTTCACAATGCACCCAGTCGAACTCTACACTGAAGATGAAGCAGAGCAAGCCCGACAGGACGTAGTCGACCTTCTAGAAGAACAAAGAGAGATGGCCATGATCCGAGACTATCTATCAGCAGGACTTGCGTCGATTCCATGCCAAAAATGTGAGGAGTCGAGCCTTCCAAGAAGGAGATTTGGTTCTCCGAGTGGATCAGTAGAAGCCACACAAGCTTGCTCCTACTTGGGAAGGTCCCTTCATCGTCACCAAAGTCCTCCACAATGGAGCGTACCGTCTTTACAATGTCGGTCACCAGATTGATGAGCCTCGAGCTTGGTACGCAGAGCTGCTCCGCCCCTTTTATACTTAAGTATTCACTAGGATGAGATGTAATAAAAGTACTTCTGTAGCTTATTTATCAAAGACAAGAGTATTATAATTTTCCCTAGTGATTGTCGTTACTTTTGTTTACATGAGAAGTCCCCCAGTGGATGGCTTAGCTGCGAATCCGTTTCGCCTAAGTTTGTAAAAAAATCCTCGCCGAGTGGTGAGCCAGCCTCCCACTCGGGGGCTTAGCTGCGAATCTGTTTCACCCAAGTACTTTAAAATCCTACCGAGTGATGAGCCAGTCTCTCACTCGGAGGCTTAGCTGCAGTCCAAGTACTCGCCTAAGTGTTTAAAATCGTACCAAGTGGTGAGCCAGCCTCGCACTCGGAGGCTTAGCTGCAGTCAAGTACTCGCCTAAGTGTTTGAAATCCTCTGCGAGTGGCAGAGCAGGTCTCTCACTCGGAGGCTTAGCTGCAGTCCATGCTAGCCTAAGTATTTAATACAACGTCGCTCATAAAGGAAGACAAGGTCTTGGTCATTGCTACCTTCTCCCTCGAGCTATGCCACAAATACAATGTGCGGCTCCATAAGAGGAGGCAGAAGTGCTTGGTCGTTGCTACCTTCTCCTTCGAGCTATGCCACAAATACAATGTGCGCTCCATAAGGAGGCAGAGGTCTTGGTCATTGCTACCTTCTCCTTTTGAGCTGCGCCACAAATACAATGTCGCTCCATAAGGAGGCGAGGTCTTGGTCATTGCTACCTTCTCTTTCGAGCTACACCACAAATACAACATCGCTCTGCAAGGCGGCCGAGGTGCAGGTCATTGCTCCCTTCTCCTTGAACTCATACAAAATCCTACCGAGTAGAGAAAACCTCTCACTCGGGGCTTAGCTGCAGCCAGTGCTCGCCTAAGTATTTGAAAATCCTACAGTGGAGAGCAAACCTCCCACTCGGGGCTTAACTGCAACCAGTGCTGCGCCTAAGTATTTGAAAATCCTACAGTGGAAGCAAACCTCCCACTCGGGGCTTAGCTACAACCAGTGCTCGCCTAAGTATCTGAAATCCTACAGAGTGGAAGCAAACCTCCCACTCGGGGCTTAGCTGCAGCCAGTGCTCGCCTAAGTATCTGAAAATCCTACCGAGTGGGGGGCAAACCTCCCACTCGGAGGCTTAGCTGCAGCTGTCGTGGTTTCGATCGACCAAGCCTTGCACGATGATGGATCGCGCGTCAAAACCTGGTTCCCTGGGGTCGACCGGAGCTCTTCGCCCAACACTGAGTTGACGCCTGTCATCCTGCTGCCGAGGAGCGTAAGTCCCACCTCTCAGGGGAGGAGTGGGCACTCGACGCCTGTCATCACGATCGTATCGGTCACCATATTGGTCTCATCAATTCTCGCGTCCTTCACGCCGCGGAGGCGATCTGGGGCTATGAGCCGACTGAACCGTATTCGCAGCGACGGATCGTCTGTGAATTCTGTTGCGTGGCTGCGACACGGTTGAATTCCGATCTCCTGCTGCCGGAGCAAATCTACGTCTGCATCAAGCCTCTGCCGACCTCCGGCGAGAGGGCTGAATGGACTCTGCTATCTGAGTTCGCAGTTGCTAAATTCTGAATCGGGGTTCGATATACGAGTCGGCGGGAAGAGTTGACGTCGAATGGAGTCGGTACTACGTTGCCTTGCGCCTCGGCGAAAGTGCTCGCTGAAGGTTCTCGGATGGGCGCGTTGATCAAGTTAATAAGCGTGCCTCCTCCAAGCGCGAGCCTCGGGGTTTCTCCCGATGGGAGTATCACGGGGCATCCATGTTCTGCGGCGAGTTCTTCCTTTGCGAGAATTAAGTGGCTCGGGTTGGTACTCCTCATGGACTTGGCGGTCGCCTCCACCGTCTACCCGTCCTCGCGAAAGCCGGGAGGAGCTGCGAGGCCGTTGACCATCAAGACCTCTGCCGCTGGATCCTTTGCTATCACACTCGGATC
Source organism: Aegilops speltoides (assembly GCA_021437245.1). NCBI lineage: Eukaryota > Viridiplantae > Streptophyta > Magnoliopsida > Poales > Poaceae > Aegilops > Aegilops speltoides. Next base: position 377,246,732 of record CM038141.1, read on the forward strand.
ACGAGTCTCTCTGAGCCGGTCGGCAGATCGAGCAGGCCGTAGGGGACTCGTCGGGCTCGATTACCCGCAACTTGGTGGTGGCGGTCTGGCGAAACCACCGCGTCCGCACCCATCGCTGGAGTCTCGACCGACGGAACGCTTCTTATTGGGCGGGAGCGGAGGAGGTGGACGATAGAAGTCGACCGATATGGAGTCGATGGTTGCCGCAGAACGCCGTGGACACATGCGCGAAATCACGTCGCACCGCGGGGAGGCGCATCAGCGTCGAGTGGAGCCTCCAGGAGCCAAGCGGAGTCGTCGGCGATGAAGGTGAAACACCGAGGCGGATCTCGCGACCCTCGACCAAAACTCCACCAGCAACCATGATGAAAGTAATCGGAAGAATCGCTTCTCCAAAATCGCTAAGACACCTGCCTTACGGTGGGCGCCAACTATCGTGGTTCTAAGTCTAACGATGAGAGTGGGGGTAGGTATGGAGAGGCAAGATCCTAGCTATCGGCAGTTGTAAACACAAGAGAAATGCGAGTTCAGGCCCTTCTCGGAGGAAGTAACAGCCCTACGTCTCGGTGCCCGGAGGCGGTCGAGTGAATTATGTGTGTATGGATTACAAGGGTGCAAACCCTTTACACTGAGGAGGGGGGTGGCTTATATAGTGTCTGCCAGACCCCTCCGGCCCTCAGTAATGCAGGGTTTAAAGTACATTAAGTCTAGGCGTTACTGGTAACGCCTCATGTCGGTGTCAAAACCGGCGGATCTCGGGTAGGGGGTCCCGAACTGTGCGTCTAGGCGGATGGTAACAGGAGACGAGGGACACAATGCTTTTACCCAGGTTCAGGCCCTCTCGATGGAGGTAATACCCTATGTCCTGCTTGATTAATATTGATGATATGGGTAGTACAAGAGTAGATCTACCACGAGATCAATGAGGCTAAACCCTAAAAGCTAGCCTATGGTATGATTGTTGAGATGTAATGTTGTGTCCTCACGGACTCGGCCCTCCGGTTTATATAGATACCGGAGGCTAGGGTTACAGTCGGTTACAATGGTAGGAGATCTACATATCCGTATTGCCAAGCTTGCCTTCCACGCCAAGTAAAGTACCTTCGGACACGAGCGGAGTCTTCAATCTTCTATCTTCATAGTGCAGGAGTCCGGCGGATATTGATAGTCGGCTATCCGGACACCCCTAGTCGAGGACTCCTCGGTAGCCCACGAACCGGTCTTCAATGACGATAAGTCCGGCGTGCATAATGTTCGGCATTGCAAGGCGGGTTCCTCCCTTGAATAATCCGGAGAAGATAATGAACACCGGGATAGTGTCCGCTCGCAAAATAATTTCCACACTCCAGCGTAGAGAGAATAAAACACATACACTGATCCAATCTGCTGACGTATTATGCGGCATGACATCACACCGCAGCCAAGCCTTCGTTTTAATTGTTTTTACTATTCCACCTCAGCACGTTTAGCGAAGCGGCTTCCTTGGCACGTCCTGTCGAAGCAGAGATCGTGTTCCCGTTTATTCCGGGATCCTCATCAATACGTGCGTGGGTAACCCAACCGTTCCCGTCGCCACGCCTCCTCTATCGAAGGGGAATCTAAAATAGTCACGGAGACGACCCTTGGTATTATTTCCCCTTTATAAGAGGACCAGGGCCTGTCCTTGTCTCTTAACCTCGCATCGAATCTTTCTTCTGCTCCCAATTCCAACACCAAGAGCTTCAGACTCGAGCGCTTTGGATCCACAGCAATGTCCGGCCCCGACCTCCAGGGCCGGTGGGTGCCCTCCTCCGTCACGGAGGAGGACATATTGAAGTGCGTGAGGCCAAGTACAGCCTCTGAAGTCTCGCCGACAGGTTGCCTGCCCCTGGGCAGGCCGTGCCAACCCGAGCCCGGCGAATGTGTCATTTTCGCATCCCACCTCCGTTGGGGATTAGGCTTCTGGCGGATCCTTTCGTGAGGGGGCTTCTGTTCTTCTACGGGCTGGACTTCCACGACTTGGCTCCGGAGTCCATCCTCCATATCTCCGCATTCATTATTGTCTGCGAAGCCTTCCTCCGTGTCACACCCCACTTCGGCCTGTGGCTGAAAACATTCAAGGTGGGCGAAGATGATCGGGGCGTCGGCGGAGTGTGGCGGGCGACCATAAGCAAGATGGTCGATGCCCGTGGCTCGAAGGTTCCTTCAAGAGGAGCGAGGATTGTGGCGGCGAGTGGTTCTACATCACCGCTCCAAGGGGCGACAAGCAAAAGCCGCCGCCCTCCTTCTGCCGGGACCTCCACAAAGAATCGATGTCGTGGGTCAACCAAGGGCTCAGCGGGGGCCATCCAGGGCGTGCCCGCCTGCTGAGGCTGGATTCGGGACCTCAAACAAGGGAGATTGATCTGGTCAAGGTGATGCGAGGTTATCTTGACTAGGCACCTCCTACCACGCAAACGTCGTCCTCTCCGTTTATGGGAGTTCAATCGGAGGGACCTCGTATCATCCAGCATTTCATGGGGCGACACCCTGGAGATGTCGAGCTGTTCTTGGACCGCAAGTGGCGTGTCGGATTCGGCCGAGATCTTGGGACTAAGCGCGATCGTCCGGATACTCGAATAAATAGCTCGAGCCGGACATCCTGCTTGTATGCCTTTCAAAGATCATCTCCTAACCCTTTTTATTCTTTACGAGGAATGGGTGGCGCGATCAAGGCTGATAAGGTGTCGGCCCCCCTCCGAGACCGCCTGGAGCCCGTCTTTGGTCGAATGTTGGAGGCCGCACCCACGGAAGGCGATGGGGAGATAAAGGCTGATACTTCCGTCCAAAAGGCGTGAAGAGGAGAGGACCAAGGATCCCTCCTTCGGAGGGAAAGAGGACCGCCCGAAGATCCGGAGGTCAAAGCCCCTAAGCGTGGGAAGAAATCCTCACGGGGTCCGCGTCGGAAGAATCGGACGCGCAATCATCGCCCAGGACCAGCCCTCCAACGAGCCGTGAGTATGAAAGAGGAAGTTTAATAAGAAAGTACCTTCGTTTATGCTACATGGTAACGAAATATTTATATCGCGATTCGGATCTGCGGCCGTCTCGAGATGAGTTCGTCCTCGGGGATCTTCTTCCGGAGATGATGGAGAGCGTCGCCTCCGTCCGACGCGCGCCAGATGAGGCGGCGAGCGAAGTGTCGTCATCACGGGCGTCCCCGAGTCGGAGAATCGAAGAGTTCAACACCCACGAGCCGGTCGGAAGGCGAAGAATTTGCTTGAGAGGCGTCCATTTGAGAAGATCACCGCGTTAATGCGTGCGGTGGTTGGAAGATTTAAATCCGCCCAGCGGATTGCGCGATCTTGCCATGAGCTTGCTGGCGGGATTTGAGGTATCACGAAAATAGCGTACCCTTTGCTTTTTAACAGTTGAGCATATAAAAGATCGCCTGTATAGATAGTAGCCCTGAGACTCGGTAGGTTGTCGAAGGCGACAGCGTCGAGGATCGAAAATCTAAATATCTCGGGTAATAAATATCGCCGTTCTAATACGGTGGCGGATAGTCGAGGGCCAGCGGACTGATCGGTTCTTGGAGCGGAGTCGGCAACTAGACATGGCGAATCTTGACATAGCACTTGTCAATCAGCGACTTGGCGAGTCGCCAAGGTAAATAAAATCTCCATAGCTGTTTTATCGAGTGGGTTAAAGCCCTCCTCACGATAAGTTATGTCTTTGTATATCTGAGGCAGTCTTTGCTTTGTGGAGAGACTTGAACGAGCTTGCACAAGCTAGGGAACAAGCCGAAGGAGTGATCTTGACTGCCTTGGCGGCGAGAAGTTGAAGGCGAAAAGGCTGCGCCTTTGCCTAAGCGGCGGAGGTGGCGGATTGGCCAAGAATTTAAAGGATGCTACCAACCGTGGCGAGGCTCTTGAAAAGGGCGCCTATTGGGCGGGAAGACTGAAGAAGGCCACCGCCGAGACCAAGGATGCCCGCTCTGCAATCTGAGCTATGAAGGAGGAGCTGCATGGCCGGAGAAATCACGGTGGCGGGCCATTTCTTATCGTCGCCGTCTATGGATGCCAAGTATGCCCAATTTGAAAAGCGGTGGAGTTAGGAGGATCCTTACATGGACTTGGCTGCGAGTGCGGTGGCGCCGTTAAGCACTTCGGGCCGGGGATCACGAGGTGGAAGAGCTATATTGGACTCAATTCCACAGTCCGGATCGCCCTCTTCATTGTCGGACAGAGTTGGCGAATGGGCGAACTGAATAGACTGTCCGGGCTGGCTATGGTGACATCGTGGCCCATGTGTGGCGAGAGGGTCCAAGCGGACGAGCTATTTTGGCCTCTTTACTGGCAGTTCCTTGGGCGGTGCCGCATATCAAGGAGATGAAGCGGTCGGCCTGCATCGGCGCGCGGATGGCTCAGCCCGTGTAAAGCGCGCGATGTCCGGAGATGGATGCCACCGCTATTGCTGCCCGGGGTTCGGATGGGAACGGCTTCTGCCGAACATTATTTCGGGAAGTTATCTTGTGGCGCTTGTGTAATATAGTCGCGGTGCTCGAAGAATGTAACGTTCAATTGAACACATTAACTTGTTTATGAATGATTATAGTATGAATGCTTTTTATACTTGTGCTTCCAAGTAATAGTACTTCTCCTTGCGGCCGTTTAAGTATACTTGTGTATAACTTTGAAAGATGCGATCTTGACTTCACCCCATGCACAAGGTCTTTGGGGTGTTATAAAATAAGCGCTTTTCACACTTTAATCCGGCGTCTCGGTCCTGTTATAAGGAGGTGGTAGCGTAGAAGCGAGGCAATCCGGACTATAATGCTTTATCTCTTTCACTTAGCCAATGGAGCTCGAGGTGGGGCTACGACATAGCCCCTAATGGCACCGCACATCTCCGGATTCGAGTGCGTATGTGCACGACCGAGCGGCCCTTCGTCAGCGGGAATTCTAAACATTCGTAGTCAATCAAGTGGTGACGGACTCTCGCTATATCATGATGATCGGTTTTGGCTTTCTCTCTTGAGGTGCTCACCCAGCCGGCTGGGGCACTGTCGCGATAGTTCTCCTGGTGCCGTTAGCGGGTGATCTGAGCGTAAGGCAGCAAAACACGGGGCGGGCAAACCCAACATTTGACCAAAGACATGATTCGGAGCTGATGCATATAGTGCCCAACTTGAGACGCCGAACACTCCCTGAGGTGTTCGGACTTTATGATAACGGGCAGAATTATACCCTAAGCCCCTTGTGTCCAGGTACGGGCGTTGTCTTCTGACGCGGCCAATGCCAAAGCGTCAGGCTCCGCCTCGGCTATAGGAAGAAGCCGAGGCCGATTTAGCAACAAGAGACAGTAATAAAAAGGTCTACGTAGGGTCTTAATCTGAAAAGAATCCTTGCGACGGGTCCCTACTGCACGTCTGCGCCTGTGTCTCCGTTGTGCCGTTATCCTGGACGGGTACGCATGATGCTCATCTGTAGAAAAGAGAGGAACATGTCAAAAACAGTTCGTGCGAAAATAATGCAAAAGAATAAGCGTAAATAATTAAGGGTAGGTTTATATGAAACCGATATTAATTGTCTTGGCGCAGCCCCTTAATGAAAGGGTATGTGGCTAGGGAGCCCCTAACTTTCTTGAGTCGGATTGTCTATCCGATTCCGGGGCTTTAAGTGACCCTCGCCTTTGAAATAGTGCCGTGTGGACGGGCATCTTAAGTGTAAGAGATGCGTGTCTTGGTATGGCATTGAAGCGGACAAAAGCCTTTAGTCCTAATAGTGCTTGATGTTCACTTTTAAATGGGGCGATATGGAAAATTAACTTTTCTCGTTGGAAATTGTTCGGTGATCTGAACATGACTTGATAATATCGAGCCTGTGCACTGGCGTAAGGGCGGCGTAACTCCTTTAAAGGAAGTGCGGCTGTGTCGAATTTTGGTAGGGTCTATCCCCATCCGATGATTGTATTTGAATATAGCAGGTTTAAGTCACTGCCTCCGTCCATTAGGGCGTTTGTGAATTGTAGTCCGTCTATTATCGGATTCAATATCGAGAGTCCGTCCATGATTCGAACACTTTTGGAATAATCCCGTGGTCGAAAGTGATTGGTTTTGATATCCAATCTCTATGGTTTCTTGGGGGCGGATCGTGCGAAGCTCTTTTAGAAAGTGCCGCCTTTGTTTGTCCGTATCCTCACATGAAGTGAGTTTATTGCTTTGACCCCTTGTGGGAAAGTCTTTTGTTTTCGGTGCCTGCTTGCGGGGTTTATCTTCTTCGCTTGACGTCGAGCCCCTTGTGTTCGGCGTTTAATCGGCGGACTGTTTGAAAACCCAACAATCTCTGTGGGTGTGATTTGCGAGCCTTCCGAAGTCTTGTGGATTTGACAGATCCGACCGAGGATTTTGTGTAGGTTAGACAGTTAAATCATTGTCGTCCTTGATGGGTTGAGCTTTATTATTTGGTCGTGAGCTTTTAAATTCGGCGTTAACTGCCGTGCTCTTTGGGCTTTTCTCTTTATTCCGGCGCTGATCTTTTCTGCGCCGTGATTTTCCGTTTACATCTCTTATCTCGGATGTACTTGGGTCGCTGGTCTTTGCTTCTTGCCAACCAGCTGTCCTCTCTAGCATAGCGGGTCATGAGGCTTGTTAATGCGGTCATTGTCCTCGGTTTTTCTTGACGAGGTGTCTGGCAAGCCATTCGTCTCGGACATTGTGCTTGAAAGCTGCTAAGGCTTCGGCATCCGGACAGTCGACTATTTGGTTCTTTTTGGTGAGGAACCTGTTCCGAATTTCATGTTGACTCTCCGGGCTGTTGAGTTATGTGACTTAAGTCGTGCATCCGGAGGCGGACATAAGTCCCTTGAAAGTTTGCTCTAAACGCTTCCTCGAGCTCTTCCCAACTTACAGCAGTGTTTTCGGGAGGCTTTTGAGCCAATGACGAGCTGGCCCTTTGAGTTTGAGGGTAGATATTTTATGGCGTGGAGATCGTCTCCTCTGGCCATATGTATATGTACTATATAGTCTTCTATCCGCACTCGAGTGCATTGTTCCATCGTAGGCTTCTATGTTTATGGGTTTAAACCTGCTGGGAATTCATGTTCGGCACTTCATCTGTGAAGCATAGTGGATGTCGGCACCCCTGTACTTATGCGTGCATTGTCGTCGGACACTTGACGTGTTCCTTTGCTTATTGGGCTTTCCTTTTGGGTCCATAGATGGACTGGCGAGACCATTGGACGGTGGGGGCTTTACGGCCTCTTCGTCAAGTCACAGGAGCAGCTTGCGCTTTGGGTAGCTCTTCGTTGGTGGCTGTTGCCTTGTTTGTCTGCGGTTTTGAGCACTTTGCTCCATCTTATCCGGGCGCGTCTTCCGCTGTGTTGAGCTTCGCTTTTCCTCCTTGAGCTTCTTGCAGTAGCGATGAGCTGCGTTTGAAGATTTTGTTGACGAGCTCTTGAGTTAAATCGTCATCGAGCTTGATTCGTCCTCGGAGGGAGGTACATAGTTGTGATCCTCAACCTTTTCTTCTGCCGCCTTTCGTGAGGCGTGCTTCTTCATCCTCCTGCGCTAAATCTTGCGGGAGGAGGTTTGTCTTCGGCACTCTGGAGTATTATTGTCTCCGTGCGGATTCTCCATTCTTGTTGTGGCGGGATTTAGGCGGCGCCCGGCGACGGCGTTTAGGCTGCTTCTTCAAAGAATCTTCCTCCGCCGCTTTCTCGCCATCCCCTTCTTTCGGGGTGTCCACCATGTAGACGTCGTATGACGAGGTGGCCTTCCAGTGTCCTGTGGGCGCTGGGTCTTGATCGTCTCCGGCATCATCGTCCATAGCGTCGATGTCGTCGGAGTCGTAGTCTAGCATGTCGGTTAGGTCCTCGATAGTGGCTACAAAGTGGGTGGTGGGTGGGCTTCGAATTTCTTCATCGTCCGAACTCCAACCGTCCTGGCCATAGTCCGGCGAGATTCTCTGATAGCGAGATGCTTGAGAGAATTCAAGATATCGCCAAAAGCGAGTGTTGAAAGATGTCCGGCGGCGAATTCCATAACCGCGCCCAATCTGGTTTAATTAGCGGGGCGGGAGGCTCGAGTCCGCAAGGAGTCCGCGCCTCGGGATCACGAGTTCGCGGGGACAAGATTGGTATTCGGCTCCATCGCCGTGATATTGAAGCCCCGGCGGCGTCTATCCACCGACCCTCGTCATGGGCGATCGGCTCGGGCAAGTGGCCGGGCGGATTCAAGTCGCGACCGCCAAAGCCTTTGTCGGCGGCAGAGCTAGATCATGCCCATCGTCACGGTCGGCGGCTTGGCTGTGGCTCGAGTCCGTCGAAGATCAAGTCTCCGCGATCGTCGGCCGTGAAGTTTAGGCTTCCAAATCGACCCGGACAGCGGTAGTAGCTTCGATCTGCTCGGATGGCCAAGAGAGGCCCGCGATGCGGCGCCGCCGAATATGAAGAACTGTCAGGGAGGAAAGTCTGCATACAGACAGCGTCAAAGATTGAAGATGCCATCGAGCCTATTGGTGGCGACAGAGGAACTCTCAATGAAAGCACCAATGTCGATGTCAAAACCGCGGATCTCGGGTAGGGGTCCCGAGCTGTGCGTCTAGGCGGATGGTAACGAGAGCGAGGACACAATGCTTTTACCCAAGTTCGAGGCCCTCTCGATGGAGGTAATACCCTACGTCTGCTTGATTAATATTGATGATATGGGTAGTACAAGAGTAGATCTACCACGAGATCAATGAGGCTAAACCCTAAAAGCTAGCCTATGGTATGATTGTTGAGATGTAATGTTGTGTCCTCTGGACTCTGACCCTCCGGTTTATATAGACAGGAGGGCTAGGGTTACAGTCGGTTACAATGGTAGGAGATCTACATATCCGTGTTGCCAAGCTTGCCTTCCACGCCAAGTAAAGTACCTTCCGGACACGAGCGAGTCTTCAATCTTCTATCTTACGTGAGTGCAGGAGGCGGCGGATATTGATAGTCCGGCTATCCGGACACCCCCTAGTCCAGGACTCCCTCACCTCACATAAAGTGTCCTAAATGCCATAAAGACTACTTAATTACAGACCGTTGCGATGCAGAGTGGCTCTTGATCTCCTGGTGGTCGAGTGAGTCTTCATGGTCGAGTCCTTGAGTCCGTCAGTGAAGTCTCTCTTGGTCGATGGAAGGCGATTTCTTCGAGGGTGTCCTTGGGTAGGGTACTTAGATCAGGTCTATGACCCTACCCTAGGTACATGACTTCATCATTAGCCCCCGAATGGATCGAGGTTTGAGTGAGGAAGGAGTTGACAATATTTCCGACCTGCTTTTGTGTTCTGGACATGTAACACCTTGGACCAATAATCTCTATGTTGATAACAACAACTTTTCTTTCAGTCGCCTTGATCCATTCTTTTCTCTCGTCGAGTGAACTTTTGAACTTAGCAATCTCCGAGCGACGGATCGCAGGAAATCTCTCGTCTGACAGATCGATCTGCTGTTCGCGGATTTTGTGGGATCTGAATTTTGGGGAAGCCTTGTGGCCAGGCGGACCATGGCCTTCGGATGGGATAGGGCGTAGACGACTCGATTCCCGCGCCGTCTTTTTTGCCACGTATCGCGTACGCGCGACTGTTTCGGGATGTGATTGGATTGCTAGGGCCCACTTGTCATCCACTCGGAAGTGCTCTTATAAAGGCGCCCGGTGAGGGTTTTTGAACAGTATCTCTCCATTCTTCCCCCTGTCCTCTCCGTCTCCGCCCACCGCGCCTGCTCTTGCCTCCGCCCAACCACTCCTCGCACGCTTCGTCAGCAACAATGGTGAAGGAGAAGACGGCGGCTCTTGAGCACGCGAAGAAGGCGACGGCGAAGGGGAAGGCGAAAGGGAGAGCAACCAGTCGGGGCGGATCCTCGTCAAGGTCGCATCTGCCGCAGGCTGGGTCCAAGGAGATTGGATCCGGTCGACCATCACCGAGAAGGATCTCACGGAGATGGCCAACGAGGGTTTGATCCCCCACGGGGGAGCGAGGCTCCGAGGGCGAGTGGCAACCACAGCCGGAAGAGGGTGAGTGTGTTCTTCTGGCTACCCACGTCGACCGTGGGTTCTCTCTGCCTCCGAGTGTTTTCTTTCGTGGTTTCTTGAATTTCTTTGGGGCGCAACTCCACCACTTCAATCCGAATTCCATCGCCTACCTTGCTGCCTTCGTGTCCATGTGCGAGAACTTCCTGGGCTGCCGACCGCACTGGGGTCTGTTCAAGCACATATTCACTTGTCGTTCTCAGACAGTGAAAAAGGCGAGTCCCGACGACGATAGGACTAAGGTTATCCAGATGTGCGGGGGTCTAGGGATTCAGATGAGGAGCAAGAGTAATTTTCCGGCCATGACCCTTCCTAAGTCGGTCAGAGGATGGCAGTCGACTTGGTTCTACTGCCAAAACGAGTCGACGCCGGGGCAGTCGAGTGGTCTCCCTCCGTTTACCATGGACCGAGCAAGCAAACCCTCTTCTCTGAAGGTGCTCCACGAGGAAAGCCCAAAGTGAAGATGTTGATGGGCGTCTAGCCCGATTAGTTCGGGAAGGAGTAGCGGGTATGGACCTTCGGAGGTCTTCCTTAGGCGGCGCATCCAGCCACTTGATCGAGGCCATTGTATGTGGCTGTCTTGTGGAACCGAGGATGAAACTTCGGGTCCATCCGGAAGCGATCGGCGACGCCCGCAGCTGGAGAGGTGGATGGCGCGGTCACGAGGAATAAAGACAACCTGGAGGAGCAGGGAGGATTCCGCCACTCGACCATTCTAGCACTCCGGACAAGGTATGCCCACTTTATCTCCAATTGTAATCTTGCAATCCTTATTCGCTTTATTTGTAAATTGGTCGATTGATCTTTATTTTGCTTGTCTGTCGGGCCTTCACGAACTATACTCGATGCCCAATGGAGCATAGGCGCCCGGCCGAAGAGGAGGAAGGTAGTGGGGCGAAAGCCGGGGAGGGCCCAGGATTTAGGCGCTCTTGCAGCGATGATGGCGATGATGACTCGATGGGGAGGAAGAAGAGGAGGAGGAGGAGGAAGTTACACCGCCGCTCGGAAAAGCGATCGAAGCTTGTCCATGACCTGCTTGTTGAGCGTGGCAAGGGGTCGCGGCTGTCATCCTTGATCGACCAAGCGCCCTCGGACCACTTCTCCGGCGCCGACTGAAAAGGCTCCAAAGCAATCTCGAATGGCGCCATCGAAGCCGGCGAAGGTCTTGCCGAAGATGAAGGTGTCGATCCCCACTATCTCAGGGTAATGATGTTGCTTGAGTTTTTCCGTTCCCCATGAACTTATCTTTGGTCGACTCATAAATCAACCGACTGTCTTTTGGAATCGCAGTGCTGCTACTTCTGACACCTCAGCTAAGGCTGACGATCATGAGATGGAAGACGCTGCCACTTCAAAACCTTGTATGACTCGTAATTCCGTCTTTTGGTCGATTGGCTCTTAGTCTCTAATTCTGATTCTTTTCTGTAGCTCCATCCAATGTCGTTATCACCCTTCACGGACGGCGGCGATGATGAACGGCTGAAGCAAGGGGGAGCAGGGAAGCGTCTGCTGGCGGGGTGACTCGGGGCGTGCCGCACCGAGACACTGGTGATGGTGGAGGAGAACACCACTCGGCACACCGTATATTTCGCGGTGCCGTTGGCGAGTGCTCACCCAGCGTCGTCGAGTGCTGCATAGCCTTCACTCTTCTCGACCCTCGTCCCGGAGGACCAAGCCGGTCTTTGCAAGAAGCGATACACGGTAGGGAGTCATGATGGAAGCGGTGAAGGCCATCCAGGAGGCTAGCCAGGCGGCCTATGACGCCAGTTCCACTCTTCAAAGCAACGTTCAGGTCAGTTGGTCATCGCCTGTTCTGTTAGGATATGATATCTGAAAATTCTTCTTCTGAAATCCGTAGTAGTCCTACACCCCTTTGGGTGTGTCGATTGAAATTCGGGTTAGTGGGGGCACGCTGAGTGCACCCACCTGGTGTAATCCCCAAGGCTATGGTGGATCTGGCGGCGATCGACCATAGGCTTTACAAGTTAAGTTCTTCCTTCATTCGATTTGTTGGGGAGCGTAGTAATTTCAAAAATTTCCTCGCACGCAAGATCATGGTGATGCATAGCAGAGAGGGAGAGTGTTGTCTCGTACCCTCGTGGGCCCGGCGAGCGATCTGGCGTAGAGAGGAAGTAGTCGACGTTCTCCTCGCGATCCGACCGATCCGGCGCCGTTACTCCGGCGCCCCGAGTTCTTGACACCGCGTACAGCTCGATGGCGTCCCTCGTACTCCGATCCAGCCGAGTGTCGAGGAGAGTTCGTTCCACCGACGGCGTGGTAGCGATCTTGATGTTTTACGGCAGCGGGCTTCGCCTAAGCTTGCGACGATATGACGAGGTGGAATATGGTGGAGGGGCACGCACACGGCTAAGGAACGATCCGTAGATCAAACTTGTGTGTTCAAGGTGCCCCCTACCCCAGTATATAAAGGAGGAGGGGGAGGCGGCCGGCCCTATAAGCGCGCCAAGGAGGAGTCCTCCTCCTGGTTGAGTAGGACTCCCTTTCCTAGTCCAACTAGGAAGGAGAAGGGAAGGAAGAGAGGGAGAGGGAAAGGGCCGCCCCCTCCTTGTCCTATTCGGACTCCCACAGAGGGCCACCTCTGGTGCGGCCCTCTCTCTCCCCTTTGGCCCACTAAGGCCCATTACTTCCCAGGGGTTCCGGTAACCTCTCGGCACTCCGATTTTCTCCGGAAACTTCCGAACCTTTCGGTGTCCAAATATAGCCGTCAATATATCAATCTTTATGTCTCGACCATTCGAGACTCCTCGTCATGTCCGTGATCACATCCGGACTCGAACTCCTTCGTACATCAAAATACATAAACTCATAATAAGCATCATCGAAACCTTAAGCGTGCGGACCCTACGGTTCGAGAACAATGTAGACATGACCGAGACACGTCTCGGTCAATAACCAATAGCGGGACCTGGATGCCCATATTGGCTCCTACATATTCTACGAAGATCTTTATCGGTCGACCGCATAACAACATCGTTGTTCCCTTTGTCATCGGTATGTTACTTGCCCGAGATTCGATCGTCGGTATCAATACCTAATTCAATCTCGTTACGGCAAGTCTCTTTACTCGTTCCGTAATACATCATCTCACAGCTAACTCATTAGTTGTATTGCTTGGAAGGCTTCGGTGATGTGTATTACCGAGAGGGCCAGAGATACCTCTCCGACAATCGGAGTGACAAAACCTAATCTCAAATCGCCAACCCAACATCTGCCTTTGGAGACACCAGTAGTACTCCTTTATAATCACCCGATTCGTTGTGACGTTTGGTAGCACCAAAGTGTTCCTCCGTAAACAGGAGTTGCATAATCTCATAGTTACGGAACATGTATAAGTCATGGATAAAAGCGGTAGCAACATACTAAGCGATCGAGTGCTAAGCTAATGGAATGGGTCATGTCAATCAGATCATTCTACTAATGATGTGACCTTGTTAATCAAATAACAACTCTTTGTTCATGGCTAGGAAACATAACCATCTTTGATTAACAAGCTAGTCTAGTAGAGGCATACTAGTGACATGTTGTTTGTTCATACATTCACACATGTATCATGTTTCCGGTTAATACAATTCTAGCATGAATGATAAACATTTATCATGAAATAAGGAAATAAATAATAACTTTATTATTGCCTCTAGGGCATATTTCCTTGATCTCCCACTTGCACTAGAGTCAATAATCTAGATTACATAGTAATGATTCTAACACCCATGGAGTCTTGGTGCTGATCATGTTTTGCTCGTGGAAGAGGCTTAGTCAGCGGTCTGCGACATTCGAGATCCGTATGTATCTTGCAAATCTCTATGTCTCCCACGGACTAAGTCCGGATGGAATTGAAGCGTCTCTTGATGTGTTTGGTCCTCTTGTGAAATCTGGATTCCTTCGCTAAGGCAATTGCTCGATATTGTCACGAAGATTTTCATTGGACCCGATGCACTAGGTATGACACCTAGATCGGATATGAACTCCTTCATCCGACTCCTTCATTAGCTGCTTCGAAGCTGCTATGTACTCCGCTTCACATGTAGATCCCGCCTGACGCTTTGTTTAGAACTGCACCAACCGACAGCTCCTCCGTTTAGTGTAAATCGTATCCGGTCTGCGATTTAGAATTGTCGGATCGGTGTCAAAGCTTGCATCAACGTAACCATTTACGATGAGCTCTTTGTCACCTCCATATATGAGAAACATATCCTTAGTCCTTTTCGGTATTTCAGATGTTCTTGACCGCTGTCGATGATCCACTCTGGATTACTTTGGTACCTCCTGCTAGGCTTATAGCAAGGCACACATCAGTCTGGTACACAGCATTGCATACATGATAGAGCCTATGGCTGAAGCATAGGAACATCTTTCATTTTCTCTCTATCTTCTGCGGTGGTCGGGCATTGAGTCTTACTCAACTTCACACCTTGTAACTGAGGCAAGAATCCTTTCTTTGCTTGATCCATTTTGAACTTCTTCAAAATTTTGTCAAGGTATGTGCTTTGTGAAAGTCCAATTAAGCGTCTTGATCTATCTCTATAGATCTTAATGCCCAATATGTAAGCAGCTTCACGAGGTCTTTCATTGAAAAACTCTTATTCAAGTATCCCTTTATGCTATCCGAAATTCTATATCATTTCCAATCAGCAATATGTCATCTACATATAATATCGAAAATGCTCTGAGCTCCCACTCACTTTCTTGTAAATCTGAGCTTCTCCAAAAGTCTGTATAAACCCAAATGCTTTGATCACACTATCAAAGCGTTTATTCTAACTCGAGATGCTTGCACCTGTCCATAAATGGATCGCTGAGCTTGCACACTTTGTTAGCTCCTTTGGATCGATAAAACCTTCTCGTTGCATCATATACAACTCTTCTTCCGAAATCCATTCAGAATGCAGTCTTTACATCCATTTGCCAAATTTCATAATCATAAAATGCGCAATCGCTAACATGATTCGGACAGACTTAAGCATCGCTATGGGTGAGAAGGTCTCATCGTAGTCAATCCCTTGAACTTGTCGAAAACCCTTTGCGACAAGTCGAGCTTTATAAACGATAACATTACCGTCGTCGTCGGTCTTCTTCTTGAAGATCCACTTGTTTTCTATTGCTTGCCTACCCTCGGGCAAGTCAACCAAAGTCCATACTTTATTTTCATACATGGATCCCATCTCAGATTTCATGGTTTCAAGCCATTTTGCGGAATCTGGGCTCACCATCGCTTCTTCATAGTTCGTAGGTTCATCATGATCTAGTAGCATGATTTCCAGAACAGGATTACCGTACCACTCTGGTGCGGATCTTACTCTGGTTGATCTACGAGGTTCTGTAGCAACTTGATCTGAAGTTTCATGATCAACATCATCAACTTCCCCACTACTTGGTGTAGGTGTCTCAGAAACCGGTTTCTGCGACAAACTACTTTCAAGTAAGGGAGAAGGTACAATAACCTCATCAAGTTCTACTTTCCTCCCACTCACTTCTTTCGAGAGAAACTCCTTCTCTAGAAAGGATCCATTTTTAGCAACGAATGTCTTGCCTTCGGATCTGTGATAGAAGGTGTACCCAACTGTCTCCTTTGGGTATCCTATGAAGACACATTTCTCCGATTTGGGTTCGAGCTTATCAGGTTGAAGCTTTTTCACATAAGCATCGCATCCCCAAACATTAAGAAACGACAACTTTGGTTTCTTGCTAAACCACAGTTCATAAGGTGTCGTCTCAACAGTTTTCGACGGTGTTCTATTCAGTGTGAATGCGGCCGTCTCTAGAGCATAACCCCAAAACGATAGCGGTAAATCTGTAAGAGACATCATAGATCGTACCATATCTAGTAAAGTACGATTCACGACGTTCGGACACACCATTACGCTGTGGTGTTCCGGGTGGCGTGAGTTCTTGAAACTATTCGCATTGTTTCAAATGTAGACCAAACTCGTAACTCAAATATTCTCCTCCACGATCGGATCGTAGAAATTTAATTTTCTTGTTACGATGATTTTCAACTTCACTCTGAAATTCTTTGAACTTTTCAAATGTTTCAGACTTATGTTTCATTAAGTAGATATACCCATATCTGCTTAAGTCATCTGTGAAGGTGAGAAAATAACGATATCCGCCACGAGCCTCAACATTCATCGGACCACATACATCTCGTATGTATGATCTCCAACAAATCTGTTGCTCTCTCCATAGTACCGAAGAACGGGTTTTAGTCATCTTGCCCATGAGGCACGGTTCATAAGTGCCAAGTGATTCATAATCAAGTGACTCCAAAAGTCCATCGATATGGAGTTTCTTCATGCGCTTTACACCGATATGACCTAAGCGGCGATTGCCACAAATAAGTTGCACTATCATTATCAACTCTGCATCTTTTGGTTTCAACATTATGAATATGTGTATCACTACTATCGAGATTCATCAAAATAGACCACTCTTCAAGGGTGCATGACCATAAAAGATATTACTCATATAAATAGAACAACCATTATTCTCGATTTAAATGAATAACCGTCTCGCATCAAACAAGATCCAGATATAATGTTCATGCTCAACGCAGCACCAAATAACAATTATTTAGGTCTAAAACTAATCCGAAGGTAGATGTAGAGGTAGCGTGCCGACCGCGATCACATCGACTTTGGAACCATTTCCCACGCGCATCGTCACCTCGTC
The DNA here is from genome assembly GCA_021437245.1 of Aegilops speltoides. Lineage (NCBI taxonomy): Eukaryota > Viridiplantae > Streptophyta > Magnoliopsida > Poales > Poaceae > Aegilops > Aegilops speltoides. The sequence goes on from CM038141.1 coordinate 377,263,443, forward strand.
CTTTGCTAGAGTTAAGCAATCCGTAGTCCTGTTTGAGTTGCAAATATTAGCAGCAGAAACGATATCAAATACCAGTGCTACTACGAGCTCTAGTAAGGTACACATCAATAACATGTATATCACATATACCTTTGTTCACCTTGCCATCCTTCTTATCCGCCAAATACTTGGGGCAGTTCCGCTTCCGATGACCAGTCTACTTGCGGTAGAAGCACTTCGATTTAGAGCTTAGGTCCGGACTTGGGTTTCTTCTCTGAGCAACTTGCTTGCTGTTCTTCTTGAAGTTCCTTCTTCTTTCCTTTGCCTTTCTTCTTGAAACTAGTGGTCTTATTGACCATCAACACTTGATGCTCCTTCTTGATTTCTACCTCCATGACCTTTAGCATTGCGAAGAGCTCGGTATAGTCTTTACTAACCCTTGCATATTATAGTTCATCACGAAGCCTTTGTAGCTTGGTGGCGGTGATTGAAGAATTCATCAATGACACAATCATCCGGAAGATTAACTCCCAATTGTGTCAAGTGATTGTAGTACCCGGACATTACAGAGTATGTGCTCACTAACGAACTATTCTCCTCCATCTTGCAGCTATAGAACTTATTGGAACTTCATATCTCTCAATCCGGGCATTACATTTGGAATATTAACTTCAACTCTGGAACATCTCATATGCTCCATGACGTTCAAAACGTCGTTGAAGTCCCGGTTCTAAGCCGTAAAGCATGGCACACTGAACTATAGAGTAGTCATCACTTTGCTCGCCAGACGTTCACAACATCCGGTGTTGCTCGGCCGAAGAAGTTCGCACCCAGCGGTGCATCGGGGCGTAACTCTTACGTGCAGCAATGAGGATAATCCTCAAATTACGGACCCAGTCCGTGTAATTGCTACCATCATCTTTCAACTTTGCTTTCTCAAGGAACGCATTAAAATTCAACGGAACAACAACGACGAGCCATCTATCTACAATCAAACATAAACAAGCAAGATACTATCGGTACTAAGTTCATGATAAATTTAAGTTCAATTAATCATATTACTTAAGAACTCCCACTTAGACAGACATCTCTCTAGTCATCTAAGCGATCACGTGATCCAAATCAACTAAACCATAACCGATCATCACGTGAAATGGAGTAGTTTTCAATGGTGAACATCTTATGTTGATCATATCTACTATATGATTGTAACACCCCGGATCCGATGTGCCAGGTGTCCGCCAGTTATTCGCTGTTGTTGCCTTGTCATTTGCTTGCGTGTGCATCTTACCATGTCATCATCGCATTTCATCTGCATGTTTTCAAAACTTGCATCCGTTACAGTTCCGCGGTTCTCTCCGTTATGCATTCGAGCCTGACACACTTCGCGCATGCGCCCGTGGCACCTTGAAATATTATTTTATAAGTGGCATAAAAATGTTCTCGGAATGGGTTGCAACTTGTCGTGCGGTCTTATTACAGTGTAGACAGACCGCCTGCCAAGTTTCATCGCATTCGGAGTCCATTTGATAGCCCAACCATCGATCATAAGCGATGCATTGCCGGTACCTTTCGTCGGACGTTCGATCTCAAACTGCCGCCGGGCTGCATTTCTCTCCTCTCCCCTCAGCCCAAACCTCTCTCTCACAGCCCACTAATCCCTCCTAGGCCCAGCCTGCCTCTCCTCGCGTCCGGAACCGCCCGATCGCGATCGGAGGGTCCGAAAACCCCCTAAACCTACCAAACCCTAGCCTTTGTCTATATATAGAACCCCTAGTCCATTTTGGACTAAACCCTAATCTAACCTAGCCTAACCCTCCCTAACATGCAGCCGCCACCTCCCACCTCGGCCTCATTTTCCGCGGCCAAGCCAAGCCCTCGCCAAGTGGCGCGCCCAACCTCCTCCGCCCATGATCAGCGCCCGGCCAGCCGGGCGCCACGCCACGTCGTCCCAACAGCCTCCCACGCGCGAGCCCTCCCGAGCCCTTGGCCGGCCGCCTGGGCCCGATCTGAGCCGAGGCCCGCTCCACGCCGCCGCCCCTAAGCGCTCGCCTCCTGCGCCCGGCGCGGGATGCGCCACCGTCGCCGGCAGTGGCCCCCGCCGCCGCCGCCCTCCGCCCGACGACCTCCCGGTCGCGCCGTCCCTCGCCACCTCTCTTCCTCTATCTCGCCTCGCCCTTTGAGCTCGCTCTCCCTGCAGTCGCGCCGCCCGCCGTCCTAGGTCGTCAAGCTCCGCCGCTGCGGAGCTCTTGAGCCGCCGCCAGCCAGTAGTCACCGGATCCGGCGGATCCGCTGGATCCGAACCCCTTGGCCTCCTCCTCCGCCCTCGCCTGGGCCCGTCGGACCCGCCGCTGTCCTCCATCGCTGGAAACGCCATGGCAACAACCTCCTCGTCTGTGCCTTGTGCACTTGTTGCCATCGTCGCCCGGCCACGTGGGCCCGTGGCGAGGCCGATCCACATCCGCCGCCCAATCTGCCTCCTCCTCTCCTTGGTGGGCCAAGGCCCAAGGGTGAGCGACCCAGCGCCCCTCCTCTATTTTTTTTCTTCTCTTGATTGGGCCAAGCAGTTTCAGCCCGATCGTATTTTTTTTCCCTGGACGAATTTCCTAATTATCCGATGAATTAGCGATTTCTGATTGGCCTCCATCTTCATGCATTTAATAACTTCACAACCGTGCATCGGATTAAAATAATTTATATATGTAAAATGCTTAGAATTTCGTCTAGTTTAATAATATCCCACTTTCATCCATGTTTAAAATGTTTAAAATGCTGTTTGTTTAATTTTGCATAAATGCCATGCTAAAATGATTTAATTCATAACTAAATAACCGTAACTCCGATTTTAATAAACTTTATATGTAAATGGGGTAGAACTTTGCCTCGTTTAACATGGTGCACTCATCTTGCATGTTTAACAACTCTAAAATTGTGTTTAGGGCAGAACAGTACCGAATCTAAAATATGCACATGAGGATTTTCCGGACTTGTTGTTTGTTCTTCCGGCCTCATTTAAACTTGCCTAGTTAGGTAGTTTTGTTATGCTTCACCCCTTGACATGTTTAACCACATTTAACATTGTTGTGTACCTAAACGGGAGTGAACTAAATAATTGATGTGGTGTTCAGTCAATATGCAACTCGTTGCATATTGAGCTCCACTTAATTTGTAGTGTTGTTTGTTGCATTTTGCCATGCCATGCCATGCCTCATTAAACCGGACATGCATCATATTTGCCGCGCATCATGCCATGATCATGCTGCGTGTTTACCTATGTTGTTTGTTTCTTTCCGGTTGCTTCTCTCGTTAGCCGGTTTAGTTCGGAGTTGTGAGGATCCGTTCGACTACGTCCGTTTGTCTTCTTCATGGACTCGTTCTTCTTCCTTGCGGGATTTGAGGCAAGATGACCGCTACTACTGGATCTCACTACTATCATTGCTATGCTAGTTGCCTCGTTCTTTTCGCTATCTTTGCGCTACCCATTACTGTTTGTCCAGCCATCCCATATTGCCATGAACCTCTAACCTTTGACACCATTCCTAGCAAACCGTTGTTTGGCTATGTTACCGCTTTGCTCAGCCCTCTTATAGCGTTGCTAGTTGCGGTGAAGTTGAAGATTTCTCCATGGTGGACAGGGTTTATGTTGGGATATCACAATATCTCTTATAATATTAATGCATCTATATACTTGGTAAAGGGTGGAAGGCTCGGCCTTATGCACAGTGTTTTGTTCCACTCTTGCCGCCCTAGTTTCCGTCATACCGGTGTTATGTTCCCGGATTTTGCGTCCCTTACGCGGTCGGGTGATTTATGGGACCCCCTTGACAGTTCGCTTTGAATAAGACTTGTCCAAAGAAGGCCCAACATTGCCTTTTACCATTTGCCTCACCACCACCTACTTTTCCCTTGGGAGTAATTAACCCAAGGGTCATATTTTATAGCCCCCCGGGCGGTGCTTGTCTAGCGTTGGTCCAAACTAGAAACCACTTGCGCCACCTCGGGAAACTTGAGGGCTGGTTTTAGTTATGCGTCTTGCTCATCCGGTCGTGGCACGAGGCGAGATCTGTGCGGCTACTATCGGGATGTCGGCACGCAGCCAGGAGGCTTTGCTGGTCTTGTTTTACCATTGTGAAATGTCTTGATGTGCGGGATACCGAGTCGATCGGAGTGTCTCGGGTGAAGGTCTATTCGCCGATGATCGCGAGAGCTTGTCATGGGCTAAGTTGGGACACCCTGCGAGGTTTAAACTTTCGAGAGCCGTGCCTGCGGTTATGTGGCGAGATGGGAATTTGTTAATGTCGGTTGTAGACAACTTGACACTTGATCCTTAATTAAAACGCATCAACCGAGTGTGTAGCCGTGATGGTCTCTTCTCGGCGGAGTCCGGGAAGTGAACACGGTTTCTGTGTTATGTTTGACGTAAGTAGGTGTTCAGGATCACCTCTTGATCATTGCTAGTTGACGACCGTTCCGCTTGTACTCTCCTCGTTCTCATTTGCGTTGGTTAGCCACCATACTTGCTTAGTCGCTGCTGCAGCCTCACCACTTTACCCCTTCCTTTCCCATTAAGCTTTGCTAGTCTTGATACCCATGGTAATGGGATTGCTGAGTCCTCGTGACTCACGGATACTTCAAAACCAGTTTGCGGTGCCTATGTTACGAAAGCGGATGGCGCAATCAAGCTCAAGGAGGAGCTCGATGACGATCTTTCCCTTTGTGTTGTTTCGTTCTAGTTGATCGATAGTGGAGCCCGGTTGGGGTCGATCGGGGTCCTTTATGCATTTGGGGTTCTTCTTTTATTTTGGTTCCGTAGTCGGACCTTGATTGTATCTGGATGATGTAATGCTTTATTCATGTATTTGTGTGAAGTGGCGATTGTAAGCCAATTATGTATCTTTTCCTTATGTATTACATGGGTGGTGTGAAGATTACCTCACTTGCGACATTGCTTTCAATGCGGTTATGCCTCTAAGTCGTGCGTCGACATCGTGGGAGATATAGCCGCATCGAGGGCGTTATAAGTTGGTATCGAGCCAGTGTCTCATGATTACACGGATGGTTGCGGACAGTCTTGCGGGTCATGTTGTTCATGACGTTTGTGACCCGTCGTGGCACACGGCATGGCACATGTACGGGATGGATGCATGACGGTTGTGCCAGAGGAGCGTTCACGTGGCCCGACGAGGGCGTCGGTTCCTCTGAGTCTGGGTGTATGTAATAGCACGGCTTATTAGGGATGATAGACTACTCATATCAATAAGGAATTCCTTCTTTTCCGGGATCCCATTCGAACAGAACTCCAAAGTTAAGCGTGCTCAGCTTGGAGTAGTTTCAGGATGGGTGATCGACCGGGAAGTTGCTCCCGGGTGCGCACGAGTGACGACAAAGTGTGCAGAAAAGACTAGTATTGATCTGTGAGGCCAGTCTAGATCCCGCCAGGAGTAACGACCACCGGCGGGTGTGTCCGGGGCGTTACAAGTTGGTATTGACAAGGCAACAACAGCGAATAACTGGCGGACACCTGGCACATCGGATCCGGGGTGTTACAACACTCCACCACTACGAGAGGATCTCGTCCCGAGATCTAGGATAGCACCTTCGTTCATTTGCTAAATCTTACCGGTGATGCACCCCTACTTCGATCATTTGCAATTCTTACGGTGGTTCTTTCAAGATCTCTCTTCCTTGTTCATCATATCAATATTTGTTGTTTCCAAATCCCACCGGTGGTTCCATCAATACCTTCTTAAGCTTGCGCCATATCTCTTTTTATCCTTTCTACGGTAATAAGTAGTATGCCAAATCCGTTGATTGTCATCAATTTAATTGGTGAAGGATAAGCATAACATAATTCTTATTCTTGTTTCATCCAAGTGATTAATTTCTTCTTTCCGGAGTTGTTCATCATATCACATTCTTGGTTCGAGATGCTTCATCTTTTCTTTCCCGGAGTTCCAAGCTCTCTTCATCACGGAGCTCCTTCTAAATCATCGCAAGGCTTCACCTTGTGTTTTCAACTTCTTTTTCTTTTCATCATCCTTTTATTACCGGAGTTCTTCATGGAGGCTTTACATGGTGGTTCATCAAGGATTCTTTTCATTCTTCAATTGTTCTTCAAGATTTCTCTTGAAGTTATGACCCGCCAAGCTATACTCTAAAATAAACATGGGGTTCAACACATGTTTTGCTTTGAGAAGCTCAAGCATTCTTAATCTTGCATTCCAAAGTGCAATTCCTTCTATCTTATCTTTTGAGATGGTGTTATGTCACTCTTGACAATTTCCTTCATGTTTCATGATTCATATTGTTGTCAAGAATGAGGTATTTTAAATCCATCAATCCATCTATTGGACTTATCTTGGGTTATATTTCACCTAAAGCTTTCCCTAAGGATTGTTGCTAATTGTGGTGCTTATTAATGACCCAAGTTATCTCTTTTCCATCTTGATGGAACAAGTTTTCATCTCTTCGTTAATCCCAAGCAAGCAAATGTTTCCGTTAGTGGCCGGTTGTCACCTCATAATGTTGAGATGTTTTCATAAGCCCGCCACAAGCTTATTCTTTTCGTTGTTGGTTTTCCAACAACTCCGTTATAACCTTCTTGGAAGGGTGATTTCCAAGCTCATTTGTGGCAGAAGTATGCATTTTTCTCCTACATTCTGTTATTCCAATGTTCTATCTTCTATTCTTTCTTACGGAGGCATTGTGTTGTTTTCTTTGACCCATTATATCATTTTGGAGATCATGTTCTTTTCGTGCTTATCCATTTAACCGGAGTGTCGTGTTTTCATTTGAGTTCTCTCATCTTATCAAGTTTTGCCTCCCTTCTCAACCGGAGTGCGGTTTGTAATGTTTCTTACCCCTTGTGCCATTCTTTCAATTCCGGAGGCAGTGTGTCGTTGATTTCATCATGTATCCTCTCATCTTGTCAAGTTCTTGTTCAACTCCTTCCATTTTCAGTCGGAGTGCTGCCCAAATTATATCAATCTTATTCCTCCTCTATCTAGTTTTAACTAGAGTGGTTTCAATATCTATCTTATCACTATACCTCTTGGTTCTCGTTGTATCCCTTGTTCCTCTTTTCTAACGGAGTGTTTTCAACTTTGCTCATCTTCGCTATTTTCTTCCTTTCATATTGCTCAACCTCTCAAGGTTCGTGGTTTCACACGTTCGTCAAAGAAGCAACTTAGTTTTACCTCTTCTCCTCCTCTTCCTTTTCCCTCCGGTGCCATCCTAGATCTCGGGACGAGATCCTCTCGTAGTGGTGGAGTGTTGTAACACCCGGATCCGATGTGCGGTGTCCTTGATTATTCGCTGTTGTTGCCTTGTCATTTGCTTGCGTGTGCATCTTACCATGTCATCATCTGCATTTCATCTGCATGTTTTTCAAAACTTGCATCCGTTCTGGTTCCGCCGGTTCTCTCGTTATGCATTCGAGCCTGACACACTACTTCGCACGCGCTTGCTGGCACCTTGAAATATTATTTTATAAGTGGCATAAAATGTTCTCGGAATGGGTTGCAACTTGTCGTGCGGTCTTATTACAGTGTAGACAGACCGCCGCCAAGTTTCATCGCATTCGAGTCCATTGATAGCCCAACCATCGATCATAGCGGTATCATTGCGGTACCTTCGCTCGACGTTTCGATCTCCAAACTGCCGCGGGCTGCATTCTCTCCTCTCCCTCAGCCCAAACCTCTCTCTCACAGCCCACTAATCCCTCCTAGGCCCAGCCTGCCTCTCCTCGCGTCCGGAACCGCCCGATCGCGATCGGAGGGTCCAAAACCCCTAAACCTACAAACCCTAGCCTTTGTCTATATATAGAACCCCTAGTCCATTTTGGACTAAACCTAGTCTAACCTAGCCTAACCCCTCCCCTAACATGCAGCCGCCACCTCCCACCTCGGCCTCATTTTCGCGCCGCCAAGCCCTCCGCCGCCAAGTGGCGCGCCCCAGCTGCCTCCGCCAGCGCGATCAGCGCCTGGCCAGCCGGGCGCCACGTCGTCCCAAAGCAGCCTCCCGCGCGCGAGCCCTCCTGAGCCGCAGCCCGCCCTGGCCCCGATCTGAGCCGAGGCCCGCTCACGCCGCCGCCCTAAGCGCTTCGCCTCCTGCGCCCGGCCGGATCGCCATCGTCGCCGACACCGGCCCCGCCGCCGCCGCCGCCCCTCCGCGACGACCTCCCGTGTCGCGCCGTCCCTCGCCACCTCTCTTCCTCTATCTCGCCTCGCCCTTTGAGCTTCGCTCTCCCTGCTGCAGTCGCCGCCCGCCGTCCTAGGTCGTCAAGCTCCGCCGCTGCCGGAGCTCTTGAGCCGCCCCCGGCGCCAGAATCACCGGATCCGCCGGATCCGCTGATCCGAGCCCCTTGGCCTCCTCCGCCCTCGCCGGGCCCGTCGGACCCGCCGCTGTCCTCCATCGCCGGGAACCGCCACAACGCAACCTCCCTCGTCTGTGCAGCCTGGGCACACGCCATCGTCGCCCGCCACGTGGGCCGTGGCGAGCCCGATCCACATCCGCCGGCCCAATCTGCCTCCTCCCTCTCCACCAGCTGGGCCAAGGCCCAAGGGTGAGCAGACCCCAGCGCCCCCTCCTCTATTTTTTTTTCTTCTACTGATTGGGCCAAGCAGTTTCAGCCCGATGCGTATTTTTTTTCCCTGGACGAATTTCCTAATTATCCAGTGAATTAGCAGTTTTACAGATTGGCCCTCCATCTTCATGCATTTAATAACTTCACAACCGTGCATCGGATTAAAATAATTTATATATGTAAAATGCTTAGAATTTCGTCTAGTTTAATAATATCCCACTTTCATCCATGTTTAAAATGTTTAAAATGCTGTTTGTTTAATTTTGCATAAATGCCATGCTAAAATGATTTAATTCATAACTAAATAACCGTAACTCCGATTTTAATAAACTTTATATGTAAATGGGGTAGAATTTTGCCTAGTTTAACATGGTGCACTCATCTTGCATGTTTAACAACTCTAAAATTGTGTTTAGGGCAGAACAGTACCGAATCTAAAATATGCACATGAGGATTTTCCGGACTTGTTGTTTGTTCTTCCGGCCTCATTTAAACTTGCCTAGTTAGGTAGTTTTGTTATGCTTCACCCCTTGACATGTTTAACCACATTTAACATTGTTGTGTACCTAAACGGGAGTGAACTAAATAATTGATGTGGTGTTCCGTCAATATGCAACTCGTTGCATATTGAGCTCCACTTAATTTGTAGTGTTGTTTGTTGCATTTTGCCATGCCATGCCATGCCTCATTAAACCGGACATGCATCATATTTGCCGCGCATCATGCCATGATCATGCTGCGTGTTTACCTATGTTGTTTGTTTCTTTCCGGGTTGCTTCTCTCGTTAGCTTCGGTTTCGTTCCGGAGTTGTGAGGATCCGTTCGACTACGTCCATTTGTCTTCTTCATGGACTCGTTCTTCTTCCTTGCGGGATTTCAGGCAAGATGACCGCTACCCTGGATCTCACTACTATCATTGCTATGCTAGTTGCCTCGTTCTTTCGCTATGCTGCGCTACCCATTACCTGTTTGTCCAGCCATCCCATATTGCCATGAACCTCTAACCTTTGACACCATTCCTAGCAAACCGTTGTTTGGCTATGTTACCGCTTTGCTCAGCCCTCTTATAGCGTTGCTAGTTGCGGTGAAGTTGAAGATTTCTCCATGGTGGGCAGGGTTTATGTTGGGATATCACAATATCTCTTATAATATTAATGCATCTATATACTTGGTAAAGGGTGGAAGGCTCGGCCTTATGCAGTGTTTTGTTCCACTCTTGCCGCCCTAGTTTCCGTCATACCGGTGTTATGTTCCCGGATTTTGCGTCCTTTACGCGGTCGGGTGATTTATGGGACCCCCTTGACAGTTCGCTTTGAATAAGACTTGTCCAAAAGGCCCAACATTGCCTTTTACCATTTGCCTCCCCACCACCTACTTTTCCTTGGGAGTAATTAACCCAAGGGTCATATTTTATAGCCCCGGGCGATTGCTTGTCTAGCGTTGGTCCAAACTAGAACCACTTGCAGCGCCACCTCGGGAAACTTGAGGGCTGGTTTTAGTTATGCGTCTTGCTCATCCGGTCGTGGCACGAGGCGAGATCTGTGCTACTATCGGGATGTCGGCACGCAGGGAGGCTTTGCTGGTCTTGTTTTACCATTGTGAAATGTCTTGATGTACCGGATACCGAGTCGATCGGAGTGTCTCGGGTGAAGGTCTATTCGCCGATGATCGCGAGAGCTGTCATGGGCTAAGTTGGGACACCCTGCAGGTTTAAACTTTCGAGAGCCGTGCCCGCGGTTATGTGGCAGATGGGAATTTGTTAATGTCCGGTTGTAGACAATTTGACACTTGATCCTTAATTAAAACGCATCAACCGAGTGTGTAGCCGTGATGGTCTCTTCTCGGCGGTCAGGAAGTGAACACGGTTTACGTGTTATGTTTGGCGTAAGTAGGTGTTCAGGATCACCTCTTGATCATTGCTAGTTGACGACCGTTCCGCTTGTACTCTCCTCGTTCTCATTTGCGTTGGTTAGCCACCATACTTGCTTAGTCGCTGCTGCAGCCTCACCACTTTACCCCTTCCTTTCCCATTAAGCTTTGCTAGTCTTGATACCCATGGTAATGGGATTGCTGAGTCCTCGTGACTCACGGATACTTCAAAACCAGTTTGCGGTGCCTATGTTACCGAAAGCGGATGGCGCAATCAAGCTCAAGGAGGAGCTCGATGACGATCTTTCCCTTTGTGTTGTTTCGTTCTAGTTGATCAGTAGTGGAGCCCAGTTGGGGTCGATCGGGGTCCTTTGTCGCATTTGGGGTTCTTCTTTTATTTTGGTTCCGTAGTCGGACCTTGATTGTATCTGGATGATGTAATGCTTTATTCATGTATTTGTGTGAAGTGGCGATTGTAAGCCAATTATGTATCTTTTCCCTTATGTATTACATGGGTGGTGTGAAGATTACCTCACTTGCGACATTGCTTTCAATGCGGTTATGCCTCTAAGTCGTGCGTCGACACGTGGGAGATATAGCCGCATCGAGGGCGTTACAATGATTCACGCTCGACCTTTCGGTCTCCGTGTTCCGAGGCCATATCTGCATATGCTAGGCTCGTCAAGTATAACCCGAGTATTCTGCGTGTGCAAAACTAGCTTGCACCCGTTGTAGATGGACGTAGAGCTTATCACACCCGATCATCACGTGGTGTCTGGGCACGACGAACTTTGGCAACGGTGCATACTCGGGGAGAACACTTCTTGATAATTTAGTGAGAGATCATCTTATAATGCTACCGTCAATCAAAGCAAGATAAGATGCATAAAAGATAAACATCACATGCAAATCAATATAAGTGATATGATATGCTCATCATCATCTTGTGCTTCGTGATCTCCATCTCTGCAGCACCACCATGATCACCATCATCACCGGTAGCGACACCTTGATCTCCATCGTAGCATCGTTGTCGTCTACGCCAATCTAATGCTTCTCGACTATCGCTACCGCTTAGTGATAAAGTAAAGCATTACTGAAGCGATGCATTTCATACAATAAGCGACAACCATATGGCTCCTGCCGATTGCCGATAACCGGTTACAAAACATGATCATCTCATACAATAAAATATAGCATCACATCTTGACCATATCACATCACAACATGCGCTGCAAAAACAAGTTAGGCGTCCTCTACTTTGTTGTTGCAAATTTTACGTGGCTGCTACGGGCTTAAGCAAGAACCAATCTCACCTCGCATCAAAACCACAGCGATACTTCGTCAAATAGACTCGTTTTAACCTTCTCAAGGACGGGCGTAGCCACACTCAGTTCAACTAAAGTTGGGAAACCGACACCCGCTAGCCACCTTTGTGCAAAACGGCGGTAGAACCGATCTCGCGTAAGCGTCTGGCGTAATGTCGGTCCGGGCGCTTCATCCAACAATACCGCTGAACCAAAGTATGACATCTTTGGTAGGTAGTATGACTTGTATCGCCCACAACTCACTTGTGTTCTACTCGTGCAAAACATCAAACCATAAAAACCTGGCTCGGATGCCCTTTGTTGGGGAGCGTAGTAATTTCAAAAATTTCCTACGCACACGCAAGATCATGGTGATGCATAGCAGCGAGAGGGAGAGTGTTGTCTCGTACCCTCGTGAACCCGAGCGAAGCGATCTGGCGTAGAGTAAGTAGTCGTGCGTTCTCCTCGCGATCCGACCGATCCCGGCGTCGTTACTCCGGCGCCCCCGAGTTCTTGACACACGTACAGCTCGATGACGTCCCTCGTACTCCGATCCAGCCGAGTGTCGAGGGAGAGTTCCGTCAGCACGACGGCGTGGTGACGATCTTGATGTGTTACCGGCGCAGGGCTTCGCCTAAGCTTCGCGACGATATGACCGAGGTGGAATATGGTGGAGGGGGGCACCGCACACGGCTAAGGAACGATCCGTAGATCAAACTTGTGTGTTCAAGGGTGCCCCCTGCCCCCGTATATAAAGGAGGGAGGGGGGAGGCCGGCCGGCCCCTATAGGCGCGCCAAGGAGGGGGGAGTCCTCCTCCTAGTTGGAGTAGGACTCCCTTTCCTAGTCCAACTAGGAAGGGAGAAGGGGAAGGAAAGAGAGGAGAGGGAGAGGAAAGGGGCGCGCCCCTCCTTGTCCTATTCGGACTCCCACAGGGGCGCGCCACCTCTGGTGCGGCCCTCTCTCTCCCTTTTGGCCCACTAAGGCCCATTACTTCCCCGGGGTTCCGGTAACCCCTCGGCACTCCGATTTTCTCCGGAAACTTAGGAACCTTTCCGGTGTCCAAATATAGCCGTCAATATATCAATCTTTATGTCTCGACCATTCCGAGACTCCTCGTCATGTCCGTGATCACATCCGGGACTCCGAACTCCTTCGGTACATCAAAATACATAAACTCATAATAAGCATCATCGAAACCTTAAGCGTGCGGACCCTACGGTTCGAGAACAATGTAGACATGACCGAGACCGTCTCCGGTCAATAACCAATAAGCGGGACCTGGATGCCCATATTGGCTCCTACATATTCTCGAAGATCTTTATCGGTTAGACCGCATAACAACATCGTTGTTCCCTTTGTCATCGGTATGTTACTTGCCCGAGATTGATCGTCGGTATCAATACCTAGTTCAATCTCGTTACCGGCAAGTCTCTTTACTCGTTCCGTAATACATCATCTCACAGCTAACTCATTAGTTGTATTGCTTGCAAGGCTTCATGATGTGTATTACCGAGAGGGCCCAGAGATACCTCTCCGAGCAATCGGAGTGACAAAACCTAATCTCGAAATCGCCAACCCAACATCGCGCCTTTGGAGACACTGTAGTACTCCTTTATAATCACCCGATTCGTTGTGACGTTTGGTAGCACCAAAGTGTTCCTCCGTAAACGGGAGTTGCATAATCTCATAGTTACGGAACATGTATAAGTCATGGATAAGCGGTAGCAACATACTAAGCGATCGAGTGCTAAGCTAATGGAATGGGTCATGTCAATCGAGATCATTCTACTAATGATGTGACCTTGTTAATCAAATAACAACTCTTTGTTCATGGCTAGGAAACATAACCATCTTTGATTAACAAGCTAGTCTAGTAGAGGCATACTAGTGACATGTTGTTTGTTCATACATTCACACATGTATCATGTTTCCGGTTAATACAATTCTAGCATGAATGATAAACATTTATCATGAAATAAGGAAATAAATAATAACTTTATTATTGCCTCTAGGGCATATTTCCTTCATCGACTAGGTCGAATGGATTTCTCCAACCGGTGGGGGCACGCTGAGTGCACCCACTGGGTGTAATCCCAGGCGTAGTCGATTGCGGCGATTAGCTCTGATCACCGAGAATACGTCTGTTTATTTTGTTGGTCGATGAGTGGACTCTGTGTTGATAGAACTAGTGGGGCACGCTGAGTGCACCCACCGGTGTAATCCCGAGACTACGGTCGAATGTTTGTATTCGGCTGTAATCTTAAAGCGATGATTTTTCCTCGATCACTTTCGGAAGTGAATTATCTTTGACATTTTGTCGATTGGTTCTTCGTAGAAATCCTGCGACACAGCGGCTCGTTACACGAGTTGGAGAACAAACATATCCAACTCGAGCTTGACTGAAGCTGGTCCGGAGAATTGGGCGAAGGCAAAGGAGGAGACCAAAGGTATGTTTGGTGAGGCCTCGGCATTTGCTTTTGCCCTCATTTGTTTCAAAGTCTGATCTTGTTGTAACTGCGGGCAAAGTGAAGGAGGCCCAGAAGAAGAAATACCTTGAGCTAGCTGAGATGCGAAGACAGCTTTAGAAGACCAAGCTCATGAGCGAGAAGTTGGCTTGGTCGCGAACTTGAAGAAGAAAACACCAATCTGAAAGCTGCTCTTGATATTGCCAATAAAGAAGTGAGTCGACTGAATAGTGACAAGATTGCCCTGAACGACAAAGCCAGTGAGCTGGCTGGGAAGAAGAAAGATCTGGAGGCTTATCTGGTTGGACTCGCCAAGAAGCTTTTCCTCATGCTCGAAGGTAAACTTTTGCACCAAACGGGTATTCTAACTGTGATCTTTCCATTCGACTGTTGTCTTGACTCGGTGGTTGTGCTTGCAGAATTTTGCCAAAACTTTGAAGAGGAGACTGGTCGATTGGAACCGAACCTGGACCCCATCAACTCTCCGGTGAATGACGAAGTCGCCATGAACGTGTTCCGGCTCGAGTCTTGTGTTGCTGCTGTCATTGATTATCTTGCAAGGCTGAAGGTCGCCACTCCCAGCATTGACACTACGCTCTGGCCCAGGGAGACGCTCCAGAATGACCTTGAGTCTCTGATGACTCGACTAAACACACGATCCACAGTCGAGTGCGAGTGGAAAAAGTCTTACCGGTGCGGTGCAGATGTTGCTCTGTGTCTGGCCCGATTCCATTGCAAGGATGCACGAGAGGACAAGCTGGCGGCTCTTCGGGTGGCTAACACCAAGAAGCACGATTTCCGGTCCTTCATGGAGACTTTCATCGCCGCTGCCACTCGGATCGCGGATGGAATCGACCTTGATGAGTTTGTTGCACGTTCTAGCCCTCCACAGGAGGGGTAAAAAACTTCTTGAGCTCGGCACTTTAAATTTGCCTCGGTATGCCGAGTTATTTTGTAACCGACAAACCTTAACAGGCCTAGCGCCTGAGCACTTTCGGTTCCGTTAGGTATCTATCCGAACTTGGATTCGACGTTTGAATATGCTTGCATTTGGCTTGAGATGTCTTTTGCAGGTTAAAGTGAGGTGCTCATTGCAATCGACTTGTTCCCCAATTCACTTAGGCAGGCACTGGGCTGCGGCTAAGCCCCTGAGTAGGACGTGTGCTCTCCACTCGGTAGGATTTTCAAAACTTAGGCGAGCACTGGGCTGCAGCTAAGCCCCCGAGTGGGAGGTGTGCTCTCCACTCGATAGGATTTTCAAAACTTAGGCGAGCACTGGGCTGCAGCTAAGCCTCCGAGTGAGAGGTCTGCTCTCCACTTGGTAGGATTTTTATAACTTAGGCAAACACTGGGCTGCAGCTAAGCCCCCGAGTGGGAGGTCTGCTCTCCACTCACTAGGATTTTTATAACTTAGGCGAGCACTGGGCTGCAGCTAAGCCCCCGAGTGGGAGGTCTGCTCTCCACTCAGTAGGATTTTCACGTTGTACTTGTGGCATAGCTCGAAGGAGAGGGTCGCAGTCGACCTGTACCTCGCCCTTCTTGCGACCGCACATTGTACTTGTGGCGTAGCTCAGAGGAGAGGGTCGCAGTCGACCTGTATCTCGTCTTCCTTGCTACCGCACGTTGTACTTGTGGCGTAGCTCGGAGGAGAGGGTCGCAGTCGACCTACACCTCGTCTTCCTTGCTACCGCACGTTGTACTTGTGGCGTAGCTCGGAGGGGAGGGTCGCAGTCGACCTGCACCTTGTCTTCCTTGCTACCGCACGTTGTACTTGTGGCGTATCTCGGAGGAGAGGGTCGCAGTCTACCTGCACCTCGTCCTCCTTGCAACCGCATGTTATATTTGAACTTAGGCGAGTACCTGGACTGCAGCTAAGCCCCCGAGTGAGAGTCTGGCTCACCACTCGGTAGGATTTTATTGAAACTTAGGCGAGTACTTGGACTGCAGCTAAGCCTCCGAGTGGGAGTCTGGCTCACCACTTGGTAGGATTTTATTCAAACTTAGGCGAGTACTTGGACTGCAGCTAAGCCCCCGAGTGGGAGTCTGGCTCACCACTCGGTAGGATTTTATAGAAACTTAGGCGAAACGGATTCGCAGCTAAGCCCCCGAGTGGGAGTCTGGCTCACCACTCGGCAAGGATTTTTTGTACAAACTTAGGCCAAACGGTTCACAGCTAAGTCACCCAATTGAGGGGAAATTTTCTTGAGCGAATAAAAGTGACAAAAATCATTGGGGAAATTATGACACTATTATCTTGCAAAACATGGACTACGAAGTACTTTTATTACAACTCATCCGGTGAAAACTTAAGTGTAAAATGGGCGGAGTAGCTCCGCGTTCCAAGCTTCGGGGCTCGTCGATATTGTGCTTGGCGTTGTAGAGGCAGTGCAGCTCCGTTGTGGAGAACCTTGGTGACGATGAAGGGTCCTTCCCAAGAAGGAGCAAGCTTGTGTTGTTTCTGCTGATCCACTCGGAGAACCAAATCTCCTTCCTGGAAGGCTCGACTCTTCATGTTTCTAGCGTGGAAGCGACGCAAGTCCTGTTGGTAGATGATCGATCAGATCAGAGCCATCTCTCTTTCTTCCTCTAAAAGGTCGACTCCATCTTGCCGCGCTTGTTCCGCTTCAGCCTCGTTGTAGAACTCAACCCGAGGAGCATTGTGGAGCAGATCACTCGGCAAGACCGCTTCAGCTCCATAGACCAAGAAGAATGGAGTTCTTCCGGTCGACCGATTAGGCGTGGTCCGCAGACCCCAAAGCACCGAGGGAAGTTCGTCGACCCATGCTCCAGCCGCATGTTTGAGATCACGCATCAGTCGGGGTTTCAACCCCTTGAGGATCAAGCCATTGGCTCGCTTCGCTTGTCCATTCGACTGAGGATGGGCGACTGAAGCGTAGTCGACTCGTGTGCCTTGAGATGTGCAAAATGCTCTGAATTCCTCCGAATCGAAATTTGACCCATTGTCAGTGATGATGCTGTGTGGGACTCCATACCTGAATATCAGTTCTCTGATGAAACTGACAGCAGTACCGGCGTCAAGGTTCTTAATGGGTTTAGCTTCAATCCACTTGGTGAACTTGTCGACTGCCACCAGAACATGCGTGAAACCGCTTCGACCTGTCCTCAAGGGGCCCACCATATCCAACCCCCATACTGTGAAGGGCCAGACGAGTGGTACGGTCTTCAGAGCTGACGTGGGCTTATGTGACATGTTGGAGTAAAACTGACATCCCTCGCACTTGTCCACTATCTCCTTTGCCATCTCATTTCGCCCTTGGCCAATAAAATCCGGCTCGGTATGCTTTGGCCACAATGGTCGAGAGGGCGCATGATGGCCACAGTCCCAGTGGATGTCATCAAGGATTATTCGACCTTCTTCTGGTGTTATGCACTTCTGACCAACTCCAGTCGCGCTCTCTTTGTACAACTGCCCTTTGATCACAGTAAAGGCCTTGGATCGACGGACGATCTGTCGAGCCTCTTCCTCTTCCTCCGGGAGCTCTTTTCTCAGGATATACGCGATGTATGGAACTGTCCAGTCGGGAGTGATCACTAAAACCTCCATGACCAAGTCGACCACTGCTGGGACCTCAACTTCAGTCGGATCTGTGGCACTCTTGGGCTGCGGAGCTTCTTCGGTTAAAGGATCTTCTTTGACTGATGGAGTACGGATATGCTCCAAGAACACACCACTGGGAATGGCTTCTCTCTTGGAACCTATCTTCGCCAAATCATCGGCCGCTTGATTCTTGATCGGGGTATATGATGAAGCTCGACCCCTCAAACTTCTTTTCGGCTTCCTCCTTTGCATTGCAGTATCCGGTCATGTTTGGGCTTCTAACGTCCTCCTTCATCACTTGGTTGATCACCAAATCCGAGTCGCCATAGACCATAAGGCGACAGACGCCGAGTGAAATGGCCATGCGCAACCCATACAAAAGGGCCTCCTATTCTGCCTCATTGTTGGAGGAATCAAAGTGAATCTGGAGCACATATCTGAGCTTATCTCCTCTGGGGGAAACCAGGACAACCCCAGCACCGGAACCATTCAACATCTTAGAGCCATCAAAGAACATGGTCCAATTCTCCGAGTGAACTTGAGTCGGCTGCTGTTGTTCAATCCACTCGGCAAGGAAATCTGCTATTGCTTGGGACTTAATGGCTTTCTTTGCCTCAAACTTGATATCAAGGGGAAGGAGTTCAATCGCCCATTTCGCCACTCGACCAGTTGCATCTCTGTTGTGCAGAATCTCTGAAAGTAGGCGTCGTTGGCATCGTAATGGAATGATCGGAGAAATAATGAGCAACCTTCTTCGTGGTCATGTAGATCCCATACACAAGCTTCGATAATGAGGATATCTTTGCTTTGATGGAGTCAAAACTTGAACAGATAGTACCTTTGGGCGCTGAACTTTGAAGGCTTTCCTTCTTCTTCCCGCTCGACCGTAAATCTTGTCTTGACGACTTGTCTGTGGCTGCAATATAAAGCAACAGAGGCTCTTTGCTGATTGGAGCAGCAAGCACCGGATGGGTGAAGAGCGAGCTTTTAGCAGCAAGCGCTGCATCGACCAGGAGTCCACTCGAACTTGCGCCTTCTTCATCGATCGGTAAAGAGGCAATGCCTTTTCACCGAGTCGTGAGATGAATCGACTTAATGCGGCCAAGCATCCATGAAGCTCGGACATCATGCACCCGCGGGCGTTTCATTCGAGTATAGTGCGATTTTTTACGGGTTAGCGTCGATTCCTCGTTCGGAAGCGAAAACCGAGTAACTTGCCACCGGGAACTCGAATGTGCACTTTGATGGATTGAGCTTGATATCATACCTCCGAGGTTGGCAAATGTTTGGCGAGGTCGATCGGCAGGTCGGAACCCTTCGCGACTTGACCACGATATCATCCATATGCGCTTCCACGTTCCGACTGATTTGAGTGAGCAAACACTTCGAATCATTCGCATGAGCGTGGCTCCGCATTCTTGAGGCGAATGGCATGGTGATATAGCGAAGCACCGAATGGAGTGATGAAAGCTCTTTTTATCTCATCGGGTCCGTACAGACGGATCTGATGGTACCCGGAATAGGCGTCTAGAAAAGACAATCTCTCGCATCCCGCAGTTGAGTCGACAATTTGATCGATGCGAGGGAGAGGAAAATGATCTTTCGGGCAGGCCCGATTGATGTGTTTGAAATCAATGCACATGCGGAGTGACTTGTCCTTCTTGGGAACCATGACGACATTGGCGAGCCACTCGGAGTGGTATATCTCTCGGATAAATCCTGCCGCCAATAGTCGAGCCACTTCCTCACCAATTGCTTTTCTCTTCTGGACGGCGGACCGTCGAAGATGTTCTTTGACCGGTTTTGCGGTTGAGTCGACTCTAAGGCGATGCTCAGCCAATCCACAGGAACACCGGCATGTCGTGAGCTTCCATGCAAAGATGTCCCGCTCTCACGGAGGAACTGGATGGCGCTTCTTCCTATTTAGGGTCGAGTGTTGTGGAAATATGGGTCGGAGCTGCACCGGGTCGGTCGGTGGATGTGAGCGGCTTCGTCTCACCGGACGACTGAAATGCTGACTCTGTGGCAAGCTTCTTGGCTCGCAACAAATCACTCGGATCTGCATTTTGCTTATAGCCTTCTAGCTCGACCGCTGTCACCTGGGAATCGGCAATCTTTGAGCCTTTAAAACATTCTTACGCTTTTCCGATCACGGTGTGATGATCACACCTTTGGGGCCGGGCATCTTCAGTTTGAGGTACACGTAACATGGTCGAGCCATGAACCGTGCATAAGCTGGTCTCCCCAAAATAGCGTGGTAAGCGCTTTGAAAATCCACTACTTCAAACGTCAGCTTCTCTTTGCGGAAATGCTTCAAGTCACCGAACACCACGTCCAGAGCTATTTGGCCGAGTGACTCGGCTTTCTTTCCTGGTATAACTCCATGAAAACTCATGTTACTGGTGCTCAGTCGGGACATCGGAATGCCCATTCCTTTTAGCGTGTCCGCATACAACAAATTCAGTCCACTACCCCCATCCATTAGCACCTTCGTCAGTCGAGTGCCTTCGACGACCGGGTCGACCACCAAAGCTTGCCTCCCAGGGGTGGCTATATGAGTCGGGTGGTCAGACTGGTCGAATGTAATGGGAGTTTGGGACCATCTCAGATAACTGGGTGTCGCCGGGGCGACCATGTTCACCTCACGGTTGATAACCTTCAGTCGGCTCTTGCTTTCCACATCCGCAAAAATCATCAGAGTGGAGTTAACATGAGATATCCTCCCTCACTGTCATCCTTGTCTTCAGCTTTGTCTGACTCTTTTTCCTTGTCCTTGGGCTGTTTACCTTGGAACTGCTGGATCAGGAGTCGACACTGTCGAGTGGTATGCTTCGGGTAGATGATATTACCCTCTTCGTCTTTCTTCGTGTGGATGTGACACGGCATATCCATCACGTCATTTCCTTCTTTATCCTTCACCTTCTTGGGGTTCCAGGATCCTTTGGGTTTCCCTTTGAACTTGCCCTGAGTCACGGCCAGAGCCTCTCCAGGAGCCGCTGGTTCGGCTTTCCATTTCTGCTTCCGACTGGAGTTTCCTTTCTCCGACTGACTCGACTTGTATTTGCCGCTACGGAGTCGGTCCTCCTCTTCGCCGTTAGGCGTGCCAGTAACAATTTCCATCATCCGACTCAGGGTCATATCTCCGGTTCGACCAAACTTCAAACTTAATTCTATGTTCTTAACACCATCCTTGAAGGCGCAGACTGCCTGATGATCAGACACGTTCTCCACGGTATGATGCAAAGTGATCCATCTCTGAATATACTCTCTTAAGGTCTCATTCGACTTCTGCACACAAACTTGCAGCTCTGTCAATCCAGCTGGTCGCTTGCAAGTTCCCTCAAATGTTCTGACGAACACTCGGGAAAGATCTTCCCAAGTGTAAATGGTGCTTGGAGTTAACTGATTCAACCACGCCCTGGCTGAACCTTCCAGCATGAGAGTCAAATGCTTCATGGCCACCTCGTCATTCCCACCGCCGATCTGTACAGCCACTCGGTAGTCCTCAAGCCAAGTTTCAGGCTTAGACTCACCGGTGAACTTGCTTACTCCAGTCGCCAACCTGAAGTTAGGGGGAATTACCGCGGCTCTGATTGCCCTGCTGAAACACTCCGGACCAGAAACATGCACTCAGCTGCTAGTGGGCGCATCTCTGTCATGGCCAACTCGATGAGCCCTGTTCCGATCAACCAAGCCTTGCATGATGATGGATCGCGCGTCAAAACTTGGTTCCCTGGGGTCGACCAGAGCTCTTCGCCCCACACTGAGTTGACGCCTGTCATCCTGCTGCCGAGGAGCGTAAGACCCACCTCTCGGGGGAGGAGTTGGCACTCGACGCCTGTCATCACGGTCGTATCGGTCACCATATTGGTCTCATCAATTCTCGCGTCCTTCATGCCGCGGAGGCGATCTGGGGCTGTGAGCCGACTGAACCGTATTCGCAGCGACGGATCGACTGTGAATTCTGTTGCGTGACTGCGACACGGTTGAATTCTGATCTCCTGCTGCCCAGAGCAAATCTCTGATCTGCATCAAGCCTCTGCCAGCCTCCGACTGAGAGGGCTGAATGGACTCTGCTATACAGGTTGCAGCTGCTAAATTCTGAATCGGGGTTCGATATACCTGAGTCGGCTGGAAGAGTTGACGTCAATCGAGTCGGTACTGCTGTTGCGCAGCCTCTCGTCGAGTGCTCGCTGAAGGTTCTCCAGACGAGCGCGTTCAGTCAAGTTGGCAAACGTGCCTCCTCCAAGGCACGAGCCTCGGGGGTTTCTCCCGCGATGGGAGTATGCAGGGCATCCATGTTCCTGCGGCAAAGTTCTTCCCTTTGCAGGGAATTAAGTGGCTCGGGTTGGTACTCCTCATGGACTTGAGCGGGGTCGCCTCCACCGTCTACCCCGTCCTCGCGGGGGAAACCGAGAGGGCTGCGAGGCCAGTTGACCATCAAGACCTCTGCCGCTGGATCACTGCTATCACACTCGGTCCAGTCTCTACGGAGCCAGTCGACAGATCGAACAGGCCGTAGAGGGACTCGTCGGGCTCGATTGCCGCAACTTGGGTGGTGGCAGTCTGGCGAGCCACCGCGTGCCGCACCCATCGCTGGAGTCTCAACCGACCAGAATGCTTGCGCTGGCGGGAGACAGGGAGGGTGGACGATAGGGGAGTCGACCGATATGGAGTCGACGGTTGCCGCAGCAGAACGCCGCATGAACACATGCTGAAAATCGTCGCACCGCATGGACGGGCGCATCAATGTCGAGTGGAGCCTCCTGGAGCCAAGCGGAGTCATCGGCGATGAAGGTGAGAGCGCCGAGACGGATCTCGCGGCCCTCGACCAAAACTCCACCAGCAACCATGATGAAAGTAATCGGAAGAATCGCAACTTCTCCAAAAATCGCTAAGACACCTGCCCCACGGTGGGCGCCAACTGTCGTGGTTCTAAGTCTAACAGTAGAGTGGGGGTAGGTATGGAGAGCCAAGATCCTAGCTATGGAGCAGTTGTAAACACAAGAGAAGTACGAGTTCAGGCCCTTCTCGGAGGAAGTAACAGCCCTACGTCTCGGTGCCCGGAGGCGGTCGAGTGAATTATGCGTGTATGGATTACAGGGGTGCGAACCCTTTACACTGAGGAGGGGGGTGGCTTATATAGTGTCTGCGCTGACCCTCCGCCCCTCGATGTCTGCAGGTTTAAAGTACATTAAGTCTAGGCGTTCTTGGTAATGCCTCACATAAAGTGTCCTAAATGCCATAAAGACTACTTAATTACGCACCGTTGCGCAGAGTGGCTCTTGATCTCCTGGTGGTCGAGTGAGTGTTCATGGTCGAGTCCTTCGAGTCCGTCGAGTGAAGTCTCTCTTGGTCGACTGGAAGGCAGTTTCTTCTGAGGGTGTCCTTGGGTAGGGTACTTAGATCAGGTCTATGACCCTACCCTAGGTACATGACTTCATCAGCAGCCGAGTACTCGCCTAAGTACTTAATCTATTCCGCCTTGCAAGGATGATGAGGCGCAGGTCGACTGCTACCTTCTCCTTCTGAGCTACGCCACAAATACAATGTGCGTTCCATCTTGACCCGCAAGGACGCAGGTCGACTGCAATCTGTGCTCCACCCCTACCTGCAAAAAGCGGTGAAGTCCAGGTCAACTGGGCTTTCCACCTCAGAGCTGCATCTCAAGCATTAAATATATTCCGAGTGAAGAAGAAAATTTGCTCGAAGGCAAATGCAAGCATATTCAACGATAAGCGAAGTTCAGATAACGGATTCAAAAGTGCTCAGGCGTCAAGCCTGTAGAAGTTTATCGGTTACAAAAACCACTCGGCATACCGAGGCAAATTTAAGGTGAAGCATAGAAGTTTTTTTACTCCTCAGGTGGAGGACTGGAGGGCGCGACAAACTGGTCCAGGTCGATTCCATCAGCAATCCGAGTGGCAGCTGCAATGAAGGTCTCCATGAAAGATTAGAAGTCATGCTTCTTGGTATTGGACACTCTGATGGATGCCAGTTTGTCCTCTCGAGCATCCTTGCAGTGAATATGTACCAGGGACAGAGCAACATTAGCACCACACCTGGCGCAAGACTTCTTCCATTCCTGCACTCGACCTGGAATGTCATTCAGTCGTGTCATTAAAGACTCGAGGTCATTGTGAAGTGTCTCTCTTGGCCAGAGTGTCATGTCGATCCGCGACACCGCAACCTTCAGTCGAGCAAGGTAGTCAACCACTCTACCAACGCGAGACTCCAGTCGGAACACGTTCATAGCAGCCTCGTCCTTCACAGCAGAGTTAATGGGGTCCAAGTTTGGCTCCAGTCGACTGGTCTTCTCCTCGAAGTTTTGGCACAATTCTGTAATCACAGTTTGAAGTTAAGCCAACAGTTCTACGACGAGTCGACGATAACAAGTCAGTCGGATGGAAAAGATTACCTTCAAGCATAAGGAATAACTTCTTGGCGAGCCCTCCCAGATAAGACTCCAGATCGTTCTTCTTCCCCATCAATTGGCTAGCCTTGTCACTCAGGGCTATCTTGTCATTCTTTAGACGATTGACCTCCTTGTTGGCCGCGTCGAGAGCAGCTTTCAGATTGGTATTCTCCTCTTCAAGTTTGCTGACTGAAGCCAGCTTCTCTTCTGCGAGCTTCGCCTTGTCCGAAGCCGCTTTCTGCGCCTCGGCGAGGTCAAGGTCCTTCTTCTTCAGAGCCTCCTTCAGTTTTATCTGCAAAGTGACAAGAAGTCGGACTCAGAGCATGACAAAAATAAAGGCGTCGTCAAGATTCTCACCAAACATACCTTTTGCCTCCTCCTTCGCCTTGCGAAGTTCTCTGAACAAGCTTCAAGTCAAGTTCGAGCTGGATATGTTTGTTCTCCAACTCAGTATAACGAGCCACAAGCTCGCAAGATTTCTGCGAAAGATCAGTCGACAGACATCAAAGATAGGTCACTTCCGAGTGACTAAGAGAAAAATCATAGCATTTCTAAGACTACAGCCGAATTAAAATATTGAGCTGTAGTCTCGGGGACTACACCCAGTGGGTGCACTCAGCGTGCCCCACTGGTTCTACTGACTCGGTTCGATCAATCGACTGAAAGAGACAGAAAGTTATGATCCTAAACCATAGCTAACTAACAGCAGTCAGCTACAAAAAAAGAGATGTTCTTCAGACCATAGTCGACTGCCAGCAGTCGACCATGGTCTCGGGGACTACACCTAGTGGGTGCACTCAGCGTGCCCCCACTGGTTCCAAAATTCCACTCGACCAGATCGAGTGGAGAACTTAGAGTGAACAAATTCAAAGTATAGAAACTACAGTCGACTGCCAGCAGTCCACCATAGTCTCGGGGACTACACCCAGTGGGTGCACTCAGCGTGCCCCCACAAAGCCAAACAGTCAATCGACACACCCAGTGGGTGTACAGATACTAAGATACTAAGATCTTCAGAAAGAGGAACTAACCTGGACATTGCTCTGAAGAGCTGAGCTTGCATCATAAGCTGCTTGGCTGGCGTCTCGGATCGCCTTCACCTGCTCCATCATGACCCCCGCCTGGCGTATAGCTTCCTTAGCAGCACCTGCTTGGTCCTCTGGGACGTGGTGTGTGGTGAAGAGGGAAGGCGGATCAGCACTCGACGACAAAGGGCGAGCACTCGTCAGCGGCACAACAAAAGACACGGTAGTCCGAGTGACGTTGCCTCCTCCGTAACCAGCGTCCGAGGTCTTTGATACAACCTGAAAGCGATCTTGCCAAGCAGGCACTTTCTTGTTCCTCCTCTGCCTCAGAGGCTCCTCATCGTCATCGTCAGGGAGATCAATGACATGAGGTGGAGCTACAGGAAAGATTCAAAGTTAAAAATGAAGATCCAATCGACCAAAAGCGAAACTACAGAGATCATACCTGGGTTGGAAGTGGCAGCATCTTCCATTTCTTGATCTTCGTTCCTGGCTGAGGTCTCGGAGGTAGCAGCACTGCAGATTTCAAAAATCAGTCGGTTAACCAACGAGTTGACCAAGAGTTTGTTCATGTCAAACAAGAAAACACAAGTCCTGCTATTACCCGGAAATAGTGGGAATCACCATCCTCATCTTCGGCAGGGCCTTCGTCAGCTTTGATGACGCCGCTCGGGGTTGCTTCGACGCTTTCTCAGTCGACACCAGAGAGGTCGTCCAAGGGCGTTTAGTCGACTGCCCAACAGGCACGGCCGCTTTGCCACGCTCGACTGCGGGGTCATGGGTGAGCTTGGATCGCCTTTCAGTACGAGGAGGGATGATTTCCTCCTCTTCCTCCTCCTCCTCTTCATCAAAGTCGTCGTCTTCTTCATTCTCCTCACCACCAGATTGCCACTCTTCCTGACTTTCACCTCCGCTTCCCTCCTCCTCCTCGATCTGTTCCTGCACCCCGTTGGGCATCGAGTACATCTCAATAGTAACCTGGAAGACAACAAACAAGACAAAAAGTCAGTCAACTGAATTCTAGCAAAACGGAATGAAGGAAGCAGGATCACAGTCGGAGATACGTAATTGGACCTTGTCTGGCTCGTATGATTGGTCGAGTGGAGGGATCTCCTGGCTCCTCGGGGGTTATCTTTGTTCCCTCCGATGGCAGTCATCCACCTCTCCAGTGTGGCATCTTCGACCTCCTCCGGGTGGACCCGAGAGGTGTCTTCAGTGCCAGAGTACATCCACATCGGATGGTCTCGATATTGAAGTGGCTGAATGCGCCATCGAAGGAAAACCTCCAGAAGATCCATGCCAGTCACCCCGTCACGGATGAGCTGGACTACATGCTCGACCAACACCTTAACCTGAGCCTTATCCTCCGGGACCACCTTCAGAGAGGACGGCTTGCTCACTCGATCCATGGAGAAAGGAGGGAGTCCAGTCGACTGCCCTGGCGTCGGCTGGTCTTGGCAGTAGAACCAGGTCGACTGCCACCCTCGGACCGACTCAGGAAGGACCATGGCTGGAAAAGCACTTTTAACCCTCATTTGAACCCCAAGACCCCCACACATTTGAATCACTTGGGTTTTCTCGTCACTCGGATTGTCCTTTTTTACCGTATCGGAGCGACAGGTGAAAATATGTTTGAAAAGGCCCCAATGCGGCCGGCAACCCAAGAAATTCTCACACAAGGACACGAAAGCAGCAAGATAGACAATAGAGTTGGGTGTGAAGTGGTGGAGTTGTACCCCAAAGAAGTTCAGAAATCCTTGAAAGAAAGGGTGGGCGGTAGAGAAAACCCGCGGTCGACGTGGGTGGCTAAGAGGACACACTCACCCTCCTGAGGCTGCGGCTGCCACTCCTTCCCCGGGAGCCTTGCTAATCCATGAGGGATCAATCCCGCTTTGGCCAGGTCATCAAGATCTTTCTGGCGGATGGTCGAGCGGATCCAGTCGCCCTGGATCCAGCCTTGCGGCAGACCGGCCCGCGACGAGGATCCACCCTGACTGGTCGCCCTCCCCTTTGCCTTCGCCATCGCCTTCTTCGCCCGCTCCAGAGCCACCGTCTTCTCCTTCACCATCATCGCCGGTGAAGCACGCATAGAGTAGCAGCGCTGGGATGGTGGCGAGCGCAGCAGACGAATCTAAGGAAGAGGAAGGGGAGAATGAGGGCGCACTCACTACTGGAATCAGCTACTTTGCCATCTGCCAGCTCTTTGCCGTCTGCTAGCTGACGGCAAAGAAGTTCTTGCCATCACCTACCAAAAGCAGACGGCAAAGAGTGGCGGACGGCAAAGAATCTCTTGCCATCAGCCAGCTCTTTGCCGTCCGCCACCGACGGCAAAGAATCTTTACCGTCCGCTGCGACGGCAAAGAGAGAGGTGGCCCCACCCCGCCTGCTTGGAAAAAACCTAACGGCCCACCTCTTTGCCGTCGCCATGGACGGCAAAGAGGCAAAAGGGCGGACGGCAAAGGAGGCGGACGGCAAAAGTGTGCTACCTAACGGTCCGTGCCCCCCCGTTACTCCTTGTTTATTCCTCGCCGACGCCCGCCACCACTTCCCCACCCCGCCGCCGCCCCGCTTGCCCATGCATCTCCTTACCGCTTGCCGCCGTCGCTCCACCACCACCCCACCCCCCACGCCATTGCCCCTTGTCCCCCACCGCCGCCATCCCCCATGCCGCCCCGCCGCCTGCCCCCCCCACCCCGCCCTTCGTCGCCCATCGCCCCCCGCCGCCGGCCCAACCGCCGCCCCCACCCAGCCCCGCCTCAGCCTCGCCCCCTCAGCCGCCCAGCGCCCGCCAGCTCCTCCACCGGGCCTCCTCCACCGCCCCCTCCTCCACCCCCGCCTGCCCAGAGAGCCCCCTCCTTTTTTTTCTGTTTTTTTTTTTTCCTTTTTAGTTTTAGTTTAGATTTAGATTTAGTTTTAGTTTTAGGTTTAGTTTTAGTTTAGTTTTAGGTTTAGATTTAGTATTTTCTTTTTTTTTTCTGTTTTATTAGTTTTAGGTTTATGTTTAGTTTAGATTTAATTTTAGTTTTAGTTTTTGTTTTAGTTTTAGTTTTAGGTTTAGTTTAGTTTGAGGAAAGAAGAAGAATAAGAGAAAAAGAGGAGAGGAGGAGAAGAAGAAGAGGAAAAAGGAAAGGAAGAAGAAGAAGAGAAGAAAAAAGAAGAAGAGGAAGAAGAAGAAGAAAAAGAGGAGAGGAGGAAAAAGGAAAGGAAGAAGAAGAAGAGAAGAAAAAAGAAGAAGAGGAAGAAGAAGAAGAAAAAGAGGACAGGAGGAGAAGAAGAAGAGGAAAAGGAAAGGAGGTCAAGAAGAAGAAGAAGGAAAAAACCGACATGGCACCCGACCTCGACCCGACCCGCACTCCGACCCGACACCCGACCCCGAGACCCCGACCCGACACCGACACGACACCCGACACCGACACCCCGACACCACACCCACCTTACCCCGACACCGACACGGCACCCGACCCGAAACAACACCCCGACACCGACCACGGCACTACCCCGACATCGACACGACACCCCGACCCCCGACCCGAAACAGCACCCGACCCTACACGGCACCCGACACCGACAGACACCCGACCACCGACACCTCCGAAAGGTGTTCTTTGGCCTTCTAGAGGCCGACGGGTCATATATTTGTGAATTATTAGTTAGGTCATATATTTTTCGATTTTGTTATGAAAAACATCATATATAATTGTCTTGATCATGTAGTTTTAAATGTGCGATTGTTTCCTCGCTGCGAGGTTTGGTGTTCGACGACCTCGCCGTGCGTTTGACGAGCTCTGCCTTCGTTCGTGGGTGAGCACAAATGACAAGTCCTCCTCCTCCATTAATTAATTATTTGATCTATTCGATGAAACTTGATAGCTAGCTATATATGTGTCTTGAATCATCGAGATCGTAACCAATATGTGTCTCCCGCTCGAAAGCATCATAGTTATAAATATGCATGCATTTGCATATTTATAACCTTGATTCTTCGAATTGTCCAACGCTATCCATGGACAGCTCAGTATGTGTAGATTGGGTTCGTTTTCCCGAGATGCTTTGCTCGGATCCGACGATATATTTAAATCGATTGCCTCCCTGTTGTTCTCCGGTACACATCCTCTCATTTATTGCGAGACGTGTATCGAGAACAAACGGGAGGTGCTGCCAAATTTTGCGCCGGATCCGAGCATAGCATGGGAAAATGAACCCAATCTACACATACACGGGTGAGATTAGGACCTATCATTACCTATTAGAGTGTAGGTTGCGGGGGCGTAATAAAATTGACAAAGTAGATCAACTGATGAATATATACATGGTGAATTACATATATAATTGTTGTGTGTCCATAGCTCGAAAGTCAAGATGAGTGACCGTGCGTGGATGTATACGGTCACACTGGTCGAAACAAATGGAGCGCTGAATGGTTCACAAAAACCAAGGGTTTGTGCAAGCCGCATTTGCAAATGGCCAAAGAAAACATGGTGCCCTGCTTCCGGTGCGGCAATTGGGAAAAGAAGACGAGGCTGAAATGGGCAAACACCGCAGAAGAGTGGTTTTACGCCCGATTATACGGTGTGGACATTTCATGGTGAGTCTGCCTAACGTGACCGAAGCTGAGGTGGATCGTAAATCGCACCGACGAGCATGGTACCGGGATGGGAAACATGGTGCAAGACTATGATGATGCTCGGGATTCGGACGAGGAGATGGAGGAATCTGCAAAGGCCTTCAATGAAATGTTGGAGTCTTCAAAACGTCCGCTCCACGAGCACACTGAGCTTTGTCAGTTGGATGCCATATCACAAGTAATGGCTCTGAAGGCTCAGTTCAACTTGGGAAGAGAATGCTATGACGCAATTATGACAGTATTTGGACGCTTTCTACCCAAAGGCCATGTAATGCCTGCAAACCTGTACCAGTCGGACAAAATCCTCCGTGCACTGAAGATGCCCTATGAGAAGATACATGCCTGTGAGAAAGGATGTGCCTTATTTAGGCTTGAATATGCGGACTTGAACTATTGTCCCATTTGCAAGTCTTCCAGGTATATTGTGGTAGACAACGGTATGGGTGAGAAGACACAGACCAAAATCCCCGTTAATGTTCTTCGGTATATGCCAATCGTACCAAGACTTCAACGTCTTTTCATGGTCGAAGAGACGGCCAGACAGATGACATGGCACAAAACAGGCAAAAGAACCGAACTAGATGCAGATGGGAATCTGATGATGGTACACACATCGGATGCTGCTGCGTGGAAAAAGTTTGATGAAATACATGCTGACAAAGCGGCAGATCCGAGGCATCCTCGAGTCGGAGTCAGCACGGATGGGTTCAGTGTGTTTGGTTTGACGGCAGCCCAATACAGTTGTTGGCCCGTATTTGTCTTTCCACTCAATCTCCCCCCCGGACAGATTATGCAAAGAAAGAACATTTTCCTGACGTTGATAATTCCAGGGCCCAACTATCCGGGAAAAAATATGAATGTGTACATGCAGCCGCTTAAGGACGAATTGCAAGAAGCCTGGGATAATGGGTTCAAGACATACGACGCCTATAGCAAACGGAACTTCCTAATGCGTGTATGGTACATGTACTCGACGCATGACTTGCCGGCGTATGCGCTATTCGTTGGCTGGTGTGTGCATGGAAGGTTCCCGTGCCCCACATGCAAGGGAGCTCTTGAGTTTCGTTGGCTTCAGGCCGGTCGCAAGTTTTCTTGCTTCGACATGCATAGACAGTTCCTGGATCCTCGCCGAATTGAGAGTCTATGGACGCCGAATTGAGACAAGTCGCTAATGGTTTTGACTATAAGGTCCGTTCATTTGACAAGTACGACATCAACGGGTATCGCTTTCGTACCTATGGCAAAGAGCTATCTATGGCCGACCGAAAGACTACAAATTGTTGTGTATCTGCTATCGGCGAAGGAGGTATCGAGTATTATGGGAGAGTTGAAGCAATTTATGAACTT
Organism: Aegilops speltoides; assembly: GCA_021437245.1. NCBI lineage: Eukaryota > Viridiplantae > Streptophyta > Magnoliopsida > Poales > Poaceae > Aegilops > Aegilops speltoides. The sequence goes on from CM038141.1 coordinate 377,294,617, forward strand.
CTTTTCTATGGTGAAAACCCACCGAATGTCGTAGTCTTCAAATGTTATTGGTTTCAGCCGAAGGAGACTAGAAGGACTCATGAACATATAGGGCTAGTTGAAATCAACCAAAGCACCCATTTAGATGTTCCTGATGTCTATATTACGGCTCAACAGGCAACCCAAGTATTCTATCTACCGTGGGCCTGCCAAACTAATCCAAATCTGAAAGGTTGGGATGTCGTTTATGAAGTGCCGCCACGCATAGACTTTCTCCCCCAAAGGAAGAGGATTATGAACCTCACATTAACCCAGACACATATGAAGGAGAATTCTTCCAAGAGACACGTCTTTCCAAAAAGCGTTTCAAGAACCGCTATACTTCACCCCAAAACATGGAAGTAGACAGCGACAGTGAATCCGACATCACCCCAGAGGAGGAACAAGAAGAGCCGGAACAAGAAGAGGTTACTGCTGCGGATGACCTGTCAATGCTTGACCGATTACGTCAAGGTGGCCTTGCACATGTTGATGCCAATGAACAAGAAGAGCCCATCATTGATTATAGTGATGATGATGATTATGCATTTATTGATGATACTGATCGAGATTATTAGTAGTGTCAGGTATTCAATTTTTTTATGTTGTAGATGATACACTTAAGTGAAATACACATATTATTATTCATGTCGGTACTTTTTTTATGTGTTGTACTAATTTCGTTTATTCTTTGTCATGGCAGGTGTTGAAAGATGGTGGGCGCTGGTCGGGAGCGCGTCGAGGCCCCTTCTTCGTCGGCGCGTGGTGGGAGGTCTTCCATTCCACACGCACCTCTCCGCCGAGCGTTCTTTGGACATATATGGCGACACCGCCGGGCCCTTCTTCGTCGACCGCGTGCCCAGCGAGGGACGAGGTAAGAAGAAGAGAGGAGGTGGAGCACGTGGTCGCGGGAGAGGAGGTAGGGTGACTCTTCGGCGCCTTCCTCGCCGCCACCCCCCACTGTTTCACCCGAGCACGTGGATCGCTAGGGTGGACTCGTCCCGAGGAGGAGGCTACACGGACTCGGTCCACGAGCCTCCAGCCCACGGGTCTTGACCCACGAGCCTCGGGTCGACGGCCTTCGCCCACGAGGCTTGGGCCCACGAGACCCCGGAGGAGCACACGTCTGGATGGGGTACTGGTCGGTCGGCTGAGGAGCGGCTGGCCATGCCGATGATGGCGGGAGCCGAGTGGCCATGCTGATGATGGCGGGAGCCGATGATATTGAGGAGGAGGGACAAAGTCTACCAACGTGGTGCTACACGGCTCCCGTCCGTGCGGGCGACCATGAAAGCGGCGAGGTGGTTGATTTTCCCGATGGGGAGAGGTAAGTGCATTTAATCTTTTGTACCTTCGCATTCACGCTTTCTTGAAATAACTAATGCGTTGGCCTTGTCTCAGGGGGTTGGGACCACCATGAAAGTGTCCGCCGTCCCAACACCGTCCTTGGAGTTCTACTAAAGCAAAACTTTCCGGGTTTGTCACGTTGCTCGTGAGGGTCGGCTTCGGAGGTTGGATTGAGTTGGGACCACTACTTGGCTGCCCGGCCCCACGGATGAGATTATCGGCGGTGTCTTGTGCAAGACGAGGCGACGTGGTGATCGAGAAAGTTCTGGTAATTTCTCCTTTACACAATTAAAATCTTCAACTAGCTAGTTATTAATTGTACTAATCAATATTGTCTCATTTGATTGCGGACATTCTACTGGTGTGAGGAGGGATCGAGGAGGCGGCAGATGTTATCGACAAGGAGTGCAGGCGCCTACTTCAGAACTTACGGCATGAGGTTCGGGTGCAAGCTGTTCGAGACTACTACGCCGGGCGTGGTATCAAGATAACCAAGCATGATTGCCGCGATAAGTTCTTGAGTAAGGAGCAGTACATGAAGGTAACTCTTAAGGCCTTGTACTTACTTCCTTCATTTAGTAATTCATAGCCGTAGCTAGCGCTCAAGTTTCTATTTGCTAACTTAGGCCCCTCCGAGATGGTGTGCGGATCGAATGGATTGTTGGGAGGTGTTGGTCAATGCGTGGTGCTCAAAAGAATGGTTTGCCATGCACCAAGAGGCCAAGGACAACGTGCCCAAATGGAAGGTGTGCCACACCATCAAGGCAGCTCAACTTATTTCATCTGGCATGAACTGGGTATGTGGTTTGCTTCATGATTCATGCAATTCATTCATCATGCTAGCTTTAACCCTTTAATTACTAATTTACTTTGTTTCTCTCTTTCGAGCACGCTACCATAAGGAGGATAAGGTGCCGAGGTGTACGACAGTATGCCATGGCCCACAAAGGCCCTTACAAGAAAGTCAAGGCATTCTCTCGTCTCGACCTCGATGATCCAAAGAACTTCACCAACATCTCATCCCACGAGAAGCTCGTGCAATATAGAGATCAAGGGAAGGCGAGGAAAGGAAGGACTTCAACCCGAGCAAGGGTCCCATTGATCTGAGCTGCTGATGATATCTGGTCAGGAGGTACCATGGCGCCTCCGCCATGGGAGATGGACTTATCCGTTGTCCTATGACTCTCCCGGAGATCAAGGCGCGCCAGTCGAGCTCCGCTCCTGAGATAAGGCCTCGTGAACGGCCAGTCCAACTTGCCATCAAGGTTGTTATACTTACTCAGCTATCTTTCTCCATTGCATTGTGTGCGCTTCCATCAATGATTACAAATGGTCATGTGAGTGGTGTTGCAGGCTGCTATTGAGTGAGAGAGATAGAACGGAGAAACTTCAAGTGAGGCGGCGGAGAGGCAGCGGGAGTTGGAGGAGAAGACGACAAAGATGTTGGAGGAGGAGAGGGCACGGAATGACATGCAGGCAAGGGCCATGTACGAGCTCCTTGTGGTAAGTTCATTCTGCAGATTACTTGCTAGTCTTAACATTTGAGTCTCATTACTAACTAGTATGACTCTGTTGTGAAAACCAAATGTGCGATCAGTAATGCGAGAAGTCCGTCGGACCGCTCACCGATGCCGTGATTGCTCACAGGAGCACGGTGAGTTTAATTTGAATGCACATTACTTGCTAGTCTTAACATTTGCGTGTCATAATGCTAATGAGACATTGGAAATGATCTTTGGTGCAGCTTAACTCCGAAACGATCGCACAATCCTTCTCCACCATCTGGCGAGCCAGCCCGCTCATTCTCCAGCCTACCGGCGCGACCCAGCCCGCTCCTACACCTCCGTGATCACGGTAAGTTTCTCTAGTGTTTTGCTTAACAAATGCATAAAGACCTAGACTTAGCTTTATTTCCTCCAATATGCTTACCATAATGACCTAGAGTTAGCTTCTTTTCCTCCAAAATGACTCATTTCACCATGGTTAGCTCCAAAATGACCCATTTCACCTAGGTTAGCTCCAAAATGACCCATTTCACCTAAGTTAGCTCAAAACAATCCATTTTACCTTAGTTAGCTCAAAACGTGGCATTTCACCTTAGTTAGCTCATAAACGACCCATTTCAACTAAGTTAGCTCCAAAATGATCAATTTCACCTAGGTTAGCTCATAAGCGACCCATTTCACCTAGGTTACCTCATAAGCGACCAATTTCACCTAGGTTAGCTCATAAATGACCCATTTCACCTAGGTTAGCTCATAAACAACCTATTTCACCTAGGTTAGCTCATAAGCGACCAATTTCACCTAGGTTTGCTCATAAGCGACTCATTTCACCTAACTTAGCTCATAAGCGACCCATTTCACCTAGGTTTGCTCATAAACGACTCATTTCACCTAACTTAGCTCATAAGCGACCCATTTCACCTAGGTTTGCTCATAAACAACTCATTTCACCTAGGTTTGCTCATAAACGACCCATTTCACCTAGGTTTGCTCATAAGCGACCCATTTCACCTAACTTAGCTCCAAAATGATCCATTTCACCTAGGATAGCTCATAAACTACCCATTTCACCTAGGTTAGCTCATAAGCGATACATTTCACCTAAGTTAGCTAATATATGGCATATACTTCTTCTTCTAGTCTTCTTCTTCTATTCTTTTCTTCTAGTCTAATTCTTCTTCTAGTCTTCTTTTCTAACTTTCTTATTTGTCATTTTGCAGGTTTCATTCACTTCACGGGCTTGACTTCCTATGATGGATTGCTTGCTTTTTCCTATTTTTCCTTTGATGCACTTCTTGTATTCTCGCTCGCTTGCTATGATGAAACTTTGCATATTGTAATATGTATGGATCGATGGAACTATGTGCAACCTACTATGTATGTATGGATGGATATATATGTCTGGATATTTATTATGTTGGATATATATGTCTTTGGATACTTATGTGATTGATATATATGTGCTGTGAATTTTTGTTGTGATAAAAGAAAAAGAGGCAGAGCGGGCTTTTGCCGTCCGCAATGACGGCAAAGAACCCTTTGCCGTCGGTGGCGGGACGGCAAAGGTGGCACGTCGCGCCCACATTGCTTCCTCGGATGGACCATTTGGTCAATTTGCCTACCGCGCGACGGCAAAGAAAAGTCGACGGCAAAGAAAAGCGGACGGCAAAGAAAAGCGACAGCAAAGGCAAAACGGGTGCTTGACGTATTGTTGACGTCACCGGCGGACGGCAAGAGGCCCTAAATTTGCCGTCCGGGCGGACGGCAAAGGCCGCCGTTAGCCGCGATAACGGAGTAACGGCGGGCGTGCAACATTTTGCCGTCCCGCTCTTTGCCGTCCGCCGCTCTAGGCAAAGAGTTCTTTGCCGTCCGCCGTGAATAGCGAGCGGCAAAGGACCTGTTTACCGCCCCTGCCTTTGCCGTCGGTGTTTGCCGTCCGCGGCGGACGGCAAAGTGTTTGTTGTCGACCATCCGTGCCTTTGCCGTCCGCCATGGCGGACGGCAAAGTACTGGATTCTGTAGTGACTGTTAAAAAAAACCCCGTCCGGCGCCTTATATGAGGTCGCCTCCGAGTGGCTGACTGGTAGGCCCGGACGATCCTATCAAATCCCGCAACAGTCGCGCGCGTGATACGTGGCGAAAAAGGTGTCGCGAAGATCGAGGCGTTCCTGCCTTATCCCATCCGAGTACCGTGGCCTCCTCTGCCTCGCGCGCTTCCCGAAATTCGGATCCCGCTAAATCCGCGAACAGTAGAGCAACTTGTCGGACTGGAGATTTCCTCCGATCCGTTGCTCGGAAATCTCCAAGTACAGAAAAGTCACTCGACAGGTACAAATAATGGATCAAGGCGACTGAAAAATAAGTTGATGCCGTCACCTATAGTCATTGATCCAGAACAAGACATACTCATGGCACGAAAAATGGGTCGGAAGGATTCTCAACTCCTTCCTCATTCAAACCTCGATCCATTCGGGGGCTAATGATGAAGCCATGTACCTAGGGTAGGGTCATGGACCTGTCCAAGGTACCCTCCCCAAGGACATCTCTAGAAGAAACTACCTTTCAATCGACCTGGAAGGATTCCACTCGACGGACTAGAAGACACTCAACCATGAAGCCACTCACTCGACCACCAGGAGATCTAGAGTCACTCTGCACACAAACGGTCTGTTATTTAGTAGTCTTTATGGTCATGATAGCACTTTATGTATGGCGTTACCAGTAACGCCAGACCTTAATGTACCTTAAACCCCGCATAACTGAGGGCCGGAGGGGTCTAGCGGACTCTATATAAGCCACCCCCTCCTCAGTGTAAAGGGTTCGCACCCTTGTAACTCATACGCATATAATCCAGTCGACCGCCTCCGGGCTCCGAGACGTAGGGCTATTACTTCCTCCGAGAAGGGCCTGAACTCGTAAATCACTTGCGTATACAACTACTCCATAGCTAGGATCTTGCCTCTCCATACCTACCCCCCTATTCTACTGTCAGGCTTAGAACCACGACAGGGAGGCTAGGTCGCCGACGGCGGCGGGGGTGGGAACCCTAGCGGAGCGGGGGAGCACGCGTTCGCATCTTGCTCATTATACTTGACGATGACCTCGTAGGCCATGCCGGGCTGGCCGGTGGCTCCTTGGTCATCATTGCCGGAGCCTTGTCGGAGTCGTCGGAAGGGCGCGGTGGGGCTTCGCGGTAGCCGCCTGGCGCTCGCAGATTATTTTCTCCGCTTGCTCCTGTGCCGTGCGCAGCCCCACCATGGCCACCAACGATGTCGGCGTGGGGAGAGGGCAGCAGGCCATGGAGGAGGCGGCGATGGCAGCGGTCTCGCGAAGAGATCACTCTTGGCCGTACTTGGCCATCTCCTCGTCGAAACGATGGAGACGGTGCTTGCTCATCTCTGATGTCGTCTACGAGCGGTCCAGGGTCGGGTCCGCTATGATGTGTCATTGCAGAACGTCAGAGTCCGCGAACTCCGACCGATGCGGTGCATTGCGCCTGTCCCACCGGCACTGCTCCCTGTCGGCGTACTCTGCCGCCGACAGGGCGCTCTGGGAGGATGAGCTGTTGCAGCTGATGAGGAAATGGCAAAGGCGACTGGGCGCCTTTGCGATTGCATGGGGCAGGCACAGTGACAAGCAACGCTCCTCCTTGACGCGACGGGGTGGCAGAGAGCAGCACTCCTCCTCCACGCGCTAGGGCGGCAGCGAGAGTCGCTCCTCCTTGACACATAAGGGAGGCTGCAAGAGGGGCTCCGTCTTGATGTTGCACGCAATTTGGACACTACCACTACAACTACTTTTCCAAAATAGTTGTGGTGCATGCCTAGACATACCCGTCACAACTTGGTCCAATGCAGTGGTTGGCAGCATTAAACACCCGTCGCATGTAGGCTCTTCGAAATATTCCCGCGGGGCAGATATAGTAGTGGCAGGCGTAAGGCGATGGCTGCCACAAGTACATTTAGGCAAGCCACACCAAAAATAATAAAATTTCAAACAAGTATATGGTGGCGGGCGGTTGTCCTCCCCAGCCACTGCTGTACCTGGCGGGCGCTTGTCCTCGACCTGACCCCAACCGTTGAGGCACTCCTTTTTTGCATCTGTAGGATCGTTGAAGGCAAGAGTGTCTAGAGGGGGGGTGATTAGACAAATCGACAAGATAAAAGTTTATGCCTTTTGATTAACATAAGTTCATAGCAAATTCACAATGAAGAACAAGTCAAGCATCATGCATACAAGTCGAGCAACATACCAAACATGCAATTCTAGAGTATAGGGCAGCGGAAAGTAAATTGCATGAATAGTAAGGGAGAGATTGTGAAGAGCAAACGCAATTGGAGACACGGAGATTTTTCTCGTGGTTCCGATAGGTGGTGCTATCGCCAATCCACGCTGATGGAGACTTCAACCCACGGAGGGTAACGGCTGCATGAGTCCACGGAGGGCTCCACCCACGAAGGGTCCACGAAGAAGCAACCTTGTCTATGCCATCATGGCTTACGCCCACGGAGGACTAGCCTTACTCGGGGTAGATCTTCACGAAGTAGGCGATCTCCTTGCCCTCACAAACTCCTTGGTTCAACTCCACATCATGACGGAGGCTCCCAAGTGACACCTAACCAATCTAGGAGGCACCACCCTCCAAAAGGTAATAGATGGGGTTGGTGATGATGAACTCCTTGCTCTTGTGCTTCAAATGATAATCTCCCCAACACTCAACTCTCCTCACCGATTTGGCTGTGGTGGAGGAAGGGATTGAGTGGAAAGCAACTTGGAAAGACTAGAAATCAAGTTTCATATGGTGGGAGTGGAGCAACTTGATCTCAACACAAGGGTAGGTAGTTTTCTTCTCAAAATGTAAGGTAGGAGTGGTAGTTCTTTCGATGGCTCTCTCCACGAATGAAGAGGAGGTGGAGGGTATTTATAGCCTCCACACAAAATCCAACTGCTACACACATTTGACCAATCTCGGTCAAACAAGTTGACAACTCGGTCGACCGAAAGTTCAAATCTTGTGAACGTTGGGATTTTCGTGGGACCAAAATACAATCTCGGTTAGACCGATTCTTCCAAAGTCTAGGGTTTGCCAATTTCGGTGGGACCGACTTTCTCATCTCGGTGACACCGATTTGAGTACGTATGTTACGAAGCTTGGCAACACCAATTTCGAATGACCGAGTTTGGAATCGGAAAATCCGAGATTCTTAGGGTTTGGCTATATGGTCGAGGTGGTTCATCTCGGTGTGATGAGTTTGGAATCGGTGGGACCGAGATTACTTATGGGTTTATGTTGGAATGAAAGATTGCTGATTGTTTGAGAGATAAATCACTAAGCACTTTAGAGCAACCAGATCATCATCATAACCTCACCCCCTTTTAATAGTATTGGCTTTCCTATGGACTCAATGTGATCTTGGATCACTAAACCAAAAATGGAGTCTTGAGCTTTTGCCAATCCTTTCCTTAGCATCTTAGGGGTCCACCCTTCTAGTTCTTTTGCCATTGCCAGAGTGATTGACTTTCCTGAAACATACTTGATAGAAGCATTAGTCCAACCACAAAGTATGTTGTCATTAATTACCAAAACCACCTAGGGAGCAAATGTGCTTTCAATCTCCCCCTTTTTGGTAATTGATGGCAACACACAGAAAAAGATATCAAAGCCTACTGAAAGAAGGACAAGATTATTATTAAAGCTTTGACAAACATGTAGTACACAAGCTCCCCCTACAAGTGTGCAAGATTTTAGATTTTGGTTTTGGACTACCACAAGCACATATGATAGAAAAGCAAGATGTACTGCATGCAGCTTGGCTATATGCATCGAGCGATAAGGTAATGAGATATGATGCATATGTGCATGGTGATTTCTTGCAAACAAGTATTCAAAAGCAAGTCACCATCATGCACATCCTGCAAGATGCATATACTTACCTTGAAGTTCCTTGGTGATGTACCTGAAGAAATAAACTTGGGAAAACACGGTTAGATAAACACAAGAGTATTCCTACAGCCAACAAAGAAGAACATCAAGAGTACCAAGCCAGGATGACATGTATAAAGAGTGTCTCATGTTGAGCACTAGCTTGAATCAGCCAACATGTCTCCCAAGACTAAAAGATTTTCAATGAGCTCTGAGAGATTTTGCTTTCCATAAAATACCAATTGTGATCTTCAGAAGATACCAAGTGTATAAAATAGAGGATACCAATTGTATAAAATACCAATTGTACTTTTCAGAATATGCCAATGGTGAAAGCAAGAAAACCAAAATCAAGAGAAATAATGCCAACAGTGTTATCACAGTGAAATATATGGCAAAGCTTTGATGTGATCCTCTCCCCCTTAAGGTAAGGATGTTTTTCTTCCTTTAAGATATCTTTTCTCCCCTTATCCTCCAATCTCCAGCTCCCCCTAAATCTTCTCCCCCTTTGACATCAAGTGCCGAAAAGGACAGTTGACCAGGAAAGACAGGAAAGATGAAGGAAAGAAGTGGGTTCATTAAGAATCACAACTGAGCAAATAAGTATGTAGAATGTAAATCATTTAGATGAGCTGTAGAAGATGATATCCTAGTGAATGTAAATCGGTGACACCGAATTGAGATGGATCGGTGAGTCCGAAAGTCAGAGACTTAGGGCAGATCCCTTTTTCGGTCAGACCGAAATGTTTGAATCGGTGACGCCGAGTTTAATTCCAAGGAAATGTAGAAATAATTCAGCTCACTTTGCAAGAAATGTTTCAGAAGATTTGCAACGAATTTGTAAATGGTTTCCAGGGAATTTATCAGAGCCAAAGGATATACATAAGAACAGAAGAAACAGAAATGAAAAGAGTGCTAGATGAAGGTTTTTTTTTTTAAAAAAAAAAACAAGGAAACTCAACAAGAGAATCAAAAGAGACAATAGTAAAACTCTAAATTATATGTACTTCATCTAGACAAGGGTCGGCGACTAGGTCACCTATGTTTGAGTATATTGACTTAGGAGTCAAATAGAACATTTGATCATAGGTCATACTCATCGTTTAAGCTCAAAATGGGGTTACCATTTTTCAATTAAGCATTTGTTGTGATCACATCTTTTGAAGCTGCTTGTTCTCATATCTTTGAGCAAAGCTTTTTCAAGATGTGAAAGACATACCTTGGGCTTGTTGTTGCTTGTTCTCATGTAGGTGAACTTGATGTTGATGCTCATAGGATGTGAAGTTGGAGCACCATTTTCAAGCGTGTAGTTCATCTTCCTACATGGATTAGGCAAGCAAGGAAATACTCAAGAATATCCAATATGACATGAGTGAAGTACTAGAAGTATGTGGTGTCAAAAAGGATATGTGGAATTTTGTTCCTTGAACTCAACATCCCAAGAGCTAGATACTTGGTCAATGACAAGATTACTCATGATTTGAGTGTGTGTGATAATCTTGTAGAATGTAGATCATCCAAGTACCTGCAAGGAGTTAGATGCAATACAAGGGGGCAAATGTGTCCAAGACATATGATCATCATCATACGAGAAATATCAAGGATTAGTCAATTTGGCTCATGCCTTGCATGCATCAATGGAGTTTCACTCCAAGTTTGAAGCATCAATGATGTTCAACTCACTCCTTAAGCGACAAAACACTTTCTCATCAAGTGGTTTTGTGAAGATATCTGCAAGCTGTTTGTCAGTACGAACATGCTTAAGATCAATGTCACCTTTAGCAATATGATCACGAATAAAATGGTGACGAACTTCAATGTGTTTCGTGCGAGAGTGTTGCACAGGATTGTGTCCAATCTTAATCGCACTCTCATTGTCACAAAGCAAGGGAACATGTCTCGCATGTATCCCATAGTCCTTAAGCATTTGTTTCATCCATAGCAATCGAAAGCACAACACTAACCAGCAGCAATATATTCTCGCTTCGCAATGATAATGATATTGAGTTTTGTTTCTTGGATGACCAAGACACAAGGATCGACCGAGAAATTGACATGTACCGAAGTTGACTTTCTATCTATCTTGTCTCCGCATAGTCCGAGTCGGAATAGCCAACAAGATCGAAAGAGGCCCTCTTAGGATACCAAATGCCAAAGTTAGGTGTGTGTATCAAATATCTCACAATTCTTTTAACAGCTTTAAGATGACATTCTTTAGGAGCAGCTTGATATCGAGCACACATGCATACACTCAAAGATAATATCGTGACGAGAAGCACAAAGATATAATAGAGAACCAATCATGGATCGATAAACCTTTTGATCAACAGTGTTCTCCATCTTTTGTCAAGTCATTATGTCCATTAGTAGGCATGGGGTTCTCATACCTTTGCTCTCTTGCATGTTGAACTTCTTGAAGAGATCCTTAGTGTACTTAGTTTGTGAGACAAAAGTACCCTCCTTAGATTGCTTGATTTGCAACCCAAGGAAGAACTTGAGTTCACTCATCATGGACATCTCATATTTCTCCGACATAAGCTTCCCAAACTTCTCACTAAAATCGTGGTTAGTTGATCCAAAGATAATATCATCGACATATATTTGGCACACAAATAGTTCACCGTCAACCCTTTTTGTGAATAGCGTTGAGTCAATTTTACCAATTTCAAATCCTTTTTCAAGAAGAAAGCTAGTCAAGATTTGTACCAAGCTCTAGGAGCTTGTTTAAGACCATAAAGAGCTTTATGCAATTTGTAAACATGATTAGGCTTTTAGGATTCACAACCGGAGGTTGTTTCACAAATACTTCCTCCTCAATTTCACCATTCGTAAAAGCACTTTTAATGTCCATTTGATAGAGAGTAATGTTATGGTGGTTGGCATAAGCAAGAAGAATGCGAATGGACTCAAGTCTAGCAACGGGGCATAGGTCTCACCATAGTCCATACCTTCGACTTGTGTGTAACCTTGTGCTACGAGACGAGCCTTGTTGCGATGACTTGTCCATCCTCATCTTGCTTGTTCAAACACCCATTTGGTTCCAATGACGTTTTGGTCATCATTGGGCTTTCTACCAAAGACCAAACGTTGTTCCTCTCGGTTGTGCAGCTCTTCATGCATAGCATTCACCCAATCCGGGCCTTCAAGCGCTTCTTCTACCTTCATAGGTTCAAGACTTGAGATAAATGAGTAATGCTCACAAAAGTTAGCTAAACGAGTTTTAGAGCGAGTGATTCTCCCGGAGTCGATGTCATTCATCATTTGTTCCACGGGATGGTCTTTCTTGACTCTTTCTCGAACTCGGGATAGCTTTTGTCGTGGTTGTGGCTGAGCTTCCTCATCATCCTCATCTTCTTCTCCAACTGAGTTGTTGGTGTTGTCTTGAGGTGGTGGAGAAGGAGGTTGTGGTGGATCTTCTTGTCGAACTTCCTCATCTTGGTGAGTTCCACTTGTGGAAGCCTCCATGTTGCCTTGAGGTTCACTTTGCCGTGAGGTAGGGGCTCCACATATGTAGATGAGGTACTCTCCTTCACTTCCATGGGACTAATCTTTCCAATGGATAAATCTTGAATGGCTTCCGATGGGTCCTTGTCTCCTACATCAATAGGCATTTGCTCTACTTATGAGCCATTAGATTCATCAAACTTCACATCTACCGCCTCTTCAACCTTTCGGTGAAATTATTGTAGACACGGTAGGTGTGAGAGTTTGATCCATAACCGAGGAAAAGCCTTCATGAGTTTTAGGAGCAAATTTAGACCGACGATGCTTATCAAGAATATAGCATTTTGAACCAAAGACACGAAAATATCCCACTTGGGGTTTGTTACCCGTAAGGAGTTCGTGATGAAGTCTTGCCGAGGAGCTTGTGAAGATAGAGTCTGTTGATGGCATGACAAGTCGTCTCGACGGCTTCACCCCAAAAGTGTTTTGGTGTCTTGTATTCATCAAGCATTGTCCTCGCCATCTCAATGAGCGCTCGGTTCTTCCTTTCAACAACCCCGCTTTTGTTGAGGTGTGTACGTAGCTGAGAACTCATGTAGAATCCTTCCTCATCGAGAAAAGAGTCCACATGGGCGTTCTTGAACTCCGCTCCGCTGTCACTCCGAACCTTCTTGATCTTCACCTCAAATTGATTCTCGAGCCTTTCTAGCAAAGGTTTTGAAGATTTTCAACTCGCGATTTGTCATCAAGTAGAAATACCCACGAATCTGGAAAAGTCATCTACAATAACTAGACCAAAGGAGTTACCACCAAGGCTTTTGTAAGCATTGGGACCAAGAGATCCATATGAAGAAGCTCAAGCGGTCTCCTTGTGGTCATGATATTCTTCACGGATGACTTCCTCCAACCTGTTTTCCTGCTTGACATGCATCGCAGAGTCTATCTTTGTCAAAGAAAACATCTTTAACACCAAGAATGTGATCTCCTTTGATTAGCTTATCTAAATTTCGATACCAACATGTCCAAGCCTTCTATGCCAAAGCCAACCTTTTGCAGATTTAGCGATAAAGCAAGTTCTAGGTTGAGCTTTCTTAGTGAAATCGACAATGTATAGGTCACCTCTACGAATGCCAAGAATACCATGTTATGATTGTCACTACGAAAAACTTGGCAATCTACTTTGGTGAATAGCACATTGTATCCAAAGTCAGCTAATCTAGACACGGAAAGTAAATTGTATCCAAGAGATTCAACAAGCATGACATTTTTAATGGAGCTATCATGAGATATGGCCACCTTACCAAGGCCAAGTACCTTACCCTTGAGTTATCTCCAAAAGTCACATACTTATGTGGACCATCGCTCTTTGCAAGCTCTCAAACATGTCTTCATCTCCGGTCATGTGATCGGTGCATCCACTATCAAGAATCCATTCTTTGCCACCGGATATGTAGTCTCTCATATTTGCCATAAGATCGAGACTCTTCATGATCTTGTCTAGCTCGGTGTCCGAATCGTCATCATGCTCATGCTCATCATCATATTGACCCATAGATAATTCATCATCAATACCTAGGTCAATTTGACAATGACTTGCATCAGTTTTATCAACATGATAATAGTCATCGAATGCAAAACAAGAGCATTTCTTATTCAACATTGATAAAGCCGGATCACCCTTCTTTTTCATAAGATCACGAAGCTCAAAGAAGCATTTATCAAAGTTAGGATCTTTGGGGCGCAACATATCAAATTCAACAGTCTTGTATAAAATTTCATCAAGACCTCTCAAAGAGTAGTCCGGATAAAGTTCTTCCAAGAACTTCCACATAGCATGGGCGCACTCAAAGTTCGTGACAAGCTCAAGCAAGTTATCAGGCAAACCTCTAATGATAAGATTGACAGTTCTAAGGTTGCGAAGCAAATCAAGCTCTTCATCTACAGTAGGGTGCAAGGGGTCAAATGGTGGTACATATGGGGTTTCAACATATTTGCGCAAGTTGTATATCTTAAAGATAGCAAGCATTTCAATTCTCCACGAGTTATAGGACACTCCATCAAGAATAGGCACTCTATGACTAACACTCCCAAACGTAGACACGTCCATCTTCCTCCAATGGTGTGCAAACCAAAGCAATGGAAACCTACGCTCTGATACCAATTGTAGGATCGTTGAAGGCAAGAGTGTCTAGAGGGGGGGTGATTAGACAACTCGACAAGATAAAAGTTTATGCCTTTTGATTAACATAAGTTCATAGCAAATTCACAATGAAGAACAAGTCAAGCATCATGCATACAAGTCGAGCAACATACCAAACATGCAATTCTAGAGTATAGGGCAGCGGAAAGTAAATTGCATGAATAGTAAGGAGAGATTGTGAAGAGCAAACGCAATGGAGACACGGAGATTTTTCTCGTGGTTCCGATAGGTGGTGCTATCGTCAATCCACGCTGATGGAGACTTCAACCCACGGAGGGTAACGGCTGCATGAGTCCACGGAGGGCTCCACCCACGAAGGGTCCACGAAGAAGCAACCTTGTCTATGCCATCATGGCTTACGCCCACGGAGGACTAGCCTTACTCGGGTAGATCTTCACGAAGTAGGCGATCTCCTTGCCCTCACAAACTCCTTGGTTCAACTCCACATCATGACGGAGGCTCCCAAGTGACACCTAACTAATCTAGGAGGCACCACCTCCAAAAGGTAATAGATGGGGTTGGTGATGATGAACTCCTTGCTCTTGTGCTTCAAATGATATCTCCCCAACACTCAACTCTCCTCACCGATTTGGCTGTGGTGGAGGAAGGGATTGAGTGGAAAGCAACTTGGAAAGACTAGAAATCAAGTTTCATATGGTGGGAGTGGAGCAACTTGATCTCAACACAAGGGTAGGTAGTTTTCTTCTCGTAAATGTAAGGTAGGAGTGGTAGTTCTTTCGATGGCTCTCTCCACGAATGAAGAGGAGGTGGAGGGTATTTATAGCCTCCACACAAAATCCAACTGCTACACACATTTGACCAATCTCGGTCGGACCGAAGTTGACAACTCGGTCGACCGAAAGTTCAAATCTTGTGAACGTTGGGGTTTTCGTGGGACCGAAAATACAATCTCGGTTAGACCGATTCTTCCAAAGTCTAGGGTTTGCCAATTTCGGTGGGACCGATTTTCTCATCTCGGTGACACCGATTTGAGTACGTATGTTACGTAAGCTTGGCAACACCAATTTCGAATGACCGAGTTTGGAATCGGAAAATCCGAGATTCTTAGGGTTTGGCTATATGGTGAGGTGGTTCATCTCGGTGTGATGAGTTTGGAATCGGTGGGACCGAGATTACTTATGGGTTTATGTTGGAATGAAAGATTGCTGATTGTTTGAGAGATAAATCACTAAGCACTTTAGAGCAACCAGATCATCATCATAACCTCACCCCCTTTTAATAGTATTGGCTTTCCTATGGACTCAATGTGATCTTGGATCACTAAACCAAAATGGAGTCTTGAGCTTTTGCCAATCCTTTCCTTAGCATCTTAGGGGTCCACCCTTATAGTTCTTTTGCCATTGCCAGAGTGATTGACTTTCCTGAAACATACTTGATAGAAGCATTAGTCCAACCACAAAGTATGTTGTCATTAATTACCAAAACCACCTAGGGAGCAAATGTGCTTTCAGATCGCCTTATTTTCCATCGCCCACGACTCCCCTTGCCGCCTTGCGCCGATCGCCGCCGCCGTCCCCGGACTAGCCACCGATTCGTTCTATGCAACCGCCTCGATCTGCTCGCCATCGCGTCATCCGACTCCACCGCTGTAGCCCGGCCCCATCCTCCGCCTCGACCGTCACCGACACATCTCACGCACCTCGACCGCTGCCGCCCCCTCCACCTTGACTGCCGCCATCTTCCCACCGTACTTTCTTCCATCACACGCTTATGCCGCGGAAAAGCCGCCAATAGTATACTCTCCATGACTAAATTACACTCTAGTGTTTAGAATTTGAATCTTATTAATTTTTAGATTAAATTATATTTTAGGGTTTCAACTTCACCAACAGTAGTAGTTGTACATGA
Organism: Aegilops speltoides; assembly: GCA_021437245.1. Lineage (NCBI taxonomy): Eukaryota > Viridiplantae > Streptophyta > Magnoliopsida > Poales > Poaceae > Aegilops > Aegilops speltoides. The sequence continues at coordinate 377,310,923 of CM038141.1, forward strand.
TATTCACATGGTTTAGCATGAACATTGCGAAATATGACATGTGGCAATGATGTTTGAATTTTTGTACATATGACAAGTGCATGGGGCTTCATGTTATTCACATAGACTTGAAAAAGAGTGACAAAGTTTTTACGAAATGTTGATTCATTTCCATTTTGCAAAATTTCTGTCACTCCATTCCTCAACTTTTTAAGCAAAGTTCATGCCGAATTTCATTTCCTATAACAATATTTTTTAATTTGCTTACATATGATAAGTCCACGGGTTTAGCATGAACATTGAAAATATGACCAGTGGCAATGGTGTTTGAATTTTGATACATATGACAAGTCCATGGGTTTCATGTTATTCACAGGGATTTGAAAAAGGGTGACAAAGTTTTTGCGAAATGTTGATTCATTTCTGTTTTGCAAAATTTCTGTCACTCCATATGTTAACTTTTTAAGCAAAGTTCATGCTGAATTTAATTTCCTATCACAATATTGTTTAATTTGCTTACATATGACAAGTGCACTGGTTTAGCATGAACATTGCAAAATATGACAAGTGGCAATGGTGTTTGAATTTTCGTACATGTGACAAGTGCATGGGCTTCATGTTATTCACATGGATTTGGAAAAGAGTGACAAAGTTTTTGTGAAACTTTGATTCATTTCCATTTTGCAAAATTTCTGTCACTCCATATGTCAACTTTTTAAGCAAACTTCATGCCGAATTTCATTTCCTATAACAATATTATTTAATTTCTTAGCCAGTTCCTCTTCTCAGCTTAATTACTTTCATAAGCTAGTACTCATGTCAACCATTTACAATTGTTAAGTGCTTCATAATGATTATTAGGGATCATGACTCGTAAATCTGCCATATCTGCAAATGTCCATGTATGGACAGTGTGGATACTGCAGTAGATTTCAGACTCTTGCTGAGAAAAGGATTTTAAAAATCAGTGGTAACAGTCTTATACTTCAATTAATATTATTTTATAACCATTCATACAATTATTGTACTGACTTTATTGTTAACGATTAACTGCTGCATATATAGTGTATCCCATGCAACATAAGGGTTCACGCCAACAAGTTATGCGGTAATGCTATGTACTTCGAGGATGATATGGGCCGCACATTCTTAATGGATGTGCATAAACGAAAGGATAGAACCATCATATATGGCGAAGAATGGAAGCAATACATTGCATAGAATAATCTCATCGGAGAAGAGTACATATCCTTTTCCTTGAAAGGAGATGTCAACACATTAAGGACAATGTATTTCTGCAGTGATGACGATGATGATGACAACCAGGATCATGACGATAGCCAGGATCAGCAGGATGATGGAGTCAACCAAGATGACGAGGATAGCGGTGAAGATGAGGACAGCCAGGATGACGAAGATGAGGAAGATGATGACGACGAGGAAGATGATGATGATGGTCCACTAAGTTTTGCAATTTTCTTTGAAGGAATAAGGAAGCTTACTCGAGATGAGACCATGAATATTATCGCGATGTTACCATCGAGTGTAGCCTTCATGGGGAAGCCATTTTGTGCACCGCTTAACTAAAACTAATGTCGTGAAAAAAGTCATGGTGAGATGATTTGTATTCTTTCATCTTTTTTTCATAACCAAGTATGGTGAGATGTCTAACATTGCCTGCTCTTTGTTTGCTTTTAGTGATGGGGAGTGTAGAAGTTACCTATCAAGATGTTTTCCGGAGTGGACATTCCTGCCGTCGGCACCGTTGGAGGACGCCATGGACCAACAGGGTGGGTCATCAGCGTTCAGTACAAGACGGAAACAGATGGACGAATATCCTTTTGTAGGTCTGGCTAGCGGGAGTTCATGACAGGAAAGAAAGAACTAAGGGTGAACACCCTCAACCGCAATGACTTTCAGATGATGGTTGTCGTTGACCATGTTTAGAAATATGTTCTTAAGTCATGGATTAATCAGTCGATGAACTGATAATTAATTAGTATGTTACGATGGACGTGACTGATACATTGATGTTTGTTTCTTCAGTCGAACAAACTGAAGTGTTACTTAATTATTTCGTCGTTTGTTTCCAAACTGAGTTCAGTTTGCTTTAGCTATATTGACAATCGTATGACTAGCCTTTTGTAGTATTGTGGTTCAACTTGCAAGTACAACAATTGTGTAGTCTATCCTATCCCCTCGAGTGGTGGGTGTTACGCGTAACCGCCATCGCTACAATCATATCTGTGGCGGTCGAAATAGCGAGTTGTGGCGGTAGGAACAAATGCCCGCCATCGCAAGCACCGCATCAATGGGCGGGCGGGTGCCACCACTCATGAGGTTATAGCAGTGGCAGGAGGTCAGTGGCGGGCAGCCCTGGGAGCCAGGCCCGCCACTGCATGCCATTTTACGCCCGCCACTACTAGGCATTCCTGCAGTAGTGTGCAGTTGCGCAGAGGAGAGCGGAGAGGGAACGCGGGATCCGTCTTAACACGGAGGAGCATCTCCAGTAGCGCCGCCATGCAGTTGACGTGGAGGACGCAGCGATGGAGCATGACCTCTATTCGCTGCTCAGATTTCGCCAACACGCCATAGACCGCGCCCTACATCACCGACTGCTGTAGCGGCGGCTGGTCGTCCTTGCTGCCAGAGGATATGACAGTCTCCACATTCACTGAGGAATCGACCGGCGATGAGGACGATGACCTCGGAGTTCGAGGGCCGTAAAACCTCCGGAGCCACCGCGTACCACTGTCGAGGCCAACTTGCCCATCGGAGTTGTGGAGGAAAAGGGGAGGTGAGGAGGAGGGCGAGCGGAGCGATGTGGTGAGTGCGATGTGGATGGCATCGGAGCACGGCTTATATAGCCTCGGCCAGCCATGCAAACGGACAGTATGTCACTTCAATGCGGCGAAGCGACCGAAGTTGGTGTTGAAAGTATGCCCTAGAAGTAATAATATTGTATTTATTATATTTTCATGTCCATAATTAAGAGTTTATATTCCATGCTATAACTGCTATAATCCTAGAATATGCAATTCAGTGGAAAACTCACATGCACGTGTGGAATGATAAATGGTAAAATATGATTTCAGTCTCGCCTCTAAGACAAGCTCAAGTGTTGTTGGTGATCACGTTTTTTGGATCTTAGAATATCGTTATGTAACGATAGTTCTAAAACAACATTGAGAATATGACGCTAGCGAGAACAATCATATTGAATCGACCCAAACTTGGTTGTAAAGTATCGTGAAGCAAATGGAATAGCACATGATAACGAAAGGTTCACTCGAATGTTATTCATGTACTCATAGACATCGATGTGGACGTCCAGGGTTCCGCTATCGGTCATTGAACATAAGGGGTTTTGTTCATGTCTATGTTTTACCGACCCTCCAGGGTCACAAGCTTAAGTTAATCACGATCTCCTGAGTCTTAGTAGGAAGGGAATGATGAGAATATATATGTGAAATAGTTTGACTAATACTCGAAATAGTTTTGAGAGGAACCGGAAGCGTTTTAGGGTCACAAGGAGGGTTTTGCAGTTTATCGGGCAATACCAGGTATTTTTGATAAATAATATATAGGTGGAAAATATTTTCGATGATGTTAAATTAATAATAAAAGGCTCTAGTAATTGTTAGGAGGATTTTATTTCAAATTTAATATCAACGGGTTTTAAATGGCCAACTAGTGGAAGGAGAATTGGGCCACAAGGGCCCAATATAGATGGCACCCCTCTCCCCATGGAAAGGAGAGAGGAGAGGCTGAATTGGAGGGGGAAACCCCCTCCTCTTGGTCGGCCGGAGAGGGGGGACTTTCCCTCCCCTTGTGGCGCCCCTCTCCCCCTCCAACCTATACATACTAGAGGCTTTTGCGCACTTTTGACGATACAAGTTTTGAAGTCTCTTCTAGTCCTCTAGTTCTAGTTGGTCCTACTTGATTAATTAGATTTAGAACAAGATCATGTAATCTTCATAATTAGAAGCCCAGTGTTGTTCTAATCTCCTTCCTCTAATTCTCTGACGATGATTAGCTCTGGTCAGTGAAGCGCTGCCGATCGCAAGACCATGCGCGGACTGTTTGTGGCCGGTTCGCGGGATCGTTCATCTATGGTTTGAGAGACTCCAAGTACAATCTACACCGACACATTTTTCTTCCACCACAATGAAGGAAATATTCCCTAGAGGCAATAATAAAGTTATTATTTATTTACTTATATCATGATAAATGTTTATCGTTCATGCTATAACTGTATTAACCGGAAACTTAGTACATGTGTGAATACATAGACAAAACAGAGTGTCCCTAGTATGCCTCTACTTGACTAGCTCGTTAATCAAAGATGGATATGTTTCCTGACCATAGACATGTGTTGTAATTTGATAAACGGGATCACATCATTGCGAGAATGATGTGATGGGGAAGACCCAGCCGTTAGCTTAGCATTATGATCGTTACAGTTTCATTGCTACTGCTTTCTTCATGACTTATACATGTTCCTCAAACAATGAGATTATGCAACTCCCGAATATCGGAGGAACACCTTGTGTGCTATCAAACTTCACAACGTAACTGGGTGATTATAAAGATGCTCTACAGGTGTCTCCGAAGGTATTTGTTGGGTTGGCATAGATCGAGATTAGGATTTGTCACTCCGTGTATCGGAGAGGTATCTCTGGGCCCGCTCAGTAATGCTCATCACTATAAGCCTTGCAAGCAATGTGACTAATGAGTTAGTTGCGGGATGAAGCATTGCAGAACGAGTAAAGAGACTTGCCGGTAACGAGATTGAACTAGGTATGATGATACCGACGATCGAATCTCGGGCAAGTAACATACCGATGACAAAGGGAACAATGTATGTTATTATGCGGTTTGACCGATAAAGATCCTCGTAGAATATGTAGGAGCCAATATGAGCATCCAGGTTCTGCTATTGGTTATTGACTGGAGATGTGTCTCGGTCATGTCTACATAGTTCTCGAACCCGTAGGGTCTGCACGCTTAATGTTTGATGACGATTTGTATTATGAGATATGTGTTTTGATGACCGAAGTTTGTTTGGAGTCCCATATGAGATCACAGACGTGACGAGGAGTCTCGAAATGGTCGAAACGTAAAGATTCATATATTGGAAGGCTATATTCGGACATCGGGTATTTTTCGGAGTACCAGAGAGTTATGGGAATTCACCGAGGGAAGTTAATGGGCATTATTGGGCTTTAGTGGAGAGAGGAAAGAAGGGCCACGAGGTGGCGCGCGCCTCCCCCTGCCCAAACCGAATTGGACAAGGGGTGGGGGCGCCCCCCCTTTCCTTCTCCCTCTCCCTCCTCTCCTTCTTTCCTACTCCGAAAAGGAAAGGGAATCCTACTAGGACTTGGGAGTCCTAGTAGGACTCCCTACACTTAGCGCACCCCTAGGAGGGCCGGCCTCTCTCCCTCCTTCCTTTATATATGTGGACAGGGGCACCCCAAGGGCACACAAGTTGATCTTTTAGCCGTGTGCGGTGCCCCCCTCCATAGTTACACACCTCGATCATATCATTGTAGTGCTTAGGCGAAGCCCTGCGCCGGTAACTTCATCATCTCCGTCGCCACGCCGTCGTGCTGACGAAACTCTCCCTCGGCCTCAACTGGATCAAGAGTATGTGGGACGTCATCAAGCTGAATGTGTGCTGAACGCGGAGGTGCCGTACGTTTGGCACTTGGATCGGTTGGATCGCGAAGACGTACGACTACATCAACCGTGTTAACTAACGCTTCCGCTTTCGGTCTACGAGGGTACGTAGACACACTCTCCCCTCTCGTTTCTATGCATCACCTAGATAGATATTGCGTGATTGTAGGAATTTTTTTGAAATTACCGCGTTCCTCAACAGTGGCATCCGAGCCAGGTCTATGCGTAGATGTTATATGCACGAGTAGAACACAAAGAGTTGTGGACGATAATAGTCATACTGCTTACCACCAACGTATTACTTTGATTCGGCGGTATTGTTGGATGAAGCGGCCCGGACCGACATTACATGACCGCGTTCATGAGACTGGTTCTATCGACGTGCTTTTGCACACAGGTGGCTGGCAGGTGTATGTTGCTCCAACTTTAGTTGAATCGAGTTTGAGTATGGCCGGTCCTTGTTGAAGGTTAAAATAGCACACTTGATGAAAAATCGTTGTGGCTTTGATGCATAGATAAGAATGGTTCTTTCTAGAAGCCCATAGCAGCCACGTAAACCTTGCAACAACAAAGTAGAGGACGTCTAACTTGTTTTTGCAGGGCATGTTGTGCTGGGATATGGTCAAGACATGATGTGTTGTATGAGATGATCATGTTTTGTTGAAGTTATTGGCAACTGGCAGGAGCCTTATGGTTGTATCTTTATTGCATAAGATGCAAGCGCCATATAATTGCTTTACTTTAACGCTATGCGATAGCAATAGTTGCAAAATCAATAGTTGGCAAGACGACCATGTGATGACACGTTGATAAAGATCAAGACGATGGAGATCATGGTGTCATGCCGGTGACGATGGAGATCATGATGGTACTTCGAAGATGGAGATCAAAGGCACAAGATGATGATGGACATATCATGTCACATATTTTGATTGCATGTGATGTTTATCTTTTATATTCTTATTTTGCTTAGTACGGCGGTAGCATCATAAGATGATCCCTTAATTAAATTTCAAGGTATAAGTGTTTTCCCTGAGTATGCACCATTCCTACAGTTCGTCGTGCCGAGACACCACGTGATGATCGTGTGTGATAAGCTCTACGTTCACATACAACGGATACAAGCCAGTTTTGCACACGCAGAATACTCCGGTTAAACTTGACGAGCCTAGCATATGCAGATATGGCTTCAGAACACTAGAGACTGAAAGATCGAGCGTGAATCATATGGTAGATATGATCAACATAGTGACATTCACCATTGAAACTACTCCATCTCACGTGATGATCGGACATGGTTTAGTTGATTTGGATCACGTGATCATTTATATGACTAAAGGGGTGTCTATCTAAGTGGGAGTTCTTAAGTAATATGATTAATTGAACTTTAATTTATCATGAACTTAGTCCTGATAGTATTTTGCAAATTATGTTGTAGATCAATAGCTCGCGTTATAGCTTTCCTTGTTTTTATATGTTCCTAGAGAAAACTAAGTTGAAAGATGATAGTAGAAATGATGCGGACTGGATCCGTAATCTAAGATGTATCCTCATTGCTGCACGGAAGAATTATGTCCTTGATGCACCGCTAGGTGACAGACCTATTGCAGGAGCGGATGCAGACGTTATGAATGTTTGGCTAGCTCAGTATGATGACTACTTGATAGTTTAGTGCACCATGCTTTACGGCTTAGAACCGGGACTTCAAAAACGTTTTTGAAATGTCACGGAGCATATGAGATGTTCCAAGAGCTGAAATTGGAATTTCAGACTCATGCCCGTGTCAAGAGGTATGAGACCTCTGACAAGTACTTTGCCTAAAAGATGGAGGAGAATTGCTCAACTAGTGAGCATGTGCTCAGAATGTCTGGGTACTACAATCACTTGAATCAAGTGGGAGTTCTTCCAAATAAGATAGTGATTGACAGAGTTCTCTAGTCACCATCACCAAGTTACTGGAACTTCGTGATGAACTATAGTATGCAAGGGATGACGAAAATGATTCCCGAGCTCTTCGTGATGCTGAAATCGACGAAGGTAGAAATCAAGAAAGAGCATCAAGTGTTGATGATTAAACAAGACCACTAGTTTCAAGAAAAGGGCAAAGGGAAGAAAGGGAACTTCAAGAATAATAACAAGCAAGTTGCTACTCCCGTGAAGAAGCCCAAAGCTAGACCTAAGCCTGAAACTGAGTGCTTCTACTGCAAAGGAAATGGTCACTGGAAGTGGAACTACCCCAAATATTTGGCAGATAAGAAGGATGGCAAAGTGAACAAAGGTATATTTGATATACATATTATTGATGTGTACCTTACTAGTGCTCGTAGTAATCCCTGGGTATTTGATACTTGTTCCGTTGCTAAGATGAAACTCGAAACAGGAGTTGCAGAATAAATAGAGACTAGTTGAGGATGAAGTGCTGATGTGTGTTTGAAGTGGTTTCAAGATTGATATGATCATCATCGAGCACTCCCTATACTTTCAGGATTAGTGTTGAACCTAAATAAATGTTATTTGGTGTTTGTGTTGAGCATGAATATGATTAGATCATGTTAATTGCAATACGATTATTCATTTAAGACAGAGAATAGTTGTTATTCTGTTTACATGAATAAAACCTTCTATGGTCATACACCCAATGTTTATGGTTTATTGAATCTCGATCATGGTAATACAAATATTCATAGTATTGATGCCAAAAGATGCAAAGTTGATAATGATAGTGCAACTTATTTGTGGCACTGCCGTTTGGGTCATATCGGCGTAAAGCGCATAAAGAAACTCCATAAAGATGGACTTTTGGAATCACTTGATTATGAATCATTTGATGCTTGCAAACCGTGCCTTATGGGCAAGATGACTAAAACTCCGTCCTCCGAAACAATGGAACGAGCTAGTGACTGATTGGAAATAATACATACCGATGTATGCAGTCCAATGAGTGTTCATGCTCGTGGCGGGTGTCGTTATTTTCTGACCTTCACGGATGATTTGAGCAGATATGGGTATATCTACTTAATGAAACACAAGTCTGGAACATTTGAAAAGTTCAAAGAATTTCAGAGTGAAGTGGAGAATCATCGTAACAAGAAAACAAAGTTTCTACGATCTGATCATGGAGGAGAATATTTGAGTTATGAGTTTGGCCTTCATTTAAAACAATGTGGAATAGTTTCACAGTCACGCCACCTGGAACACCACAGCGTAATGGTGTGCCCGAACATCGTAACCGCACTTTATTGGATATGGTGCGATCTATGATATCCCTTACAGATTACCACTATTGTTTTGGGGTTATGCATTAGAGACAACTGCATTCATGTTAAACAGGGCACCATCAAAATCTGTTAAGACGACGCCTTATGAACTGTGGTTTGGCAAGAAACCAAAGTTGTCGTTTCTTAAATTTTGGGGCTGCAATGCTTATGTGAAAAAGCTTCAACATGATAAGCTCGAACCCAAATTGGAGAAGTGCATCTTCATAGGATACCCAAAGGAAACTGTTGGGTACACCTTCTATCACAGATCCGAAGGCAAGATATTCGTTGCTAAAAATGGATCCTTTCTAGAGAAGGAATTTCTCTCAAAAGAAATGAGTTGGAGGAAAGTAGAGCTTGATGAGGTAATTGTACCTTCTCCCGAATTGGAAAGTAGTTCATCACCGAAATCTGTTTCAGTGATTCATACACAAATTAGTGAGGAAGCTAATGATGATGATCATGAAACTTTAGATCAAGTTACTACAGAACCTCGTAGATCTTCCAGAGTATGGTCCACACCAGAGTGGTACGATAATCCTATTCTAAAAGTCATGTTACTAGACCATGATGAACCTATGAACTATGAGGAAGCGATGATGAGTCCAGATTCCACGAAATGGCTTGAGGCCATGAAATCTAAGATGGGATCCATGTATGAGAACAAAGTGTGGACTTTGGTGGACTTGCCAAATGATCGGCAAGCCATATTAAATAAATGGATCTTCAAGAGGAAGACGGACACTGATAGTAGTGTTACTATCGACAAAGCTCAACTTGTCGCAAAAGGTTTTCAACAAGTTCAAGGTGTTGACTACAATGAGATTTTCTTAACTGTAGCGATGCTTAAATCCGTCCGAATCATGTTAGCAAGCTGCCATATTTTATGAAATCGCAAATGGATGTCAAAACTACATTCCTTAAATGGATATTTCTTAAAGAAGAGTTGTATATGATGCAGCCGTAAGGTTTTGTCGATCCGAAAGGTACTAACAAGGTGTGCAAGCTCCAAATGATCCATCTATGGACTGGTGCAAGCATCTCGAGTTGAATATACGCTTGATGAGGTGATCAAAGATATAGTTTTATATGCACTTCATGGTGAAGTCTCAGATTTACAAGAAAGTGAGTGGGAGCACTACAGCCTTTCTGATAAGTATATGTGAATGACATATTGTTGATCGAAAATGATGTAGAATTTTCTGGAAAGCATAAAGGAGAGTTTGAAACGAGTTTTTCAAAGAATGACCTCGGTGAAGTTGCTTATATATTGGGCATCAGGATCTATAGGGATAGATCAAGACGGTTGATAAGATTTTTCAATGGATACATACATTGACAAGTTTTTGAAAGAGTTCAGAATGGACCAATCAAAGAAGTTCTTGTCTGTATTACAAAGTGGAAAATTGAGTAAGACTCAAAGCCTTACCATGGCAGAAGATAGAAAGAGAATGAAAGTCATTCCCTATGCTTCAGTCATAGGTTCTATAAAGTATGTTGTGCTGTGTACCAGACCTATTGTGTACCTTGTCATGAGTTTGGCAAGGGGGTACAATAGTAATCTAGAAGTAGATCACTGTACAGTGGTAAAAAATTATCCTTACCGAGGACTATGGAAATGTTTCTCGGTTATGGGAATGATAAAGAGTTCGTCGTAAAGAGTTACGTCGATGCAAGCTTTTACATCCAGATGACTCTAAGTCTCAATCTGGATACATATTGAAAGTGGGAGCAATTAGCTAGAGTAGCTCCATGCAGAGCATTGTATACATAGAATATTTGCAAAATACATATGGCTCTGAATTTAGCAGACCTGTTGACTATACTTCTCTCACAAGGAAAACATGATCAAACCTTAATACTCTTGGGTGTTAATCACATAGTGATACGAACTAGATTATTGGCTCTAGTAAACCCTTTGGATGTTGGTCACATGGCTATGTGAACTATTGGTGAAATCACATGGCGATGTGTCGGTGTACTAAAGTAGGGGTACCTTAGTACCCCGAACTTGTGCACGGGCAACAGCAGCTGTCTCCATGCAAGGCTTGTCAAGGTCCGCCAAGACCCTCCACTATTCATATTACTTCCATTCAAGAACAAAGTGTTAATCGAGAAGACAAGGCCCCGCAAGAGGAGCTTTCAGAAGGACAAAGACCCCGCAAGAGGAGCTTGCCGAAGGCCAACCAAGGCACTTCGTAAAACTTGCCGCGACGCCCGCCGCTCCCCGCAAGGCCCGGCGAGCGGCAAGCTTATGGGTGCGACAAGACAACAGCAGCGGTAAGGCGCTTGTCAGCAAGGTTGCCACTCTGCGCCTGTGCTCCAAAGACATCCAACGACGTGTCGCCACAGATCGCCTCCCGCGTGACGTGGCGGTAGTCAGGCAGCCATGCGGTGCGAGGTGGCGGATGGAGATGACAAGGAGGCCATCGTGGCGATCGGTGGCGCCTCTAACGGTCGCTTCTCGATCATAGCGACCGGACGGCATTAAATGCCCTTGTCCCCGCCGCCGAGTTAGGTAGGGGCATCATGATAGTGGTTGTACCAACTCATGCTTTTACTCTTTTACCCTCTTTCTACGCTGCCACCGCCGTGACCCCTTTAACCTATAAAAGGAGGCCCATGCGCACGTAGAAGGGGTTCGTTCATTCGACTCATTCGACACCACAACACACCTACGCCTCGAGCAAGAACAGAATAGAAACAAAAGCAGCAGAGGAGTGTTATCTCTGAGAGCTCCGGCTGGGTAAAACCCCCGCTGCTCTCGCCGATCCGCTCAAGGCGCCCGCCGCCCCTTGCCGGGCCAGAAGGGCCCCTGCCCCATAGGTGCTCGCACCACCACGACATCTTTGGCGCGCTGTAGGGGGTCGAGGTCGTGGCGATTCCGATTCGTGTTCCGCACTACATCAACATCTTCATCGACATGCCGCCAAGAAGAAGACTTCAAGGTGGCCGCCCGTCATGCGATTATCCTACCACCACCGGAGCAAACGGGCGGTGGGTGGACGCCGCGGAGGAGCGGGCGCCGGGGGACTCACATCGTCACCCGTCCAAGGACAAGGCCCCGCAAGGTTCGCCGTCAGACATCCACCGCACTCCTCCCAGAGGTGCAGGATCGACAACGCCACGGTGTTCCTAGCACCGCATCGCTGGAACAAGGCTGCTGGTGGGTCGCGGACGCCAAGGCCAACATACACGCCAACACGCCGCACGAGCGCAAAGGCGGTCACCGACGAGATGTTGCTCCTTCTAACACTGTTAGGAGTTTGAGCATGTCCCGACTCGCCGCCACCACCGCCGCCTAAGACTTCAGAGGAAGCGCCGCCCGAGCCCACTGCTTTAGATTACCTCTAGCGCCAACAAGATCGACGATCGAGGGCCGCCATTTATAGCCTCATTGGCTTTCGCCAACGGCGACAAGCCCCGCAACTAAGCACATCGAAGCCCCGCAAGACGCCCAGCGCAAGCCGACGCCGACAAGACCGCTGGGTGCCACCACTGCACTCCCCGCTCCAAGGCCAAGATCGCCGACCACCGGCCAACCACGACATCGACTCCACCGCTGTTGGTTTGACCACGACCGCCGATCAACGCCAAGTTCTCCAAGAACGACGACACGAAGACGCCGACTCGCATCGAAAGCATCAAGAGAAGCGCCGCGCCAATCGACCAGCTACCGGGCCCACTGTCGATATGCATGCGCCAGGGGAACCAGCGATTTGTCAGACGCTGTAGGTCGCCTCTGCTCACCCGTGAGCTGCGGCAGGTCTAGTAGCCCAAGACCAAGAACTTCGCCGACGCGTTCGAGAAGTATGACGGCAGGATACATCCGCCGGAGTTCTCGCCTACACCATCACGGCAGGCGCCGAGGGCGCGACGAGAAGATCTCGCCAACTACTTCGCCGGTGCTCAAGCCCAACGCCGATCTTGGCTCATGCACTTGCCGACAACTCCATCTCTTCGTATGACCTGTGCTATCGCTTGTCGGCGCTTTCACAGGCCACAAGCCCCATGGCTGTGAAAGCGACCTTCATCTCGCCGCCTGTAAGGAAGGAGAACCCGCGCAAGTATATACAGAGATTCAGCCAGTGCAACAAGAACATCCCGTGACGCTCCACCCCGCCAAGTTATCGCGCTGCTCCATCGTAACGCATGTAATCAAGGGATGAGGGAGGAGATGGCGATGTGCAGATCAAAGATGTCACGAGCTATACGCCCGCCGACAAGTGTGCATCGTGCCGAGGAGGGGAGGAGACTCGGAGAGAACGCAGGAGCCAAGAATCGACAAGGAGGACGCCCCCAAGAAAGAAGAACCGGAGGCGGAACAACAGAAAGAGAAAGGCTAAGGATGTGCTAGTTGTTGAGCAGTCCGGCAACGGAGGTGGTTCCGAGAAGGCCAAAGCTGGTGACTCCGGCGAGGCTGTGGTAGCCGCCGACAAGGTGACGGCCCGCAGAAGAAGATCGCAAGATCCACCGCACCAAGGGCCGTGACCTCCAAGCTTGCAAGAAGGTTGAGCAGATGGCGGAGTTACAGAAAGCTGAATACGAACGCCGTGACAAGGAGAAGGCCCAGGAAGGTGGCGGTGGATCCGGCAAGAAGCGTCCCGTCCGGGGAGGGCACCGCGGCAAGGCCAAGCAGCGGCAAGGAGACAGGCCTCCCCGTGGCCACGACAAGGACGAAGACGAAGATGAAGATGATGAGATGGAGGAAGATGAGACTGATGAGCAGGAGTTCCGAAGGCAACAGAGGTGTCAGGCGCCGACGGCGGTGCTTCTCGCACACCTTGCACCGCCAACTCAAACAATGGGTGCGAGAAGTGAGCGCAGCAGAATCCATCCGCTGAATCGCCAAGCCCTCGGCGGTCCAAAGACGCCCATCATCTTCGACGTTGAGGATCACCCCGATCGATCATCGCGTCGGTGCTTGCCGATGTTGGTCTCGCCAACAATCCGCAACCTCAAGGTCACGAAGATGGTGGTTGACGGTGGGCCGGCCTGAATCGATCTCTTCCCGCTGCTCAAGAAGCTCCAGATCCCCGACAACGAGCTCAAGAGACCGTAACTTTCAAGGAATCAACCCGGAAGGAGCAAGCCAAAGGGAAGATCACACTACCAAGAACTTTCGGCAATGAGCTGAACTTCGTGACGTAGAGGGTCACGCTTGACGTTGCTGATTTCCCATCGCCTCTACAATGGGATACTCGCCGCCCAGCCGCCAAGTTCATGGCAGCCTCTCACTACGCCTACAATGTGCTCAAGATGCCTGGTCCGATAAGTGTTATTTCTGTCCATGGCGACAAGAAAGATGCACTTATCTGCACCGACAAGATCTACCGGGAAGCAAGCAGCCGCAGCAGTAACGCAAACCACTTGCCGCGAAGCTCCCGGGGAAGAAGAAGATCAAGTCCGCAAGAGTAGCTCGATGCCCACTCCGCAAGCGCACTTTCTTCGAGTGCTGCGCCACCGCCGAGGACGCACCATCGAGCTCCACCGCAAGTACAAGAAGGCAAAACAGCTTCACCAGAGACCAAGAAAGTGGTCGCTAAGGAGGACGCCATCGTGGTACCTTCACCATCGCTACACGCTTGATCCTAAATAGGAAAGCGCCATTGCTTTTCTCAAGGGCGAATGTCGATGTGTTTGCATGGCAACCATCCGACATCCCCGTGTTCCCGTGAAAGTAATTGAGCACCACCTTGCCGCCTGCCCTCACGCCGCCCCCGCCAAGCGTAGAGTTAGGAAACAAGCAAGGAGCGCCAAGAGTTCATTGCGAGGAGATCAAGAAATTGGAAGCAGCAGGCCTGGTCCGAGGAGTACTCCATCCAACGTGGCTAGCCAACCCAAAGAGTCGTGGCGCAAAGCAAACGGGAAGTGGAGGCTTTGTATTGACTTCACCGATGTTAATAAAGCTTGTCCCAAGGATCCATTTCTTGCCACGCATCGACCAGATTGTCGACTCCACAAAGGATGTGATCTGCTTTCATTCCTTGATGCATACTCAGATATCATCGATCTTCATGGCGTAAGAGGATGAAGAGAAAACCGCATTCATTACTCCATGTGGCACGCATCGCTTTGTACGGATGCCTTTCGACTAAAGAATGCTGGTTCGACATTTGCAAGAGTAGTCACCATGCTTTTGAGCCACAACCGCACGTAAATGTAGAAGCTACATGGATGATATAGTGGTCAAGAGCAGAGACAGAGAAACTTTGATCCAAGATTTGGACGAGACCTTCACAAATCTGCGCAGATCAATCTCAAGTTGAATCCCGAGAAGTGCGTGTTTGGAGTTCCTTCCGCAAGCTTCTCGGTTCTTTAGTGTCCCGAGGGGATTGAAGCCAATCCCGACAAGATCAAAGCCATTGAACAGATCAAGCACCAAAGCGTGTCAAGGATGTGAGAACACTTGCCGCCGTGTTGCTGCCTCAAGAGGTTCATCTCTAAGTTCTGCTGAAGCGCCTCGCCGCTTTTCAAAATTTTGAAAAAGGCAGGTCCAATGAAATGGACGCCGAAGCGGAGGCTGCGCAGCAGACTCAAGAGATACCTATCCTCTACTCCAACACTTGTCGCACCTAAGCCACAAGAGAAGTTGTCGCTATATCTAGCGGCAGCCAATCAAGTGGTTAGTGCTGCGTTAGTTGCGAGAGGGAGGCAGATGATGAGCCAACGATCATGCAAGCGAGTCCAATGACAAGCTGGGGCTTCCCGACAAGTTCGCTCCGCAAGGATGGATCTCAGACAGCTGCTTGCGGAAAAAACAGAAGAAGATGGTGCAGCGCCCAGCTTATTTTGTCGCCCTTTGCAGGGGCTAGATCAAGGTACTGCGTGCGGTTGCTTTTCGCCTTCTCATGGCCTCAAGAAAGCTGCGCCATTACTTTCAAGCGCATGAGATCACAGCTGTCACCGCTTCGCTGAAGAGGATACCGCAGAATCCGTACAACAGCAGGATCGCCGAGTGGGCACCGGAATTGTCAAGCTTTGGCCTCAAGTTTGAAAGTACTTCAACTATTCAGAGCCGAGCATTGGCAGAATTCATAGCAGAATGGACGCCAACACCGATGAAGAAACTCCCGAGAAGAGCATCCCCGCAAGGAAGCGAGCAAAGAATGGATCATGTACTTTGATGGTGCCTTCGCCAGAAGGCGCCGGTGGGCGCATTACTTGTCGCCCCACCGGAGAGCACCTCAAGTACATGGTCCAAATGCACTTTCCCAAGGAGCAAGCAACAAACAATACCGCAGAGTATGAAGGCTTGCTTGCCGACTCAGATCGCGCAGTAACTTGGGATCAAGAAGCTTATTGTCGTGGGTGACTCACAGCTTGTCGTCCGTCAAGTAAACAAAGATTATCAGAGTCCGTTGATGGAAGCATACATTGATGAAGTGAGGAAGCTAGAAGAACATTTTGATGGCCTGCAGATGGAGCACGTTCCAAGAGCTCAGAACGACAATGCAGATGGCCTGTCAAAATGCGCCGCACTTAAGTTGCCTGTGGAACCAGGGGTTTTTGTGCTCAAGTTGACTCATCCATCTGTCACACCATCAACCGGGCAGAGCAAGAAGAGGAAGTTGGTTATCGGCGACTACTTTCCGCAGAGCTCCCGGCCGCCGCCAAGAAGGTCCCTGTGATCGACATGAAAGTGCCGAGGAGCAGCCTGCCCGACAAGCCCTAGGGTTTGTTTCGTTGAAGCAGATGCTCCCGACAAGCCGTGTCCCGACACGCTTGCCGGGAGCATCACGCCCGCAGATCCCTGATTCTGCCGTGGAAGCGGATGTTCCCGCAGCAGCATTTGCGCCTTTTAGTCCTTGTCGCCGAGCCACAAGCTCCGCATGGGCGCAGCAGATCATCCATTTCCTTCAGACAGAGAACTTCCCAAGAGCAAGAAGAAGCGAGAGAGTAGCCCGGCAATCAAGTATGTACCAGCTTGTCGATGACATACTGCATGTAAGAAGATTCAACGGAGTGAAATTGAAGTGCATTTCCGGAAGAAGGACAAGAGCTGTTGGCGGAGATACACGGAGGCATATGTGGTCACCACATTGGCACAAGAGCACTTGTTGCAAGGCCTTCCGCAAGGTTTCTTCCGCCGACAGCCCTCCGTGATGCAATCGCACAAGTAACCAAGTGTGAAGCGTGCCATTTTCATTCCAAATGATACATCAACCAGCTCAAGCTCTCCAAACAATCCCTTTATCCTGGCCATTTTGGTCCGGGGCTCGACATTCTCGCCCTTTCCTCAGATACGGATCGCCTCGAGTGCTCGCTATGATGAGCTAGAGCAAGAGCAGCAAGGCAAGATGACGCTACGCCTCGAGGTAGATCATCTTCAAAGCTGCGGTATGAGCTACTCGCTACCGTAAAGCCTTGCGCTGCTACCATAGCCGCAGTTAACGCCAAGTTTCGAGAGGGAGAGGATGCGTGTGACCAAAGGCCGCTCAAAGAAGTATGGCCTTGCTTTAAACACAAAGCATGTAAAAGCTAAGTTGCCAAAGTTTGAGCATGATCAAGTTTTAAATATTTAAGTTATATTCCTTGAACGTCCGCGTTTTGTATGGAAAACCTGTGCAGAGGAATCGACTCAGGAGTTAAGTTGCGCCTTTGATTTGTTTCGAGTCCGCTCAACAATACAAGTGCGCCGCAACTAGCCCCGATAAGGTTTCTTGCCGAGGCAATACCGCCAAAGAGTTGTCGATGTTCCGCTTTTCAAAGAAGTGTGCTTATGCCGCAGTGTTCCCTCAAAGCGAGGGTAAAAACATACAAGGGATGTAACAGAGTAAAGGATATAACATAGCGAAGCGCCGCCTGTGGCAAAGTTATATTACGAAGTAACTTGTTACGCACCGACTAAGTTGTTCTCATAACTAAAATAACAGCGACAAGGAAGAAGAAGAAGGGCGCGCCGGCAAGACTGGACCCCGGCAAGCCAGTGTTGCCGGGGGCCGCGAATACCAAGATTCATCTGCGGCAAGCCAGAGTTGCCGGGGGTTACGATATCAGATAAGTCTTTCGTCCTCATCATGCATCCTCTTATGGATCGGGAATGCGAAACCGCTGCTTTCTTCCCGAAAACTGCCGTGCCTTGTATGGAAAACTCAGCGCTGAGGAATCGGCTCGTGGCTAAGTTATGCGTTTTACTTTGTTTCGAGTCCTCTCAACAATGAAAGCGCATGCAACTAGCCTCGACGAGGTTTCTTGCCGAGGCAACACCGCCAGAGAGTTGCTGATGTTCCGCGACTCGCCAAGCAAGCGTGTTAGCACCGCAAGTTCCCTAAAAGCATAGGGTAAAACATACAAGGATGAGACGGAAGGCCGCACTCCACCTCGCTCCCGCCCATCAAAGGCATGAGAAAGGTCGAGTAACGTGGGAGGCGGCAGGCTCTGTGCCGGAGATGAAATGTCTGTCCGAGGGATACCAAGGATTAGCTCCTTGACGGGGTTCAACCCGCAAGACAAAAGACCCGCAAACGCCCCTTTTCATTAAAAACATCCCACTCAAGCACAGTCCATAGAGGATGAAAACATGAAAAAGAGGATTACAAGTTCTAGATGCAAAGGCGTTCAAGGCTTACAAATTAAAAAGATAAGATGCCCGTAATCCCTTTCTCTGTCCTCTTTTCGTGAGGTAGGTCAAGGAGGCGAAAAGGGCAAAGGGGCGCTTAGGCGAAGCACGGGTGCCGAAGACACCAAGAGAATATCCCGGGCCGTCCGGGCTGGACGGTGATGGCGACACCGAAGCGGGCTCAAGACGGGCGGCAGGACGCCACAGGCTTGTCGAGGGCGCTTACGCCAGATTCGACTTGACGGCCTTGTCGCCAGCCCTCTTCCCTTACGCAGCCTCCCCACGCCAAATTACCAAGGAGACGACCCCGGGAGTTCAAGGAGCCGGCGACGCGATGATGGGTCGCCGGTGACGCTGGGCGGGCGCCGACACCTAGTCGGGCCCGCCATCCCGCCGCCCGCTACCTCGCTGTCGCCGCTTCCTCTCCTCGCTACTCGCCGAGGAGGAGTTCGCTATCGGAGGAGCTGTCCACGCAGCACTTCGCCCGAAAGTGCCGAGTCCTCAAGACTTTGACGGAGAGGAGGTCGCCTCCATTAACTTAAATGGAGGGTAAACCCGCCGTCAGCTGTGGATACGGGCGAACGCCTTCCACCCACGATCAAGATACATCACATTGGGGTCGGAATACAACGCGACTCGCGCCGCTGATCCCACACCCCTCTTGTGCAATCTCAAGTTCGGCGGTCCGACTCATCGCGCCAGAACGGAGCCGGAAGCCGGAGGCGGCGACGAGGTGCCCGGCGCAGCTTGACGAAGAACTCGCAAGGGTCGCCCTCAGATGGACCGGCTGGGAGAGGAACCGCCGGCGGAGGCGGCTGGCGCGCCGCCTCGCCCGCCTTTCCCGAGCGCCGACCTCGCCCTCGACTCGCCCACGATTTGCTTCTCCCTCTCCCCTTGTGGCTGGCTCGCCACCACGGGCGCGGGATAGGAGGAATGCGCTGTCGGGCGGCGACCTCGCCGCCACCGGCGAGGGGCTGTGGTTCCTTCTCCATGGCGGATGAGAGAAAGGGAGCGGTTGAAGAAAGGAGAAGATGGGAGAGTGCGGGCCAAGCCCCCTCCCGCTTTCTTAAAGGAGCGAGGTGGGGCTCGCCGCCTGGCCAGCTAATCGAGCACGGAAGAGCAGGAGTCGGGTCGACCTGGCGCTTCGCCTGCGATTTACCCAGGGGCTTCCCACTTCCACCGTCCGCCACCCTAAGCGCATGGGAGCTGCGTGGCGGGATGCGTAACCGAGGCGTAACGCTACGCATTTCCGGATTTAAGTATTGCCTATGATCTTCCCACGACGCCGCTGATTGACGCGTGCGCTACGAGAGGACGCCAGGATACGGCGGATTTGGTTTGGACCTGTGCCGCGTCTGCAGCTCCTGCTTTTGGGCCCGCCCAACAGCTGCACACCGTATGGCCCAGTTCCCGGGCTCGTCGGTGTACTAAAGTAGGGGTACCTTAGTACTCGAACTTGTGCACGGGCAACAGCAGCTGCCCCGCTGGCAAGGCTTGCCAAGGCCCGCCAAGACCCTCCACTATTCATATTATCGCCATTCAAGAACAAAGTGTTAATCGAGAAGATAAGGCCCCGCAAGAGGAGCTTGCCGAAGGAAAAGACCCCTGCAAGAGGAGCTTGCCGAAGGCCAACCAAGGCACTTCAGAAACTTGTCATGACGCTTCCGCGCTCTCCGGCAAGGCCCGGCGAAGCGGTAAGCTTATGGGTGCGACAAGACAACAACAAGGTAAGGCGCTTGTCGCGCAAGGTTGCCACTCGCGCCTGTGCTCCAAAGACATCCAATGACGTGTCACCGCAGGATCGCTCCTGGCGTACGTGGCGGGTAGCTGTGCAGCCATGCGGTGCGAGGTGGCGGAGGGAGATGACGAGGAGGCCATCTTGGCGATCGGTGGCGCCCCTAACGGTCGCTTCCTGCACTATTGGGGCGACCGGACGGGCATTAAATGCCCTTGTCCCCTGCCGTCAGAGTTAGGTAGGGGGCACTATTGATAGTGGTTGTACCAACCCGCGTTTTTACTCTTTTACCCCTCTTTCTACGCTGCCACCTGTCGGTGACCCCTTTAATCTATAAAAAGGAGGCCCATGCGCACGTAGAAGGGGTTCGGTTCATTTGACTCATTCGACACCACAACACACCTACGCTCTCGAGCAAGAACAGAATAGAAACACAAAGCAGCAGTAGGAGTTTTATCTCTCCGAGAGCTCAAGCCGGGTAAAACCCGCGTGCTCTCGCCGATCTGCTCTCAGGGCGCCCCGCCTCCCTTGCCGACTGTAGGGGCCCCGCCCCATAGGTGCTCAAGCACACCACGACACGATGTGAACTAGATTATCGATCAGAAGTGCAAGTGGGAGATCAAGGAAATATGCCCTATAGGCAATAATAAAGTTATTATTTATTTCCTTATATCATGATAAATGTTTATTATTCATGCTAGAATTATATTAACCGGAAACTTAGTACATGTGTGAATACATAGACAAAAGAGAGTGTCCCTGGTATGCCTCTACTTGAGTAGTTCGTTAATTAAAGATGGTTATGTTTCTTGACCATAGACATGTGTTGTCATTTGATAAATGGGAACACATCATAAGGAGAATGATGTGATGGACAAGACCCATCTGTTAGCTTAGCATTATGATCGTTACAATTTCATTGCTACTACTTTCTTCATGACTTATACATGTTCCTCAGACTATGAGATTATGCAACTCCCGAATACTGGAGGAACACCTTGTGTGCTATCAAAAGTCACAACGTAACTGGGTGATTATAAAAATGCTCTGCAGGTGTCTCCGAAGGTATTTGTTGGGTTGGTATAGATCGAGATTAGGATTTGTCACTCCGTGTATCGAAAAGGTATCTCTAGGCCCTCTCGGTAATGCTCATCACTATAAGCCTTGCAAGCAATATGACTAAAGAATTAATTGTGGGATGAAGCATTGCAGAACGAGTAAAGAGACTTGCTGGTAACGAGATTGAACTAGGTATGATGATACCGATGATCGAATCTCGGGCAAGTAACATACCGATGACAAAGGGAACAACGTATGTTGTTATGCGGTTTGACCGATAAAGATCTTCAAAGAATATGTAGGAGCCAATATGAGCATCCAGGTTCCGCTATTGGTTATTGACCGGAGATGTGTCTCGGTCATGTCTACATAGTTCTCGAACCTGTAGGGTCCGCACGCTTAACGTTCGATGACGATTTCTATTATGAGTTATGTGTTTTGATGTCCGAAGTTTGTTCGGAGTCCCAGATGAGATCACAGACGTGACTAGGAGTCTTAAAATGGTCGAGACGTAAAGATTCATATATTGGGATGCTATATTCGGACATCGAAAAGGTTCCGAGTGACTCGGGTATTTTTCGGAGTACCAGAGAGTTACGGGAATTCGCCGGGGAAAGTTAATGGGCCTTATTGGGCTTTAGTGGAGAGAGGGAAGAAGGGCCACGAGGTGGCGCGCGCCTCCCCCCTGCCCAAACTGAATTGGACAAGGGGTGGGGGCGCGGCCCCCACTTTCCTTCTCCCTATCCCTCCTTTCCTTCTTTCCTACTCCGAAGGAAAGGGAATCCTACTAGGACTTGGGAGTCCTAGTAGGACTCCCTACACTTGGCGCGCCCCTAGGAGGGTCGGCCTCTCTCCCTCCCTCCTTTATATACATGTGCAGGGGGGCACCCCAAGGACACACAAGTTGATCTTTTAGCCGTGTGTGGTTTCCCCCTCCACAGTTACACACCTCGGTATCGTCGTAGTGCTTAGGCGAAGCCCTGCGCCGGTAACTTCATCATCACCGCCGCCACGCCAGGTCGACGTAAACTCTCGCTTGGCCTCAACTGGATCAAGAGTACGAGGGACGTCATCGAGTTGAATGTGTGCTGAACGCGGAGGTGCCGTACGTTCGGTACTTGGATCGGTTGGATCGCGAAGACGTTCGACTACATCAACCGCGTTAACTAACGCTTCCGCTTCGGTCTACGAGGGTACATAGACACACTCTTCCCTCTCGTTGCTATGCATCATCTAGATAAATCTTGCGTGATCGTAGGATTTTTTTTTGAAATTACCGCGTTTCCCAACACGCAATTCAGAGTCGGTAACGATCAAATCCAAACTGTTAACGCATCTTCATATTGTTCGTGGGTGATCGTAATGCGATTTTTTTTGTTTTTTACTATTTTTCCCAACATGTGGTTCCCCTAGAAGCTGCGTCCGCACTAAAGCAGCCGCTCTCGAGAGGTCGCGTCGATCAGTGCCGCCCTCCCGTCCGGTCACATCATTCGACATCAATGCCAACCGCAGCATGCTCTGGGTCGGCAATGATACGGCGCATGCATCAAACGAAGAGCGCGAGAGAGGCGGGTTGGGTTGCTTGGTGGGCCAAGTTAGTCATACGCGGACGTGGCAGCGGTCCGAACCGCGCAAGCCCCCTCTCCCACCCCACCACCCAGTTTGCGGGAAAAGACACGTCTGGATCACGCGGTGGACGGTTACAGACGGTTTGAGGGTCGGCGCTGGGCAAAGTCACGTGAGGTCGCTAGAGATGCTCTTAATTAGAGCTTGAGTTTCTCTCTTTTCTCTTTTAGACGGCACTAGCAAGTACTCCTAGTACTGACAGTAAACTCCAATAACTAATTGAACACAATCAGCGCTCACCACATGTATAAATATCTTGCGAAAATCAAGAAGAGGCACGTAGCGGATAAGGTCACGGTCAAGATATTTAGGTCGACCACGTGGGGTCGACCAAGTTGACACCCCAGGCTAGCTAGCGTAACGCCACCAGCAGCACAGCACCACGAGCGGTGCACTGAACCTTGAAAATTGAAACTCGCTGCAGTACAAATCAGTGAGCCGTCACGGTCACATGCATCTCTCGGACAAAATAGTCAAGGGGCAGCACTGCTCTCGGAGGAAACGGTCACCCGGTCAGTGATATTTGGTTCATTTGTTCAAAAGTTGTCTTCAAATATGCCCCCGGCCATCTCCCTAGCCCTTGGTGATGAATCACTCCAGTCGTTTTCGTTCTACGGAGCACTCGTGTGGCTACTGGCTAGTGCCGTGTCGGCACATGCATCATGGGCAAAATCACAGCCCGCAAGTGGTCTTTTATTTTCCCAAGACAAATTAACATGTGCGGCAAGGCGCCGGTATTGACAGAGCACAGATGATGGGTTTGGTTCGCCTATAAATACTTTCCAACTTCCCATGTTCTCTTCACACACTCACACTCACACTCAAGAAGAAGAAGAGGAAGAAAAAGAAGAAGCAAGAAGAGGAGGAAGGACAACAGAGAAAGAAGAGCCATGGAGCACTCCTACAGCAGCAACAGCGGCATCAGCAACTACGGCAGCACAAAGGAGAGGAGGCCTCCGCTGAAGAGGGGGCAGCTGAAGCGACAGATCGTGAGGACCATCAGCAACCTCATGGCGCCGAGGAACGACGGCGCGGGCGCGGACAAGAGAGCGTCAGGCCGCACCAGCTTTGGCGCCTACAACTGAAGCTCTCGAAGACGCCATCGAGTGTCCGTCAGACACACTCGCACGGACGCCCCCTTTCTTCGGACCCGCCAGATTAGCTTTTCACTTAGCTTCATACTGGGTTTTCTTCCTAAGGGCTTGTTCGGTTGAGGTGGATTTGAAGGGGATTAAGGGAGAATTAATCCCCTGCAAGCCAAAATCCCTGCAAATCCCCTCCAATCCGCCTGGGGTTGGGATTAACCGAACAAAGCCTAAGTCTTCCCCCGATTGTACAGAGTTCTGCGTTTGTACAGATGAATAGAGAGGTTATAGTAATTTCGTACTGTATCACTTTGTGATGCAGTACTCCTTTCTCTTCTTAAACGCTATAATTTGGTTGTGCGCAGAACGCACAAGTGAAGACTGAAGGGAATTCAGAGGCTGGCAGTGTTAGAAAATACGCGAAAGATCAATGCAAAAAATAGGAGCTTGAACGTTTATCCCTTCATAGAGGTGTTGTTGCCAAGAAGTGGACTTAGTCGTTGGTGTCAATTTGGACGACTTAGCCGTTGGTATCAATTTGGACGAGGATTTGCGGCATGAGCGTGCGGGGGCACTTAGGCCCTGTTTGGTTCAGCTTTTATCGATGGATTTCGCTGCCGCACAGCAGAATTTGAACCAAAGGGCGAACCCAACAGAATACGATTTCAGAAATCCGCTGCCAAAATCTGAACCAAAAGCGGAAGCAGCGCAGCTTTCCAAAATCTGATTCCGCTGCGGGCCAAAAATCTGAAAAAGTTGCATCAGCTGGTTTGCCAAATGATCTACATTTTTTCACATCAGATTTTGCACAGTTGTTTTTTCACAACAGATTTTTCACAGCTGCTTTTAGAAATCAACAGCCGAACCAAACAGGGCCTTAGGTCACTGGTGCCGCGGCTTCCGATTTGCAAAGTTCTAAATCATTTAAATAAAAATTTCAAATTAAGTTTTGTTTTCGTATTGTGTTTCTCGTGACCAACGTGTTGAAGTAAGATTCATTTTTAATATATTTTGATAACTTTTTAAAAAGTATGTTAAGTTTCAATGTTGAAATTTAGTACGGGTGGCCGATAAAACGCAATTACTTTTGTGTCTACGGCTGACAGAAAATTTGCTTAAAATTATGTCTCTGAAACTTGTTGAAAATTGCATTTTTAGATACAAAAACTGCAAGTTTTACCGTTGAAATTTAAATCTTTTTGAGGGATTTTTCTTTTTACTGTGCCCTCCTGCAGGATTCAACTACTTTACGAATAGCGAGGCAAATCGAGCGGGCGACAGGCCTTGGCATCTGAGTGCCCCTACGAATTTCCGGTGTTAAATTTCCATGTTTTATAGTGTACTTGTTGTATTTGAGCTCGTTGCCTTGTATCATGGTTGTGTGCATCACAATGACGAAGGGTTCTGTTTCAACCTCATTTTCAAAGAAGAAAAATAATAATATATATGAAGTTGTAAATGTTACCATTTTCCTCTATAAATTTAAACAAGTTTATCTTAAGACAAACCAAATAAGTCTTGTAAAACCTGACTGGAGGAAATATGACATAACCTAGCTCCGACTCGTGACTTCACTACAGGGAGTTCATATGACATCACCAAAGACATTATATTATGTAAAACTAAGGGCAACTCCAACACATATCACCAAACCCCTAGCAAATGTCCAAAGCAGACGCTCCAAGCAGTTCTAGCCATCCAACGCAACTCACCGAATCCGTGTGGGCCAGTCCTGATGTCTAAAATCTCACAAATCGTCCTCAAATTAGGGGAGCTTTGGAGGTGTTCGGGAATGCGCGACCGCCGCCAACTCAGCCTCAGATCACACCACAGCCCCACTTTCACCCTTCCTCCCTTCTCTCTTCTATCTTCATTGGATAAGGGGCAAACACTTGATAGATATGATTGAATGCCTTCAACCGTTCGATTGTCTGTGGACATTAGGTCGGTGGTGTTCAGTAGCTGATCTGCGTTGGAGTTGCCCTAATGATCCATGTGACCGCAACAATTTTCTTGCTCAACCGGCTTAATATGACCTCAAAACATAATGTTCTCAATCTTACTCTACAACAAGCTTCTTGCTCAAACCCTGGATCTGAAAAAAACAAGTTAAGCAAGCTACACGGGTCCCTGGAAGATGGGAATCGAAACCATGTTCACATAATGGACATAGTGATTCATTTATTTATATTTTACATGCAAAACGCCAGTAAAATTAGATGGTTGCTCAACTAACCTAGTTAAATAACATGAGACGAAATGTAATGATACATTTTCCTTACGATTCAAATCTTTTGGGCACACCATGAGCATAGTACGTGTGGCTCTAGATAAGTACCTGATTTCTTTTTTATTACTAATGCTGCAAAGTATATTCCACATCCACATTTACAGCGACTCAAATCAACCGCGCATCCAAGTGTAGAACATCTGCACGTGGAATATTTGCATCGTTACAATATCTGAATGGATATGGATGCCACCTTGCCAAAGTGAAAAGAAAAAACCCTCAGCTTTCACCTTCCCCCTATCCGAAAGATACACGCATACTTCATATATTTTTTCCATCGACCAGAGTATAATTTGCTAGTTGCTATGGGTGAAAAATACACTAGTAAATAAATAACAGCTTTCAACTTAAAGAACATTTTTCTGTGAACAAATTATTCGAAGATATTTCCATGCAAGTCGAGCTCTCGGCTCATGCATGCGTTTATCTATTTTGTATACATTTATTTGAAAGAATGAACTGACTACTGTCTGGAAATAACTGGCTCTTATATGAGGTGTCGAGTGGGGTGTGGATCTGATCAAGGCACTAAGGCTGCGCTTGGATTAGGTGTAGAATAATACGGAAGTGTTTTGTTTACAGGTGTAACTTACCGGCCGATGAGCAATTTTCACCCGGAAACAAAACGACCGACTGACGCATGTTTTTTTACGAAGGCATCTGAAACGGAGACGCTGATCCAAACAGAGCTAAGTGGGGAATTTATGCTAGCTGTAAATAAAAAGGAAACAGATGTAGGTCCTGAAAATTCGCTGAATTTGTTTACTACCACTACTACTAGTAGAAGCGTATAAACTAACGTGTGGATGAGGCAAGAGTTTGAGTATCTCTGAAGCCTCCATGGGATGGACGGGCCAATGACCGCCGGTAACATCGGCACCAGCTTTCACCTACGGCAGTTAGGAAATCAAATCAACGTACCCTGATGCTCCGGTGTCTTCTTTCCAGAGAGTACCACCACCAGCAGTCAGTTGTCTCTTTGTGCAAGGTACTGCCGTACTGACAAGATAATGCAACTGATGCCGAAATCACTGTTTTGACCTTGTCGTGGTTATTAGTCGCAAAATGAACCCGACGCGAAAGATTTCACGCTTTGACCCTTTAGAACGCCAGGACCGCGCGCTTCGGTGAACATAGAAACGCCGACCGAGCTAGTGTTTCTTCCTCGCCCATCGCCAGCCGAAGTTGGCGCTGCTTATCGACTGGCGGGATTGAAACGCCGAGCCGCCTAGCTGCTTTAGAAACGCCAAAGACCAAAGGGCGCTTCGTGCAGATATTTTAGGTGGCCGTGGTGCTTGCACCCACCACTCACTCCTCACTCTCTTCTCCCAAATTGGCTATCCCGAGCTCTTGGCCTTTTCCCCCTTTGTTTCCCTCACTTAGCCCCTCTCAAATCCTTGCAAATCGATTGGTTTGGTCCGTGGATCCGGTGTCATTTTGGTTTGTTGAGGTAACCTCCTTCATCTCACAAATTTTGATTGGTTGGATTTGCCCATTTGGATTGATTTGGTCTTGTTGTTCCTAACCCTAGTTTTGAACATGGATATGTAATGTGTTGTTCCTAACCCTAGTATTGTTGTTCCAATGGTGTGTTGCATTGTGATGTTGTTGAGCCTACCTTATTGTTTGGTTTATGACTAATGTTAAGATTTAGGTTAGGTTATGCCTAATGTTAAGATTTATGGTTAGGGTTAGTGGTTTTGTTAGAAATGTGGTATATTTAGCATTGTACATTTTTAACCTTATGTTCTCCTTTTTTAGATGGACAAGATTGTGAATATTCATTATGTTGACAAAGAGGCATTCATGAATGTGGATATTGTTGACAAGCATGAGGAAGTATTGATATTTCTTGAGACTCCTAGTTATGAAGAGGTTGTGGAAGAAACACGGAGAAGATTAAAGTGGTGGATGCAAGTGACCAAGTTGAATTAGTAGGAAGATATGATGTTGGGTCGGCACACAAGTGTCGAATGAAGACAATGCCTATCAAGTCCAATTTGCATTGGGTTGCATATATGAGGTTGTTGCATCCTCGGCAACAAGTCACCAAGTATTTGCAAGTAAGGCGGTGAAGGCTCTTCTTTCGCCTTGACTTGAACTAAACCCCCATTGCCTCAAGGGCGCATAACTTAATCCACCCGTAAACGCCAGGTCATTGGCGTTTATATGTGCCACGCCAAAAAACGGCGGTTTCGACTAATCAGGCTGTAGAACGCCTACCGCCACGGCGCTTTTTGTTGGCGGAAACGCTAGCTCGGTCGGCGTTTTATGTTCAATTAAACGCCATGTCCCCGGGCGTTGCTAAAAGGGTCAAATCGTGAAATACTTTTACATCGGGTTCAGTTTTCGACTAAAATCTGTGACAAGGTCAAAACAGTGAATTCGGCCAAGAAAGAAAAGCGCCATGCATCGTGCCGTACGTGCGCAATCAAACTAATAAACGTGGCAATCGGTGGATACCACGTGACTGTATATCTTGTCAGAACTAAGAAGAGGCACGTCGTGGTCAGGTCAGGATAAGGTCACCGCCGGCGGCTGGTCGTGCCCGCCCGATCGGTCGAGGCACGGTGTCCATCCGTGAGCCGCCGATGGCAGCCACGCTGACACCTCGAGCTAGCATACTGCCACCGGCAGCACGGCAAGTGGCTAGAGATGCACTGAACCTTGAAGCTAGCTAGCTACAAACAAACCAGAGTGAGCCATCACTCACGGTCACGTGGATCTCTCCAGAAACAGTCAATGGGCAGCACTCCGGCACGTGCTGCTTAAGCTTAATCCACTCTTGGCTGAATAATCTGGCGGTTCGTTCAGTTGAACGAGGGGTAAGGGCATCCTCAACAGTGTCGTGTAAATTTTCTTTCCGCAGATAGGAGGTCAGTCCATGGAAACGGATGTGGGAGCCCGCCATTCAACTGTAGCCCCATACATTAAGCAATCATATGAAATTCGTTCAAACACGGCCGGATTTCATTACACTTAGATCAACTAAGCGGTGCTAGTCCTGCTCTGAAGATATAACAATACCTAATCTAAATGGTCGCCAGCATCCGTTCCCGGTGTCCGATCATGAGCCCTGAGAACTGAAGTCTTTCCTTCTCCAGCTCCGCCTCTTTAGCCTCCACCTCCGAAGCCCCGAGAGTGAAGCTGTCCGCCTCCACGACGCCGCCAAGCGGCTAATCGGCCGCCGATGTTGAGCCCGCCAAGCTTGGCATCCACGGGAGGGGAGGAGCGGTAGCCTTCCTGGGAGCTGAGCGGCCGCGGTCTACCGTGCACCACTCTTCCTCACTGCTGGCGGCGCTCACGGACGTGTCGGCTTCGTGGTCGTGGCCTCAGCGATGTCCTCCTACTCATCGTCGGTATCACAGAATATCGCCTCGCCCGCATTGTCACACTCATTGTAGGCACCGCCACCCGCTGGCGTTACCGCAGCGGGCAAGGTGGATCTCACGGGCAGAGCAGTAGGACTCGAGCAACTCCTCCTGCTCCACCAGGTCCGCGTCCAGCGTGACGAGCTGCTCCTTCGCATGTAGGTTGTCGGGGAACGTTGCAGAAAATTAAAATTTTTCCTACGGTTTCACCAAGATCCATCTATGAGTTCATCTAAGCAACGAGTATTGGGAGAGAGTTTGCATCTACATACCACTTGTAGATCGCGTATGAAGCTTGCAAGGTGATGATGGAGTCGACTCGAACGTGATTCAGATCACCGATGTCCAAGTGTCGAACGACAGCACCTCCGCTCAACACACGTGACGGACGAGCGACG
Source organism: Aegilops speltoides (assembly GCA_021437245.1). NCBI lineage: Eukaryota > Viridiplantae > Streptophyta > Magnoliopsida > Poales > Poaceae > Aegilops > Aegilops speltoides. The sequence continues at coordinate 377,340,964 of CM038141.1, forward strand.
CCTCCTCCGCCTTGATCCAGCAAGGAGGAAGGAGAGGTTGAGGAAGACAGCCCACCGGCAAAGACGACGGTGTGGTGATGGTGGAGACGCAAGATTCGGCTGTGGCTTCGCCAAGCGCCATGGAGGAGGAGAGGTGTTGGGGAGGAGGGCTGCGCTTGGAGATGGGTGCTGCAGCCCCTCCTCCCCCTTTATATAGGCCCCTGGGCGCCCCCCGAGATCCAATCTCCATGGGGGGCGGCTGGGGGTGGAGCCCCCTGCCAGTTGGGCGCTTCACCCCTAGGGTTTCAACCCTAGGCGCAGGGTGGGCCTAGGGGCGCACCAGCCCACTATGGGCTGGTTCCTCCCACTTCAGCCCATGGGGCCCTCCGGATAGGTGGCCCCACCGGTGGACCTCGGACCTTCCGTGGTCCCAGACATTACCGGAGACCTCAAACTTTCCCGATGGCCAAATACCACTTCCTATATATTATTCTTTACCTCCGACCATTCCAAACTCCTCGTGACGTCCGGATCTCATCCGGACTCAACAACATTCGTAGTCACATACTAGTCTTCCTAATAACCCTAGCGCCACCGAACCTTATGTGTAGATCCCACGGGTTCGGAGACACGCAGACATGACCGAGAGACTCTCGGCAATAACCAACAGCGGGTCTGATACCCATGTTGGTTCTACATGCTCCTCGATGATTTCATCGGTTGAACCACGATGTCGAGGATTCGATCAAACCCTCAGATTCAATTCCTTTTGTCGGCCGGTACATTACTTGCCCGAGACTCGATCGCTTCGGATCCCAATACCTTGTTCACCCTCAGTTATCGCAAGTCACTTTACTCGCACTGTAATGCATGATCCCGTGGACAACACCTTGGTCACCTTGAGCTCATTATGATGATGCATTACCGAGTGGGCCCAGAGATACCTCTCCGTCATACGGAGTGACAAATCCCGCCTCGATCCATGTCAACCCAATGATACTTTCGAGATACCGTAATGCACCTTTATAGTCACCCAGCTTACGCCAGACGCTTGATACACCCAAGGCACTCCTACGGTAACCGGAGTTACACGATCTCATGGTCGAAGGAAGAGATACTTGACATTGGCAAAGCTTTAGCAAACGAACTACACGATCTTTTATGCTATGCTTAGGATTGTCTTGTCCATCACATCATTCTCCTAATGATGTGATCCTCGTTATCAACGACATCCAATGTCCATAGTCAGAAACCATGACTATCTGCTGATCACAACGAGCTAGTCTACTAGAGGCTCACTAGGGACATTTGTGGTCTAAGTGTTCACACGTATTACGATTTCCTGATAATACGCTTATAGCATGAACAAAAGACAATTATCATGAACATTGAAATATAATAATACTTTTATTATTGCCTCTAGGGCATATTTCCAACAGTCTCCCACTTGCACTAGAGTCACCAATCTAGTTACATTGTGATGAATCGAACACCCATAGAGTTCTGGTGTTGATCATGTTTTGCACGCGAGAGAGGTTTAGTCAACGGATCTGCGACATTCAGATCTGTGTGCACTTTGAAAATCTCTATGTCTCCAACTTGAACATTTTCATGGATGGAGTTGAAACGACGCTTGATGTGCCTGGTCTTCTTGTGAAACCTGGGCTCCTTGGAAAGGGCAATAGCTCCAGTGTTGTCACAGAAGAGTTTGATCGGCCCCGACGCATTGGGTATGACTCCTAGGTCGGTGATGAACTCCTTCACCCAAATCGCTTCATGCGCTGCCTCCGAGGCTGCCATGTACTCCGCTTCACACGTAGATCCCGCCACGACGCTTCGCTTGCAAATGCACCAGCCATCGCTCCACCATTCAACATATATACGATCCGGTTTGTGACTTAGAGTCATCCAGATCTGAGTCGGCTAGCATCGACGTAACCCTTTACGACGAGCTCTTCGCTCCTCCATAAATGAGAAACATGTCCTTTGTCCTTTTCGTACTTCAGATATTCTTGATCGCTGTCCAAAGGTTCCTTGCCGGGATTACTTTGGTATCTCGCAACCAAACTTACGGCAAGGTTTACATCGGTCCGGTACACAAAGATGGCATACATAATAGATCCTATGGTGAAGCATAGGGATGACACTCATCTCTTCTTTATCTTTTGTCGTGGTCGGTGATCGAGCCGAGCTCAATCTCACACCTTGTAACATAGGCAAGAACCCTTCTTGGACTGATCCATTTTGAACCTCTTCAAAATCTTATCAAGGTATGTGCTTTGTGAAAGACCTATGAGGCGCCTCGATCTATCTCTATAGATTTTGATGCCTAATATATAAGCAGCTTCTCCAAGGTCCTTCATTGAAAAACACTTGTTCAAGTAGGCCTTAATGTTGTCCGAAGTTTCAGATCATTTCCCATCAAGAGTATGTCATCTACATATAATAGGAGAAATGCTACAGAGCTCCCACTCACTTCCTTGTAAACGCAGGCTTCTCCATAAGTCCAAGATAAACCCAAACGCTTTGATCATCTCATCGGCGCGAATGTTCCAACTCCGAGATGCTTGCACCAGTCCATAAATGGATCGCTGGAGCTTGCATACTTTGTTAGCGCTCGAGGATCGACAAAACCTTCCGCTGCATCATATACAGCTCTTCCTTAAGATGTCCGTTAAGGAATGCCGCTTTGACGTCCATCCGCCATATCTCATAATCATAGTATGCGGCAATTGCTAACATGATTCGGACGGACTTAAGCTTCACTACGGAGAGAATGTCTCGTCAGAAGTCAATCCCTTGAACTTGTCGATAACCCTTAGCGACAAGTCGAGCTTTATAGATGGTAACATTACCATCCGCGTCCGCCTTCTTCTTAAAAATCCATTTATTTTCTATCGCCACGATCATCGGGCAAGTCTGTCAAAGTCCATACTTTGTTTTCATACATGGATTCTATCTCGGATTTCATGGCTTCAAGCCATATGTTGGAATCGGGCCCGCCATCGCTTCTTCATAGTTCAAGGTTCATTGTTGTCTAACAACATGATTTCCATGACAGGTTGCCGCATTCACTCGTGCGGAACGTGTCCTCGTGGACCTTCAAGTTCAAGAGTAACTTGATCCAAGTACCTTGATCATCATCATTGTTTTCCTCTTCGCTGGTGTGGGCATCACAGAACGGTTTCTCGCGCTACACCACTTTCCCGCTCGAGAGGTAGTACTTCATCGAAGTTCTACTTTCCTCCTACTTACTTCTTTCGAGAGAAACTCTTTTCCGTAAAGCATCCGTTTTGGCAACAAAGATCTTGCCTTCGGATCTTAAGTAGAAGGTATACCCGATAGCTTCCTTAGGGTATCCTATGAATACGCATTTTTCCGACTTGGGTTCGAGCTTTTCAGTTGAAGTTTCTTGACATAAGCATCGCATCCCCAAACTTTTAGAAATGACAGCTTAGGTTTCTTTCCAAACCATAATTCATACGGTGTCGCCTCAACGGATTTAGACGGTGCCCTATTTAAAGTGAATGTAGCTGTCTCTAGAGCGTATCCCCAAAATGATAGCGTAAATCGGTAAGAGACATCATAGACCGCACCATATCCAATAGAGTGCGACACGACGCTCGACACACCGCTTCACCGAGGTGTTCCAGCGGCGTGAGTTGTGAAACGATTCCACATTTTCTTAAGTGTGTACCAAATTCGTGACTTAAGTATTCTCCTCCACGATCCGATCATAAGAATTTTATCTTTCGGTCACGCTGATTCTCTACCTCACTCTGAAATTCCTTGAACTTTTCAAAGGTCTCAGACTTGTGTTTCATTAAGTAGACATACCCATATCTACTCAAGTCATCAAGGAGAGTGAGAACATAACGATATCCTCCACGAGCCTCAACGCCATTGGACCGCACACATCGGTATGTATGATTTCCAACAAGTTGGTTGCTCGCCCATTGTTCCGAGAACGGAGTCTTGGTCATTTTGCCCATGAGGCATGGTTCGCATGTGTCAAACGATTCATAATCAAGAGACTCTAAAAGTCCATCAAGATGGAGCTTCTTCATGCGCTTTACACCAATGTGACCAAGGCGGCAAGTACACAAGTATGTGGGACTATCGTTATCAACTTTACATCTTTTGGCATCCACACTATGAACATGTGTAACATTACGCCGAGATTCATTAAGAATAAACCATTGACCATCGGAGCATGACCATAAACATATCTCTCATATAAATCGAACAACCATTATTCTCGACTTAAATGAGTAGCCATCTCAGATTAAACGAGATCCAGATACAATGTTCATGCTCAAACTTGGCACTAAATAACAATTATTAAGGTTCATAACTAATCCGTGAGGTAAATGTAGAGGCAGCGTGCCAACGGCGATCACATCGACTCGAACCATTCCCGACGCACATCGTCACCTCGCCCTTCGCCAGCCTCCGCTTATTCCGCAGCTCCCGCCGTGAGTTACAAATATGAGCAACGGCACCGTATCAAATACCGGTGAGTTACTACGAGTAATCGGTAAGGTACACATCAATTACATGTATATCAAATATACCTTTGGTGTTCCGCCTTCTTATCCGCTAAGTATTTGGGGCGGTTCCGCCCAAAGGACCCTTTCCTTGCAATAAAAGCACTCACCTCGTGCTTGGGTCCATTCTTTGACTTCTTCCCGCAATAAGCTTACCGGTGTGGCAACATCTTTGCCGCCCTTCTTGAAGTTCTTCTTACCCTTGCCCTTCTTGAACTTAGTGGTCTTATTGACCATCAACACTTGATGTTCTTTCTTGATTTCAGCCTCTCACGACTTCAGATCGAGAACACTTCAGAATGGTCTTTTCCATCCCCGCATGTTGTAGTTCATCACAAAGCTCTTGTAGCTTGGTGGGAGCGATTGAGGATTCTCACAATGACCGCCTCATCCGGGAGGTCAATATTCACCGGGTCATACGGTTGTGCAACCCGCATATCTTCAAGATGTGCTCATTGACAGTAACTGTTCTCTCCATCTTACAATCAGAGAACTTGTCGGAGACATCATATCTCTCGACCCGGCATGAGCTTGGAAAACTAGTTTCAGCTCTTTGAACATCTCATATGCTCCGTGATGCTCAAAACGCTTTTGGAGCCCCGGTTCTAAGTCAGAGAGCATGCCGCATCGAACGAGGGAGTAATCATCAAGACGAGTTTGCTGCCGCTCATAACGCCTTGGTTCTCTCGACGGAGCGCCACCTAGCGGTTCGTCTAGGACATATTGTTTCTGGCAGCTATGAGGATGATCCTCGTGTTCCGGACCCAAATCAGATAGTTGCTGCCATCATCTTTCTCGCTTGGTTTTCTAGGAACGCGTTGAAGTTCATGTTGACATTAGCGCTGGCCATTGATCCACAAGACATATTTGCAAAGGTTTTAGGCTAAGTTCATGATAATAAAGTTCTAATCAAAATTATGAACTCCCACTTAGATTAGACATCCTCTAGTCATCTAAGTGTTACACGATCCGAGTCGACTAGCCCGTGTCCGATCATCACATGAGACGGACTAGTCATCGCTCGGTGAACATCTTCATGTTGATCGATCTTCCATACGACTCGTGTTCGACCTTTCGGTCTCCATGTTCCGAGGCCATGTCTCGCACATGCTAGGCTCGCAAGTTAACCCTAAGTGTTTTCATGTGTAAAACTGTCTTACACCCGCTGTATGTGAACGTAAGAATCCATCACACCCGATCATCACGTGGTGCTTAGAAGCGACTTAACCGTAGCAACGGTGCACGCTAGGGAGAACACTTCTTGAAATTTTGTAAGGATCATCTTATTTACTACCGTCGTCCTAAGTAAACAAGATGCATAAACATAGTAAACATCACATGCAATTATATAGTTGTGACATGATATGGCCAATATCATAAAGCTCCATCGATCTCCATCTTCGGGCTCCATGATCATCTTGTCACCGCTTGACACCATGATCTCCATCATCATGATCTCCATCATCGTGTCTTCATGAAGTTGTCACGCCAACGACTACTTCTACTTCTATGACTAACGCGTTTAGCAATGAAGTAAAGTAGTTTACATGGCGCTCTTCAATGACACGCAGGTCATACAAAAATAAAGACAACTCCTATGGCTCCTGCCGTTGTCATACTCATCGACATGCAAGTCGTGAATCCTATTACAAGAACATGATCTCATACATCACAATTCATCATTCATCACAACTTCGGCCATATCACATCACATGATCAATCGCTGCAAAAACAAGTTAGACGCCCTCTAATTGTTGTTGCATCTTTTACGTGGCTGCGATTGGGTTCTAGCAAGAACGCTTTTCTTACCTACGAATCACCACAAAGTGATTTTGTCAACTTCTATTTACCCTTCATAAGGGCCTTGTTCATCGAATCCGCCCAACTAAAGTGGAGAGACAGACACCCGCCAGCCACCTTATGCAACTAGTGCATGTCAATCGGTGGAACCGGTCTCACGAAGCGCACGTAAGGTTGGTCCGGCCGCCCATCCCACAATACCGCTGAGCAAGAAAAGACTAGTAGAGGCAAGTAAGATGACAAGATCCACGCCCACAACAAATTGTGTTCTACTCTGCATTAGAGAACTACGATAGACCTAGCTCATGATGCCATCTGTTGGGGAACGCTGCAGAAAATTAAAATTTTTCCTACGATTTCACCAAGATCCATCTATGAGTTCATCTAAGCAACGAGTATTGGGAGAGAGTTTGCATCTACATACCACTTGTAGATCGCGTGCGGAAGCTTGCAAGGTGATGATGGAGTCGCACTCGACGTGATTCAGATCACCGATGTCCAAGTGTCGAACAGACAGCACCTCCGCGCTCAACACACGACGGATTTGAGCGACGCCTCCTCCATCTTGATCCAGCAAGGAGGAAGGAGAGGTTGAGGAAGACAGCTCCACCGGCAAAGACGACGTGGTGATGGTGGAGATGCAAGATCTCGGCAGGCTTCGCCAAGCGCCATGGAGGAGGAGAGGTGTTGGGAGGGAGGGCTGCGCTTGAGATGGGTGCTGCAGCCCCTCCTCCCTCCCTTTATATAGGCCCCTGGGGCACTGCCCCGGAGATCCAATCTCCAAGGGTGGCGGCGCCAAGGGGTGGAGTGCCCCCAAGCCAAGTGGGCGCCCCACCACCCCTAGGGTTTCATCCCTAGGCGCAGGGGTAGGCCTAGGGGGCGCACCAGCCCACTATGGGCTGGTTCCTCCCACTTCAGCCCATGGGGCCCTCCGGATAGGTGGCCCCACTGGTGGACCTCGGACCTTCCCTGGTCCCAGACATTACGGATACCTCAAACTTTCCGATGGCCAAATACCACTTCCTATATATTATTCTTTACCTCCCACCATTCCGAACTCCTCGTGACGTCCGGGATCTCATCCGGACTCAACAACATTCGTAGTCACATACTAGTCTTCCTAATAACCCTAGCGCCACCGAACCTTATGTGTAGACCCTACGGTTCGGGAGACACGCAGACATGACCGAGACTCTCGGCAATAACCAACAGCGGGTCTCGATACCCATGTTGGTTCTCTACATGCTCCTCGATGATTTCATCGGTTGAACCACGATGTCGAGGATTCGATCAAACCTCGATTCAATTCCTTTTGTCGGCCGGTACGTTATTTGCCCGAGACTCGATCGCCGGTATCCCAATACCTTGTTCAGCCTCGCATCGCAAGTCACTTTACTGCATCAGTAATGCATGATCCCGTGGCCAACACCTTGGTCACCTTGAGCTCATTATGATGATGCATTACCGAGTGGGCCCAGAGATACCTCTCCGTCATAACGGAGTGACAAATCCCAGCCTCGATCCATGTCAACCCAATGATACTTTCGAGATACCGTAATGCACCTTTATAGTCACCCGCCACGCCAGGACGCTTGATACACCCAAGGCACTCCTACGGTAACCGGAGTTACACGATCTCATGGTCGAAGGAAGAGATACTTGACATTGGCAAAGCTTTAGCAAACGAACTACACGATCTTTTATGCTATGCTTAGGATTGTTCTTGTCCATCACATCATTCTCCTAATGATGTGATCCCGTTATCAATGACATCCAATGTCCATAGTCAGAAACCATGACTATCTGTTGATCACAACGAGCTAGTCTACTAGAGGCTCACTAGGGACATTTGTGGTCTAAGTGTTCACACGTGTATTACGATTTCCGGATAATACAGTTATAGCATGAACAAAAGACAATTATCATGAATATTGAAATATAATAATACTTTTATTATTGCCTCTACGGCATATTTCCAACATAGGTGTTCCTGGAGGAGGTGGTGGTTGTAGGCGGCGTCGGCCTGCCCCTCCCGGAAGTGCTCCTCCCGTACCGTTGCCCATGAAATGGGCACGGGCCGCGCCGATGTTCATGGTGCAACACATCGCGCGAGGGTGGTGCGGAGGAGTAGGGTCACGCCGGCTCGTCGTTGGCAGTGTCCTTCATTGGGATGTCGTCCTCCTTCGACTGCCTGTCGGCCAACCAGCCGGCAGCAATGGCGGCTGAGGGAGTCCTGGACTAGGGGGTGTCCGGATAGCCGGACTATCATCATCGGCCGGACTCCAAGACTATGAAGATACAAGATTGAAGACTTCGTCCCGTGTCCGGATGGGACTTTCCTTGGCGTGGAAGGCAAGCTTGGCAATACGGATATGTAGATCTCCTACCATTGTAACCGACTCTGTAACCCTAGCCCTCCCGTGTCTATATAAACCGGAGGGTTTTAGTCCGTGGGACAACAACCATTACAACAATCATACCATAGGCTAGCTTCTAGGGTTTAGCCTCCTTGATCTCGTGGTAGATCCACTCTTGTACTACCCATATCATCAATATCAATCAAGTAGGAGTAGGGTTTTACCTCCATCGAGAGGGCCCAACCTGGTAAAAACATCGTGTCCCTTGTCTCCTGTTACCATCTGCCTAGACGCACGCCGGGACCCCTACCCAAGATCTCGCGGTTTTGACACCGATATTGGTGCTTTCATTGAGAGTTCCTCCGTGTCGCCACCGATAGGCTTGATGGCTTCTTCAATCAACAACAACGCCGTCTAGGGTGAGACTTTCCTCCCGGACAGATCTTCGTGTTCGGGCGGCTTTGCATCAAGGGCAATTCACTTGGCCATCCGGAGCAGATCGAAGCTACGCCCGCCATCGTGTCAGGTTTGAAGCCTAAACTTCACGGTCGACATCCGTGGAGACTTGATCTTCGACGGATTCGAGCCACGTACCGAGCGTGCGCTACCGCCACGATGGGCATGATTTAGCTCATCACGGACAAGGCCTCGAGGCCGCATGACACGAGTCCGCTCTAACCCATAGTTCGGAGCAGATCGCAGACGAGGATGTGGCTGGACACCGCCGAGCTGCAACTTCTACGGCGATGGAGCCGAATATCGCCTTGTCCCTTATAAAGCTCATGACTCGAGGCGCTGACTCCTTGCGGACTCAACCTCCTCGCCCCGCCAATCGAATCCGATTGGGCGCCGATCATGGAGTTCACCGCCATGACATCTTTCAAAGACTCACCCTTTGGCGACATCCTAAATTCGCTAAAGCATCTCTCGTTATCGAGAGCCTGGCCGGATCATGGGTCGATGGTTGGGATGTGGACGATGAAGAAATTCAAAGCCCACCCACCACCCACTTTGTAGCCACTGCCGATTTATCTAACCGACATGCTAGACTACGACTCTGAAGACATCGATGGTATGGACGACGATGCCGGAGTCGATCAAGAACCAAAGACCTACAGACACCGGAAGACCACCTCTTCATACGACATATACATGGTGGACACCCCAAAGGATGGGGACAACAAGAAGCGCGGAGGCGATTCTTCTAAGAAACAACCCAAGCGCCGACGCCAGCGGCGCCGCCTAAATCTCGCCACAAGAAGAATGGAGATTCCGCACCGGAGATAATAACACCCCGTAGAGTGTCAAGACAACCCTCCAAAGAAGATTCAAAGACAGAGGACGGGATGCCACCCTCGAGAGAGAGCGGCATTTAGGAGGATGACAACTACATGCCTCCTCCGGAGATGAGGCAAGCCTCAACGACGCATTTAATTCGCGTGCTGAGGATCCCGTCGAACAAGAGCGTTTAAACGCAGGCTTATCGCCACGGCAAATAGCCTAAAGAAAAGCAGCAACAGCTTCAAGTCGATCAAGACCTGGCCGCCGACAGATGGACCGAGGTCCTCGCGTCAAGAGTATGAACTCGAACGCCTCCAAGAGCTACCCAAAACGCAATATGCTCCCCCGACTAGAGGAGGAAGCATACATACCTTCATCACCAGCGCACAATATGGCAGACCGACCACCCCGTGGTCGCGACAGAGGCATCTAGGCCTCCATCAAGACCGCACTCGGTACCGCCGAAAAGTACGGGCCACGAGGGAATGCGCCGGACTTATGGGATATATTGAGGACAAGGCAAGACAATCCAGATCTATCTACGGATCACGTGGGTGCCCCACGACCCACGACGACTCACCGTCGCGCCAGATACAACAACTCCGCCGGGCGAACACAGCAGATAACGCCTATTGAGCTACGCCGTGATATTGCTCAATATAGAGGCGCCAAGACACCCACTATGCTTCACCGACAAGTAATGGATCATCAAATCCTAAAGGGTTTAAACCCGTGAACATTGAATCCTACGATGGCACAACAGACCCGCAGTTTGGATCAAGATTATCTCCTTCATATCCATATGGCCCGCGCGATGATCTCCATGCCATCAAGTATCTCCCACTCAAGCTTAAAGGACCAGCTCGGTATTGGCTTAACAGCTTGCCCGCAGAGTCAATTGGGTGTTGAGGACCTGAAGCCGCATTCGTCGACAACTTCCGTGGCACATATGTGCGACCACCGACGCGGTGACCTAAGCCACATAATTCAGCAGCCAGACGAATCGGCCAGACAGTTCTGGACACGGTTCTTAACAAAGAAAAATCAAATCGTCGACTGTCCGGATGCAGAGGCCCTTGCAGCCTTCAAACATAACATCCGCGACGAATGGCTAGCCCGGCACCTAGGACAGGAAAAGCCGAAATCCATGGCAGCCCTCACATCACTCATGACCCGCTTCTGTGCGGGAGAGGACAGCTGGCTAGCTTGCAGCAAAAACCTCAGCAAAAATGCTGGCAGTCCGGATACTAAGGACCACAACGGCAGGTCGCGTCAAAACAAAAACAAACGCCGCGTTAATGGCGATACCAATGAGGATACAACGGTCAACGCCGAATTCAGAGGCTGTAAACCCGGTCAGCGGAAGAAGCCATTCAAAAGAACTACTCCGGGTCCGTCCAATTTGGACCGAATACTCGACCGCTCTTGCCGATACATGGCACTTCAAAAGCCAGCTAATCACACCAACAGAGATTGTTGGGTATTCAAGCAGCAGCAAGTTAATTGCCAAAATGATGACAAGGGTTGCACAATGACGACGACGAGGAGACCCGCCGCCGAACAAGAGGATGTAGGGTTTCCCCACAAGTGCGGACGGTAAACATGATATACGCAACCCATATACCCAAGAGGGAGCGGAAGCGCACTTAGGGACGATATGCGATGGAGCCACGCCCCAAAGTTCAATCCATGGTCCTCTTGCCCGATCACTTTCGATCGAAGGACCACCTTACCAAGATCCGTCATGGTGGATTTGCCGCATTGGTCTTAGACCCAATCGCCGATGGATTTCACCTCACCGAGTCCTCGATGGACGGCGGCAGAGCCTCGAACCTGCTTTATCAGATACAAAGGCGCAAGATGGGCATAGACCCTCAAGGATTAAACCTACAAAGACGACCTTTAAAGGCGCCATACCAGTGTTGAGGCCAATTGTACAGCTCACCACACCGAAGTGGTCTTCGGATCCCGGATAATTTCCAAGCGAGGAGTTAATCTTCGACATAGTCCCATTCTGCAGCGGGCTATCACGCTCGCCGGACGAACCGCGCTTGCAAAGTTCAACGCGGTGCCGCATTATGCATACCTTAAGCTCAAGATGTCAGGCCCTCGTGGAGTAATCACGGTCAACGAAAATACTAAACGCCCTCCGAACGGAGGAACACACAATGCTCTCGCGCGTAGTACAAAGCAGCCTTTAAGGCATTTTCGAGTCCGCCGTTAAACGACCGGACATAGCCAAACGCTACCGAGTAACATCAATCAAGACCACTGGCACGCTCCGAGCATGCGTAGCAATGCGGCCCAACCCCAGCACTTGCATGATTGCAAGACCAGCTCTTCGCGTACATCATTACGCTCTGAAGATACCATGGGCATAGGGGGAGGGGCACGACCACGACATGCCTAGAGTGCGGCTTAACCACACCAGGGGCTCCCAAGTGTGTCACTCTTTTTCTTTTCCTTTTTTTTTAATTTTTTCACAGGACTCCGTTCACCAGAGGCCCTGTCCGGCAGTAGATCGGCCGAACTCACGATGCAACAGCCAGGGAGGGACACAGGCTACGACGAACACTCAGGTGGTCTCCATTACGAGCATTAAAATTGTTAAATACACCATTCCGCAGCCTACCCCTGGAGGGAGACACTTCTAATAGTCCAGCCCTTGCTTATCAAGACTATTTGTATCGCTCGCACTCGTGGCGTAATCTCTTGAATGAACAATGCATCACTTTTTGTTTATAATTGCATTACCTTTTTACATATATGTTTATTCTTGACATCTTGCACTGCATAATTTTGGTACGGCCGAATACACCAGGGCTTATGTTTCCCGTGATTATGTGTGATAAGTCCAACACTTTCACAAGTGCGGCACCCCAAACTTATAGCATTATATGCATCGGCTCAATCATGTCTTGGGTCAATAGTTGGGTTTGCCTGCCCCATGTTTTGGTACCTTACGCCCGCTCGGCTGCTAAGGTAGCACTGGAGAACCACCGCGATTGGCGCCTCGGCTGAGCTGGGCGAGCGCCTCGAGGAGAAAGCTAAACCGACTGTCATGATAAGGCGAGACTGGTCGCTGTTCGAGAGGTCTTTTGAGTCCTTAAAACTTATGCCGCTCGAGCGAGGAACCGGCTGTGTCCGCCCAGCATGGATAGCGCCCGAACTCGGTCTTCCGAATACTAGGGGCTTCGCCAAAATTTAAAATTATAGAATTCTATGGCTAAGTGAGAGTGTTCAAGCATTATAAGACCGGTTTCCTTGTTCGTTGTGTTGAGCGCCTCCCTAGATGGACCCAAAATGGGAACAAGAGTGCTCAAGTTTATCCCAACACCCCAAAGACTCATGGCATGGGGGCTGAAACCGACGACTTGCCATCTCTCGATTTTATAAACGGCCGCACGTAAGGTAATATTTTAAATCAATAAGCGTTGCTTAGCGATATGAACAAAGTTTTCAGCGCACAGATAACACATTGCGAAGTTTACTCAATAATTACATCTCTGGGCACTCATCCGCAATCTTGCGGGCACCCTTCAGATAGTCTTATAGTACATCTCGGCGACGATACTCCTTGCTCACAAGCGGCGCGGCTGATGATAAGCCTCTCCGCATCCAGCCTGCCCCAGCACCTTTTGCGCTGGCAAGGGCCCGACAGCACCTTCAATACAGGTGGAGTGCTTGATGACCTCCACCTGTGGGCACGATCCACCAGCCGCCAGACGAGGCCGGTAGCTCTCGTGCATGGCCTCTTCAGCCACAGCCGACTATGAGGCCCTTCATGGCCTGCCCGGCTACCTTAGGAGCTCGACCACTGCTTCACCGGTCGCTAGGGGCACCAGATGTCCGCCTCGCCAGATTGAGACCAGAAGACCTTCTCCGTGGAGCTCCCTCCTCGCCACGGTAGAATGCGGCGATCGTACACGCCATGCTGAGGCAGATCTGCAAACGCCTCGAGAGCTCTGACCGGGTAAGTAATGTAATTTACATTAACATGCTTGATTTGCATGAAAATGCCTTACCCGCCGCTATTTTCTTAACATCCTCAACCTCCTGGAGGGCCTTACGGCCTCGGCCTTAGCGGCTTTGGCACTTTCAAGAGCCGAGGCAAGCTCGACTCTCGAGTTCGAGTCGCGCCCAAACTCTCATGCTTTTCCATGAGAGCCCGGAGCTCTTGCTGCACCTCCGCCACCCGCGCCTCCTGCTTCTCTCGCTCCGCTTGTTCCATGTCAAGATTATGCTCGGACATGGACACGGCCTCCTTCAGGTCGCCACCTCGCTCGTGGGCCCCCGCAGCACCAACGTTATCCTCGTTATTTCTATTGCAACCAAAATCCTTTTCTCAGAAGGTACAAATTTTAAAGTGGTGTTACTCACCTTCTTTGTCCTCGAGCTGCTTCTTGGCAAGGCCGAGCTCTTGCTCGGACCGCCGAGGTCCTGCTTCAAAGCACCGACCGCAATAATCGGGCAGAGGTCAGCAGCACCGCAAACCCATATTGACATAATTTTTAGCACTCTGTGTATATCTTGTTTAGATCCTCAATCCGGTTTTTTCTTTCCAACACCAAACCGAGCATCGGGGGCTACTGTCTATGCGGTATTACATTACATATTTTAAACTTTTACCTCAAAGCCTGTTAGAAGACTATCGCGAAGCTTGGTCAGCCCGCTCTTGGCGAAGCCGAACCTTTCAATCACCGCACTCATAATAGTGCGGTGTTCTTCCTCGATGGAAGCGCTGTTGAGCGCCTCCAACAAGTTGTCCGGCGCCTCCGGTTGGACGGAGGCTGCCGGTGTCATGGTCTTGCCCTTCTTGCAAAGGGGCCGCCTGCCGGACTCCCGAACCACTGTGGGTTCCGGCATAGAGTCCGGCGCAAAGTCCGGGAGGTTGCCTTGCGGCACCTCCGGAGCCTCCTCCTAATGGGTCCCCTCCCGGGATCCCAGCTCGGTGTCGTTAGCACCGCAAGGGGTGGAGGCGGTCGGAATGGAATCCACGTCCGACGGAGCCAAGGACCCGCTCGATGAAGCGGGAAGATCATCATCGGCCGGACTACAGGCAGTATGCGGCATTAGAAGGACACTATGTGACACAATAGATAAATTATGAATCATTCAGGAATCCGGATACTTACGATCTTGCCGGAGGCCTGGCCCCTGAGGGCCACTCTTCATCACCAACATTGGCGTTGGCGGAGCTGTCCGGGGGATGGGTCCTTCCCTCTTGACCTTTCGCCTCCCCGCTGGGAAGCCTTCCTCTTCCTCTCTCCTCCTCTCGAGAGAGTCCTCTTTCTCCTCCTTGTCTTCGGGGGAGGAGTCCGCCTCGGAGCCATCGGACGATGAGTCCGATATCACCTGGCGCCGGGAACTTCTTCGAGTTCCCGTGGTCTTCTTCTTGGCCTTCTTATCCGGCACCACATAAAGTGCCGAGACCAGCATCCCCGTTAAACCAAGCGTCCACTGGTCTTCGGAAGGGAGCCGACAGCCTACTGTGCTCGATGTCCTCTGCCAGTCCTGTCAAAGGCATTGGGAGTTTTTGATCCCACATAGAATTAAACTATGAAAGAAAACAACTGTCCCATAGAGGATAACAAAGCTTACCTCGCCGCCGGGCGCTGAGCTTGAATCCGCGATCTTGATCAAGGACGCGGGGCTTCTCCGCCTTGAACAGCACCTCCGTGCAGCTTTGTACATCGTGGTCAAGAGCCCGCCAGGTCCGTGTCTGTGCCGGATCGAACTCCCACAAATTGAAGGCCCATTGTTGGCAAGGGAGAATCCGGCGGACGAGCATGACCTGGATCACATCGACAAGCCTAAACTTTTTGTTCACCAGGGTCTGGAGACAGGACTGGACTCCTGTCAGCTCCTCCGAACTACCCCATAGCAAGTCCTTCTCTTTCCAGGAGGTGAGCTACATAGGGATACCAGATCTAAACTCGGAGGGCCGCCGCCCATTTAGGGTCGCGCGGCTCGGTGATGTAGAACCACCCCGATTACCATCCCTTGATGGACTCCACGAAGGCCCCCTCGAGCCAGGTGACGTTGGGCATTTTGCCCACCATGGCGCCTCCACACTCCGCTTGAGCTCCCTTCACCACCTTCGGCTTGACATTGAAGGTCTTGAGCCACAAGCCGAAGTGAGGCCAGATGCAGAGGAAGGCCTCGCACACGACGATAAACACCGAGATGTTGAGGATGAAGTTTGGCGCCAGATCGTGGAAGTCCAGGTCGTAGTAGTACATGAGCCCCCGGACAAAGGGATGAAGTGGGAAGCCCAGTCCGCGGAGGAAGTGGGGAAGGAATACAGCCCTCTCATGGGGCCTGGGGGTGGGGATGAGCTGCCCCTCGTCGGGCAGCTGGTGCGCTGATGTCGCCGAAAGGTATCCGCGCTGCAGCTTTATATGTGCTCCTCCGTGAACGGAGGAGGCCAACCATTTGCCTCCCGCCCTGACATGGTCGGAGAAGGTCGAGACGAGATGCGGACTTGGGCACTAGAGCTCGAAAAGCGCGGAGATGGATAAGCAGAGGAGGAGGAAGGCGAGGTAAAAGGTGGATCCTTATCCCTTATATATGGGCGGGGCGAAGACTATGCGTCCCCACCGCCCGGTAAAACTCGCTTATCTCCCAAGCGCCACCATCAATGGCGCGTTGGGTTACCCACGTCCGTATTGATGAGAATCCCGAATAAGGGGAACACGATCTCTGCTCGACAAGACGTGCCAAGAAACCGCCGCTAAATGTGCCGAGGTGGTACAATAAAAACGATTCAAGTAAAGGCTTGGTGGTGGTGTGACGTCATGCCACAAAATACGCCGGATTGAACTTGTGTACATAATATTCTCTACGGTGGAATGTGGAAATTATTTTGCGAGCCGACACTATCCCGGTGTTCACAATCTTCTATGAACTATTCGAGGAGGAACCCGCCTTGCAATGCCGAACAATATGCGCTACGGACTCATCGTCATTGAAGCCTGGTTCAGGGCTACCGAGGAGTCCTGGACTTGGGGTGTCCGGATAGCCGACTATCATCATCGGCCGGACTCCAAGACTATGAAGATACAAGACTGAAGACTTCGTCCCGTGTCCGGATGGGACTTTCCTTGGCGTGGAAGGCAAGCTTGGCAATACGGATATGTAGATATCCTACCATTGTAACCGACTCTTGAAGGAAATATGCCCTAGAGGCAATAATAAAGTTATTATTTATTTCCTTATTTCATGATAAATGTTTATCATTCATGCTAGAATTGTATTAACCGGAAACATGATACATGTGTGAATGTATGAACAAACAACATGTCACTAGTATGCCTCTACTAGACTAGCTTGTTAATCAAAGATGGTTATGTTTCCTAGCCATGAACAAAGAGTTGTTATTTGATTAACAAGGTCACATCATTAGTAGAATGATCTGATTGACATGACCCATTCTATTAGCTTAGCACTCGATCGCTTAGTATGTTGCTACCGCTTTTATCCATGACTTATACATGTTCCCGTAACTATGAGATTATGCAACTCCTGCTTACGGAGGAACACTTTGGTGCTACCAAACGTCACAACGTGAATCGGGTGATTATAAAGGAGTACTACTGTGTCTCCAAAGGCGTATGTTGGGTTGGCGATTTCGAGATTAGGTTTTGTCACTCGATTGTCGGAGAGGTATCTCTGGCCCTCTCGGTAATACACATCACTGAAGCCTTGCAAGCAATACAACTAATGAGTTAGCTGTGAGATGATGTATTACGGAACGAGTAAAGAGACTTGCCGGTAACGAGATTGAACTAGGTATTGATACCGACGATCGAATCTCGGCAAGTAACATACCGATGACAAAGGAACAACGATGTTGTTATGCGGTCGACCGATAAAGATCTTCGAGAATATGTAGGAGCCAATATGGGCATCCAGGTCCCGCTATTGGTTATTGACCGGAGACGTGTCTCGGTCATGTCTACATTGTTCTCGAACCGTAGGGTCCGCACGCTTAAGGTTTCGATGATAGTTATTATGAGTTTATGTATTTTGATGTAACGAAGGAGTTCGGAGTCCCGGATGTGATCACGGACATGACGAGGAGTCTCGGAATGGTCGAGACATAAAGATTGATATATTGGACGGCTATATTTGGACACCGGAAAGGTTCCGGAAGTTTCCGGAGAAAACCGGAGTGCCGGAGGGGTTACCGGAACCCCCGGGGGAAGTTATGGGCCTTAGTGGGCCAAAAGGGGAGAGAGAGGGGCCGCACCAGGAGGTGGCACGCCCCCCCCCCCAGGGGAGTCCGGATAGGACAAGGAGGGGGGCGCGGCCCCCCTTTCCCTCTCCCTCTCCCTCTCTTTCCTTCCCCCTTCTCCCTTCCTAGTTGGACTAGGAAAGGGAGTCCTACTCAACTAGGAGGAGGACTCCTCCTTGGCGCGCTTATAGGGCCGGCCGCCTCCCCTCCCTCCTTTATATACGGGGCAGGGGGCACCCTTGAACACACAAGTTTGATCTACGGATCGCTCCTTAGCCGTGTCGGTGCCCCTCCACCATATTCCACCTCGGTCATATCGTCGCAAGCTTAGGTGAAGCCTCGCCACGGTAACACATCAAGATCGCCACCACGCCGTCGTCTTGACGGAACTCTCCCTCGACACTCGGCTGGATCGAGTACGAGGGACGCCATCGAGCTGTACGTGTGTCAAGAACTCGGGGTGCCGAGTAACGGCGCCGGATCGGTCGGATCGCGAGGAGAACATACGACTACTTCCTCTACGCCAGATCGCTTCCGCTTTGGTCTATGAGGGTACGAGACAACACTCTCCCTCTCGCTGCTATGCATCACCATGATCTTGCGTGTGCGTAGGAAAATTTTTGAAATTACTACGCTCCCCAACAAAGGTATCGAGCCAGTGTTTTATGGTTTGATGTTTTGCACGAGTAGAACACAAGTGAGTTGTGGGCGATACAAGTCATACTACCTACCAAAGATGTCATACTTTGGTTCAGCGGTATTGTTGGATGAAGCGGCCCGGACCGACATTACGCGTACGCTTACGCGAGACTGGTTCTACCGCCGTGCTTTGCACAAAGGTGGCTAGCGGGTGTCAGTTTCTCCAACTCTAGTTGAACCGAGTGTGGCTACGCCCGGTCCTTGAGAAGGTTAAAACGGAGTCTATTTGACGAAGTATCGCTGTGGTTTTGATGCGTGGGTGAGATTGGTTCTTGCTTAAGCCCGTAGCAGCCACGTAAAATTTGCAACAACAAAGTAGAGGACGCCTAACTTGTTTTTGCAGGGCATGTTGTGATGTGATATGGTCAAGACGTGATGCTATATTTTATTGTATGAGATGATCATGTTTTGTAACCGGTTATCGGCAATCGGCAGAGCCATATGGTTGTCGCTTATTGTATGAAATGCATCGCTCTGTAATGCTTTACTTTATCACTAAGCGGTAGCGATAGTCGAGAAGCATTAGATTGGCGAGACGACAACGATGCTACGATGGAGATCAAGGTGTCGCGCCGGTGACGATGGTGATCATGGTGGTGCCGCAGAGATGGAGATCACGAAGCACAAGATGATGATGACCATATCATATCACTTATATTGATTTGCATGTGATGTTTATCTTTTATGCATCTTATCTTGCTTTGATCGACGGTAGCATTATAAGATGATCTCTCACTAAATTATCAAGAAGTGTTCTCCCGAGTATGCACCGCTGCAAAGTTCGTCGTGCCCATACACCACGTGATGATCGGGTGTGATAAGCTCTCGTCCATCTACAACGGGTGCAAGCCAGTTTTGCACACGCAGAATACTCGGGTTATACTTGACGAGCCTAGCATATGCGATATGGCCTCGAACACGGAGACCGAAAGGTCGAGCGTGAATCATATAGTAGATATGATCAACATAAGATGTTCACCATTGAAAACTACTCCATTTCACATGATGATCGGTTATGGTTTAGTTGATTTGGATCACGGATCGCTTAGATGACTAGAGATGTCTCGCTAAGTGGGAGTTCTTAAGTAATATGATTAATTGAACTTAAATTTATCATGAACTTAGTACCGATAGTATCTTGCTTGTTTATGTTTGATTGTAGATAGATGGCTCGTCTTTGTTGTTCCGTTGAATTTTAATGCGCCCTTGAGAAAGCAAAGTTGAAAGATGATGGTAGCAATTACACGGATTGGGTCCGTAACTTGAGGATTATCCTCATTGCTGCACGTAAGAGTTACGCCCCGATGCACCGCTGGGTGCCGTGCCTGCCGCCGGAGCAACACCGGATGTTGTGAACGTCTCGCGAGCAAAGTGATGACTACTCTATAGTTCAAGGTGCCATGCTTTACGGCTTAGAACGGGACTTCAACGACGCTTTTGAACGTCATGGAGCATATGAGATGTTCCAGAGTTGAAGTTAATATTCCAATGTAATGCCCGGATTGAGAGATATGAAGTCTCCAATAAGTTCTATAGCTGCAAGATGGAGGAGAATAGTTCATTAGTGAGCACATACTCGTAATGTCCGGGTACTACAATCACTTGACACAATTGGGAGTTAATCTTCCGGATGATTGTGTCATTGATGTAATTCTTCAATCACCGCCACCAAGCTACAAAGGCTTCGTGATGAACTATAATATGCAAGGGTTAGTAAAGACTATACCGAGCTCTTCGCAATGCTAAAGGCTGCGAGGTAGAAATCAAGAAGGAGCATCAAGTGTTGATGGTCAATAAGACCACTAGTTTCAAGAAGAAAGGCAAAGGAAAGAAGAAGGAACTTCAAGAAGAACAGCAAGCAAGTTGTCGCTCAGAGAAGAAACCCAAGTCCGGACCTAAGCCTGAAATCGAGTGCTTCTACCGCAAGCGACCGGTCATCGAAGCGGAACTGCCCCAAGTATTTGGCGGATAAGAAGGATGGCAAGGTGAACAAAGGTATATGTGATATACATGTTATTGATGTGTACCTTACTAGAGCTCGCAGAGCACTGGTATTTGATATTGGTTCTGCTGCTAATATTTGCAACTCAAACAGGACTACGGATTGCTTAACTCGCAAAGGACGAGGTGACGATGCGCGCTGGGAAATGGTTCCAAAGTCGATGTGATCGCGGTCGGCACGCTACCTCTACATCTACCTTCGGATTAGTTTTAGACCTAAATAATTGTTATTTGGTGCCTGCGTTGAGCATGAACATTATATCTGGATCTTGTTTGATGCGAGACGGTTATTCATTTAAATCGAGAATAATGGTTGTTCTATTTATATGAGTAATATCTTTTATGGTCATGCACCCTTGAAGAGTGGTCTATTTTGATGAATCTCGATAGTAGTGATACACATATTCATAATGTTGAAACCAAAAGATGCAGAGTTGATAATGATAGTGCAACTTATTTGTGGCAATCGCCGCTTAGGTCATATCGGTGTAAAGCGCATGAAGAAACTCCATATCGATGGACTTTTGGAGTCACTTGATTATGAATCACTTGGCACTTATGAACCGTGCCTCACGGGCAAGATGACTAAAACCCCGCTTCTCCGGTACTATGGAGAGAGCAACAGATTTATTGGAAATCATACATACGTATGTATGTGGTCCGATGAATGTTGAGGCTCGTGGCGGATATCGTTATTTTCTCACCTTCACAGATGACTTAAGCAGATATGGGTATATCTACTTAATGAAACATAAGTCTGAAACATTTGAAAAGTTCAAAGAATTTCAGAGTGAAGTTGAAAATCATCGTAACAAGAAAATTAAATTTCTACGATCCGATCGTGGGGTGAATATTTGAGTTACGAGTTTGGTCTATATTTGAAACAATGCGGAATAGTTTTGCAACTCACGCCACCCGAACACCACAACAGTAATGGTGTGTCCGAACGTCGAATCGTGATTTTACTAGATATGGTACGATCTATGATGTCTCTTACAGATTTACCGCTATCGCTTTGGGGTTATGCTCTAGAGACGGCCGCATTCACACCTAATAGAACACCGTCGAAATCCGCTGAGACGACACCTTATGAACTGTGGTTTGGCAAGAAACCAAAGTTGTCGCTTTCTTAAAGTTTGGGGATGCGATGCTTATGTGAAAAAGCTTCAACCTGATAAGCTCGAACCCAAATCGGAGAAATGTGTCTTCATAGGATATCCAAAGGAGACAGTTGGGTACACCTTCTATCACAGATCCGAAGGCAAGACATTCGTTGCTAAGAATGGATCCTTTCTAGAGAAGGAGTTTCTCTCGAAAGAAGTGAGTGGGAGGAAAGTAGAACTTGATGAGGTTATTGTACCTTCTCCCTTACTTGAAAGTAGTTTGTCGCAGAAACCGGTTTCTGAGACACCTACACCAAGTAGTGAGGAAGTTGATGATGTTGATCATGAAACTTCGATCAAGTTACTACGTAACCTCGTAGATCAACCAGAGTAAGATCCGCACTGAGTGGTACGGTAATCCTGTTCGGAAATCATGCTACTAGATCATGATGAACCTACGAACTATGAAGAAGCGATGGTGAGCCCAGATTCCAAAAATGGCTTGAAGCCATGAAATCTGAGATGGGATCCATGTATGAAAACAAAGTATGGACTTTGGTTGACTTGCCCGAGGGTAGGCAAGCAATAGAAAACAAGTGGATCTTCAAGAAGAAGACCGACGCCGACGGTAATGTTATCGTTTATTAAAGCTCGACTTGTCGCAAAGGGTTTTCGACAAGTTCAAGGGATTGACTACGATGAGACCTTCTCACCCGTAGCGATGCTTAAGTCTGTCTCAATCATGTTAGCGATTGCGCATTTTATGATTATGAAATTTGGCAAATGGATGTAAAGACCGCTTCCTGAATGGATTTCGAAGAAGAGTTGTATATGATGCAACCGTAAGGTTTTATCGATCCAAAGGAGCTAACAAAGTGTGCAAGCTCCAGCGATCAATTTATGGACTGGTGCAAGCATCTCGAGTTGGAATAAACGCTTTGATAGTGTGATCAAAGCATTTGGGTTTATACAGACTTTTGGAGAAGCCTCGATTTACAAGAAAGTGAGTGGGAGCTCAGAGCATTTCGATATTATATGTAGATGACATATTGCTGATTGGAAATGATATAGAATTTCTGGATAGCATAAAGGGATACTTGAATAAGAGTTTTTCAATGAAAGACCTCGGTGAAGCTGCTTACATATTGGGCATTAAGATCTATAGAGATAGATCAAGACGCTTAATTGGACTTTCACAAAGCACATACCTTGACAAAATTTTGAAGAAGTTCAAAATGGATCAAGCAAAGAAAGGATTCTTGCTCAGACAAGGTGTGAAGTTGAGTAAGACTCAATGCCCGACCACTGCAGAAGATAG